>WOXC01007781.1:0-331817 GCA_011680675.1 Gymnobelideus leadbeateri | reverse complement strand
TAATCAGGATAGTAATAGATTAAGTGCTGACATTGTCATACTCAGGGTGCTTATTAAGGAACTAGATGCTGGGAAGCAATTTGCCCAGGATCCCATGCAGCCAATATGTGTCAGAAGAAGGATTTGAGCCCTGGTCTTGAAGACTCACAGGGCAGACCTTTGATCCCCTTTCATACTGAAACCCTAGGTGGTCAGAAACAGGTCCTGAATTTTGAGGTGTCTGCACCTCAGTATTCCCATGAACTTTAAAGCAAAACAAAAACAAATGTTAAAATCTTCATTATTTAAGTTCAATGAGAGGAGAGAAAGAAAGAGTGGACCCTTGATACTAACATGGAAGCCATTCAGCAGAATGTCTGCTAGGACTGGATATGAACAGCAAAATGACAGGGCAAAAAATAACTCTTCTGCCCTGCAGTGAGGCAGAAGATTTGTGTTTAATGGGTAGAGGAGCTGGTTGAAAGCAACTGTGTGCCAGGGTGATAGGGAATATGTTATTATTAATTTGACTTCTACAGAAGGAAACTCGTGACTGGAGCAGTCATGCCATTCATCCTCTCTTATCTTGGAGGCCAGAGTGTCCCATCCCTCTAATGTGACCTGAACTCAAGCTTTCTCCTCTGCCTAGTATATCTAATCAATGCCAAGTGGCCTTTTTCTTTCAGAGCTTTAGCTCTCTCTCTCTCTCTCTCTCTCTCTCTCTCTTCCTTTCTCTCTCTATCTTCCTCACTGCTCTCCCTTTCTCTCCTTCCTTGGCCCCTCTCTTTCCCTTTCTCTTCTCTCTCTCCCTCTCTTCTCTCTCTTTCTCTCTCCAACTGTTCCCTTCCTATGCTCTCTGTCCCTGCCTCTTCTATCACCACTGTTGCCACTGCAAATGTCCCATAGATGCTCTCCCACTGCTCAGGTGCACTGGTCAGGGTCGGGGTGGGGGCAGTGGGGAAGATGACAGCTGCCTATCGAGATCTCACTGTACAAAGGAAAGAAGATACAAGATGTTGCCCCATCCTTGACACAGGCTTGCTTAGGAAGCCATGAGTTCATGGCTTGCCCACGAAATTTCTTCAGTATGACATTTATTAAAATAGTAACTGCTCTCTCTCCTCTCTGTGTCAAGTTACCAGTGGTTTCTGAATTGTCACACCCAATGGTCTTTTCTCAATCTTCATTTTTCTTGGCCTCTCTGCAGTCTTTGACACTGTCAGTCCCCCTTTTCTTGATTCTTTCTTCTCTTTTGTTTTTTTGTGTCCCCTTCCCCACCCCCCTAAGGCTCTGTCCTTGGTCCTCTTCTTCTATTCTATTTCATTTGGTGACCTCTTCAGGTGCCAGGGATTTAATTATTTTTCTATGCAGATGGTCCTCAGATTTATTTATCCAGCCTTAACCTCTCTCCTGACCTCCAATCTCACTTTTCCAACTGCCTATTAGACATCTTGAACTGAATGTCCTGTAGACATCTTAAACTCAATATATCTCAAACTGAACTTGTTATCTTTTCCGGAAAACCCTTCTTCTTCCTAACTTTCCTATTACTGTTGAGGTCTGCACTATCCTCCATTCCCTGAGGCTCACAACCTTGGTATCATCCTTGATTGATGAAATGATGACTTTTTCTCACTTCCTATTTTCAAACTATTTCCAAGTCATGCAGGCTTTACTTTCACAATACCTCTCATATATAACACCCCTTTCCTCTGATGCTGAGCCTAGACCAAGCCCTCATCATCTCTCCTAAATCTAGTCTACTGATTGGCCTCCCTGCCTCAAGTCTCTCCTCACTCTAGACTATCCTCCACTTAGATATCAAATTGATCTCACCAAAGCACAGGTCTGATCATGTCACCTTTCCCTCCTGCCCTGCCTTCAGTGAACTCCAGTGGTTCCCTATTACCTCAAGGATCAAATATAAAATCCTCTCTTTGGTTTTTAAAGCCTTACATAACCTGGTCTCTTTCTACAGTTCCAGTCTTCTTACACTGCTAACCTCCATATCTTCCATGATCTAGTGAATGGCTTTCTTGTCAGCTGCATGAACTTTCACTGGCTATCCCCCATGCTTAGAATTCTCTCTCTCTCTCTCTCTCTCTCTCTCTCTCTCTCTCTCTCTCTCTCTCTCTCTCTTTCCCTCCCTCCCTCCCTCCCTCCCTCTCCTTATCTCTGGCTTCCTAGCTTAAAATCCTGTCTTCTTCAAGAACTCTTTCCTGGTTCCTATTAATGTTAATAATGCCTTCTCTCTGAGATTATCTCCAATGTACCTTGTATACATTTTGTTTGTTCATGGTTGTTTGCATGTTTTCCTCTCCTATTAGACTGCTTGATGGCAAGAGTTATTTTTACCCTTTTTTGTTTCCCTAGGGATTAACACAGCAAACATTTAATAAATGCCAGTGACTTTGACTTGCCAGTGACTATGCCCCTTAACTCTTCCATTCTCCAAAATCAAACATATTGTATTCCTTTACTATTTTTCATATTACATGGACTCAGGGCTTCTCATCTTTCTGGTTTCCTTCATCTGGATTAGCTCTACTGTATCAATATATCTCTTAAGATGTGGCACCCAAGGCTGTCCCCAGTACTACAGACCCAGGCCTAATAAAATAAGACTATCCTCTCCCTTGTTCTGGACGCCGTACTGCTATGAATATAGCCTAAGAATGCACTATTTGTTTTGACCCCATCATCCTACTGTTGATTCATCTTGAGTTTATGTTGAATTTAAATATCCCAATCCCAAGATTTGGGGTATAGTAGATACTCAATAAATACTCATGGAACTGAATGAACCAGAGGATGTTATAAAATCTTGCCTTCCAAGATATTCCTGATATTCATGGCTCTCCATAATTTTACACTAACCTATTTTTTAGACTTCTATCATATTACTCTTCCATATACACTCTATAGGTTCTTAACCTCTGGTTCTCATCTTTGTTATTTTAGGTTTTTTTAAGTATAAGTAGACAACTATTTCAGTATTACTGATTTTTTGTAATCCTATGTATTTTATTTTGTAAATTAAAAAAAAAAACTATCCAAAGGATCTATTACTTTAAAAAGGTTAAGAACTGATCTATCCTCTCCACAAACTGCTTCACAGGCACCCAAATGTGCCTTCCATTTTCTGGTCTCTATGACTTTGTCTTATGTTGTCACTAAGTTGAGGAATCTGGGAAAAAGGAACATCTTTGGCATCTGAGACTAGAGGCACATATCTCTCAATTACAAATATGTTGCCTTCATTGTTCAAATGAAGATGCTCAGGGACAGAGAGAAAGAAAAAACAATGGGACTTAGGGAAGACTTCTTTATAATTCTAGAGAGCTGTGACATATGGCAAAATCCAGTTCAGATATCAATAGCCTTTAGAATATGTATATTCTACTCACTCTCTCAGACAGAGACCCAGACTGGGACTAGAGATATCTCCAGTTCCTGGACTATCCTGCCCTCAGCTGTGCCCAGCTGAAATTTGTGGGGAACATCTTACACAGGAAGAGACTAAAGGATCACTGGAAGCGATGCTGTACTAGGGTTGCAGTAGTTACAGGTATTCTAAGTGGCGACCATCCTCTTACTTTGACTTTAGTTCCAGTGACACAGCAGACTTCTAAGACAGAGTTTGAGTATGGGTCATTGCCACTACAATCCCTGAGCTGGACCTGCATCCTGGGTCATTGACACCAATTAGACAGTATACAGTTATCAGAGTCCTTTAGTTATAGCAAGAAGTCAAAAGTCAAGGGACCATCAATTTTAACTGACCTATTATATGACCTAAAGTATGTCATTGATGTTCTCTGGCCCGTTTCCCCCTATGTTGTTGTTTAGTCATTTTTCAGTTGTGTGACTCTTTATGACCCCATTTAGCATTTTCTTGACAAAGATACTGGAGTAGTTAGCCCTTTCCTTCTCCAGGTCATTTTACAGATGAGGAAACTGAGGGAAACAGGGTTGAGTGACTTGCCCAGGGTCACAAAGCTAGTAAGTGTCTGAGGCTGGATTTGAACTCAGGTCTTCCTGACTCCAGGTCCAGCACTGTGTCACGCATACATACATGTACATATATACATATATACACAATACACATGTATATGTAGTGCAAGACCTATTTTATAGCATCTTTTTCATGCTGCTCAGATGTCTTTGGATTCTTTTCAATCTATTCTCCAAATCAGGCATTTTAGAGTCACATAAATAGAGGCCGAGAGAGATTTGTTGAATTGTTTAGGGTTACAGATTAATAAAGAGAAAAGCAAGGATTTGAATGCACATTTAATGACTCTCTATCCATACGCTTCCCTTTAGAGTCCACAGGAGATAACAATACTTATATTGTGTTTTCTGTGAGGCTATGCCAGCCAGAGATTCTGGTGCAGTGGACGCGATAAAACTGCAAAGTCTTAAGAAGATCTGAAAAGATACCCAAACGAGAAATTCTTGCTTTTCAGCTTTGGAGTATAGATTTCTTTTGCCCACGTTCTCTGAGATGTACTGTGCCATATATTTACATAATGCCTTTTTTCTTAGTAACTCAAGCTCTTTCACAGTGGCTATTTACTAATACTAATCCTTTCATCACATCCCTTGGAGGCCTTCTGATCAAGTTAAGTTAGATTGTATTATCTTCATAGTCTAACTGGGGAAACAGTGGCATAAAAGGTTTTATGTTAGTAGTTCAGTAGTAGGAAAGAGAACAATATCATTTCCCCTCCCCCTACCCTCATTATTGTTCTAATCACAGGCTCCTCTATCTATCCTGCTCTATATATCTAGTCATCCATTGGAAAGAAGTATAGCTGGGGATACCACTCATGCAAAAACTACCCCTACCTCCTATTCATGGCCTATTCAATATAAATACATTTATTTATTATATATATTATAAATAATGATAAATAAATAAAATATATTATAAATAAAAATATATGCAAATATATGTTCCAATCCATACAGTCTCTATATATGGATTAGAATTGACTAAGTCAATACATTTTCCCAACACTACCTCTTTAGAAACATCCAATGAGTCAAAAACATTAAAGCAGGTACTAAAAGGACTTAAGCAATTCGAAAGAAGTAAAAACCATTGGGTGAAATGAAATGATGATACACAAAACATGTATTGGGATTGGATAAAGAGACTCAATCACACCCTGACTTGGATGGGTTTTGTATAAAATAGCAAGCCATTTTGAAATCTAGGCATCTGAGTGTCTGACCAGCCCAGTGGTAGAAGCAGTTCAAGCCAAGCCCCTGAGTGGGAATTGTTGGGAGTGGTCTCTGTGTGGGAGAGGACCTATGTGCCTCTCTCTACTGCTCCACTTTGCTAGAGGATGACTTTGTGAACTCTCAAGACTGGAAAATATCTGACTTCTAATCAGTATCCTAGTAATATCCCCAGAATAACATTAGATGATGGTAGTATCTGTATTAAGGAACTGAAGACAAATAGTTCCATTGAGGAAATGAAGCCTCAGGATTCCATTAGGATCCTAGAGTGAGCCACATCACACTTAAGAAAAAAACTTCATGAAGACCTCATTAAGAGAGCAAAGATTTCTGGTAACTGGGAGCTGGTCCTTTTATTATACGTACTTTCTAAAATGAGCCAATTTTCCCTTAAATTCTGTATATGGGAGACTGCTTCTGAGGGACATTTTGAACCAATTGTTTTTACTAGAATGTCTTAGTAAATGCCCATTTCTAAAAACTAATTCAATCTGGCTGACTAATTTCTATCAACTAATAATCAATGTGAGAGGCACATTGGTGCGGGCTTGTGAAAGAAAAAAAAAACATTCCCAACCTCTCAGGGTTACCCTTAAAACTCTGAAGGGGAGAAGCAGCAAGCTGAGCTCCAGGTGTCAGTATGCCAATGCAAATGGGACTTTAGGCTAGTATTCTTTGAGCTTTACACTACAAGATGTATGTGCAAATACTTGTGTATCCCATTCTCCAAAATGTACTTGTGTATGCAGTCTTTCTGAATGTAAGTAGAGAAACTGAACAGGAAATCCATTCATTCCCTTCATTTTCCTGATTTGTCCTTGGTTTTCTGGAATGAACTTGAATTTCCGATTTTTGTGGTTTAAAAAAAAATAGCTGATAACAATAGCTACCATTTAATAGAAATAGCTAGCATTTATATCGTGCTTTGAGATTTGCAAAATGCTTTACAAATATTTCATTTTACCCTCACAACAACCCTGAGAGGTGGGTGCTATTATTATCTCCATTTTGCAGATGAGGAAACTGAGGCACAGAGAGGTTAAGTGACTTGCCCAGGCTCACACATTCAGGAGGTATCTAGTTTGAACTCAGATCTTCCAGACTCCAAGTCTAATACTCTAACCACTGTGCTGCTTAGGTATTTATAGAGTGCTTTAAGGTTTACATGATCTTGTTTGATGCTTACAAGGGCCCTGTGAAGTAGGTGGTAATATTGACACCTCCCATTTTATAGGTGAGAAAAAGGAAGTAGCATGTTATAGGAGAAAGAACATTGACACTGACTCCAGGACTTAAAGGACTAGGCTTTAAATCTTGCCCTTGATACTTTCTATGATGAGACCTTGAGCAAGTCACTTAACCTCTGTAGCTTTGTCTATGAAATGAAGGAGTTGGACTAGATGGTTTCTGAGATTCCTTCTAGGTCAATGATCCTATGAAATTGATGCTCAGAGAGCTTTGCCCAGCATCCCCTGGCTAGCAAATATCAGTAGAGAGACTGAAACCCAGATCTTTCTGACTGTGAGTTCAGAGCTCCATTTCATCCTACCCCTTTCATGAAGCTCCCTAAGGTTGAACTGGAAATTGTATTGTGACTGTTTGGAAACATCTTTCTTCCCATCACCAACCAAGAATATGGAAGTGCTTATCATTTCAGAGGGAAACTAGGTGGCATAGTGGATAGAGTATCAGGCCTGGAGTCAGGAAGACCTGAGTTCAAATCTAGCTTCAAACATGTACCAGCTGTGTGACCCTAGACAAATCACTTAACCCTGTTTGCCTGTTTCCTCATCTGTAAAATAAGCTGGAGAAGGAAATTGGAAACCACTCCAGTATCTTTGCCAAGAAAACCCCAAATAGGGTCACAGAGAGCCAGACATTACTAAAATGACTACACAATATTAATTTTGGAGAAGTCTAACTCTTGTTACAAATTACTAATATAATATAAATTATATTATTATTTCTCTTATTAAGGTTATTAGGAGTCCTGGTCTCTTGACTAATTTATAGGGACATTCTATAGTCACTGTTTTCATAATTCAAGGGTCCCTACCGAACATACTTATATAAGAAGGATATTATTTCTAATGCAAATTACTTACTTCCTGAAGTGTTGAGGAAATTGAAAGAAGCAAATAGTTATTAAGTAGAAGACATTATGCCTCAGTAGGATACTGATATATTTAAGTATTTTGGATCTTAATAAATTACTAGGTCACTGTAATATAGTAAAATCTGTGTCCTGTTCATCACCTTTCCTAGTCAACTGCATCAAGTCTTTCAGTGCTAAAGGCTGTGGTCCTTAGGTTGCAGCACCATCAGTTCAGAGCTGAAAGAAACCTCAGCGCTAATCTAATCCAGATCTTTCATTTTATGGATAGGGAAACTGAGGCCCATAAAGGTTTAATGTGCCCAGAGTCACTGAGGAAGCAAGTGGCAAACATTTCCACTGACTATAAATACACACCTTTTTTTTCCTACTATGCCAGTAAGCAAGAACTTTAGTACATGGTGATCTGTGTAAGTCCTGTCCTCATGTTATCGCTGCACAGGCTGTCCCCCAGGGACAGCAGATTATACCTATATTTTTATTAAGTTTCAAACAGAAATTCAGACTTAATCATTTTTGTTAGTCATCATTGTCAGTGTGACAGTTCAAATATAAACATATTCTTCCTGTTTTGATCACTATAGTGATATCTGGGCTTCCATTTGTACACACGCTATTGATAACGGACAAGCAGGCTTGGCTAAAACTTGCTAACCATCCTTTCCATCCTGTGAACTTGTGAAGTTAAGTTTTTAAGTGTTGCCTTTCTTTCTTTGAGATTTCATCACTATTCCTGGGCTCATGGCTGTCCTGGAGACTTTGCTGAGAAAGGGATGAAAAGTTCTCAATTATTGACTGTCATAGAAGTATTCCTTAGCCCTACCTCTAAGAATCTCAAGTTTCTTTTACAAAATCACAGATTTAGACTTGAATAGGGGATAGAGGTCATACAGCATAACCCTCTCATTTCACAGATGAGGAAATTGAGTTCCAGAGGTACTTAGCCTAACTTCACACAACCATTAAGAGACACACCCAGAAATTGAATCTAGGTCCCCTTAAAAACAGCCTTTTTAAGCCTTTCAGAACCTGTCCCTTTCTTTTCAAGTTTTCTCATACCTGACACTCCTCCACATACTCTCTGAATCAATGACTGTGGCTTCCTGTATGTTCCTTACATGTGACCCCCCCATCTCTAGACTCAGGGCATTTTCACTGGATGTCCCCCATGCCCTCCCTCCTCATCTCTAGCTTCTGGCTTTCCTGGCTTCCTTCAGGACCCAGCTAAAATCCCACCTCCTGCAAAAAACCTTTCTCCATCCCCTTAATGCTAATGTCTTCCCCTTTCCTTCCTGTTCTCAATTTATCCTGAACATATCTTGTTTGCACAAAGTTGTTTGCACATTATCTCCTCTGCTAGACTGTGAATTCATGTCTTAGTATTCCCAGAACTTTGCATAGTACCTAGTATATAGTAGGTGCTTAATAAATGTTTATTGACTTGACTCTGACTCCAAATCCAGCCCCCCCCCCCCTTTTTAAACAATACCGTCACCACCAGTACAATCTTCTACTGGAGTCTTTCTTGGACTCTTCAGCCAAAAGTTCCTACTCCTCTTCCCAAACCATCTTGTATCTATTTGTTAAGACCTGTACATGTACAGCCTGTCCCTCCCAAATGAACATAAGCTCTTTAAAAGACAGAATTGTTTCTCTTTGGTCAATGTATCCCAAGCACTTAGCAGGAGCTGGGCGATGTAATAGGCCCTTAAATAAATGCTGTTAGTCTCTTGGTCTGGTCATTGCTGTCAGTTAGTTACACTGACACAGAAGTCAGTCAGTTACAAAGTCATTGCTTTATTGGACTGTGTGCTTCATTGTATCCTCAAAGGATTTTTTTCCTTTTCTTCCTGAGTTTGGTTATGTGGTTACCTCTACATACATAACTCAGCAGAGCTACAATGCTCCCTGAAAATTGCTTCAGTGCAGGTAAATGTGTGACATTTAGGGGCTTCATGCCCTGGCCTCTCTTGCTTCTCTCCTTGCAGAAGAACTTGTAAGTGATGCTGATAAAATTTGCAAGAAACTTGATGTGAGGTAGCATCCCATAGTAAATAGTGGTGATTTAGGACTCAGGAAAACCTGAGTTCAAATCCTTCCTCTGACACTGAGTGATCCCAGGCAAGTGACCATCTCTTGGCTTCATTTTCCTTATCTGTAAAATGGACCTCACAGGGTTATTGTAAGGATTAAATGAGATAACCTATGCAAAAAGCTTGCTATTATTATTGCCTTAGGTCTCTCAGTCAAACTGGGAGTTATTGCTTTGTGATGGATCCTAACCACTGGAATTTGATGTATCCGTTTGTACTGGCAGCAGATTCTTGTCTGCCAACCTTGCAAAGGACATGCTTAGTTTAGTTTTCAAGATCCTTGTCATTCATGGTATAGGTCACCTGAAAAGGCTATCTGCTGCTCAAATATGGAGCAGATTACTTCCTTCTAAATGTGTGGGATGTAAACTCAATGAAACAAACATTTAGTAAGTCTTTTTGTGAAACATTGTCTAGGTCCTGGACTGATCTCACAGGAAATGAGACCTGGCACCTTTAGTTCAATGCTGGTACTTTTTTTTTTTTTTTGGAGGTGGGGTGAGCTCAAAGAGAAGGACCTTGAGAAATATGCTTGCCCCAGGAAAAGGAAATCTGAATTAAAACTCTGGCCTTTAATGCTTTCAATATGCAGGCATTTTGACATCCACTGCAGGGCTCAGCCCACCTGAGCAAACTCCATTTAAAATGAGAAGGTGCTCTCCCAGATGACTCCCACAGGAGTGACAGTGCAGACCTACAGATACTGTTCACAAACTTGATTTCCATGATCCTTGGCAGAAAGTTTCTTTCTTCCCCCACTCTTCTTGCCCCACAATTTTATAGAAATTTTTAGCAAAAATCTTTTTTTTTTCAAAAAACAAGAACAAAAACAAACCTAGAGTGGGCAGTTGGGTCATGTGAGTTCATCCATGAAGGGAACTCCTGATGGAAAGTCCCTTTACTGATGCATATTGACGATTGTCATTTATAATCTCAAAGAACTGAGTGGGTCCCTGAGAGGTTAAGTTATTTGCCCAGTATATAGAGGCTACGCATAAAGTCAGGTATTTCTGATCTGAAGACCAGGCTGTTGTTATCTACTTATAAACAGGCTGCCTTTAAACTAAAAATATGTAAATTCAGTAATTTTTTAGGGCAACTAGGTGGCTCAGTGGATAGAGTGCTGGTTTTGAAGTTAGGAAGACTCATCTTCCTGAGTTCAGATCTGGCTTCAGACACTTACTAACTGTGTGACTCAGGGCAAATCACTTAACCCTGTTAGCCTCAGTTTCCTCATTTGTAAAATAGCTGGAGAAGGAAATGGCAAACCACACTAGTATCTTTTCCAGGAAAACCTCAAATGGGACCACAGAGACAGACATGACTGAAATGACTGAAAAACAGTATTCTTTGAAAAAAATAATCTCTGTAAAGGGCATGTCAATCTATTCTAAATTCCACTTACCACTTTCTAAAACAGAATACCCCTCCTTGGGCACCACTCCTCTAAATCTAAATTCTCCATTAGAATTTAAGCTCCTTGAGGGCCAGAACTGGCTTTCCTTTTGTATTTGTACCTTCAGCATGTAGTATAGTGCTTAGCACATAGTAGGAGCTTCACAAATGCTTTCAAAAAAATATATTCATGGGGCGGCTAGGTGGCGCAGTGAATAGAGCGCCGGCCCTGGAATCAGAAGGACCTGAGTTCGGAGGACGGCCTCCGACACTTAATCCACACAAACAAAAAACCTAGCCGTGTAACCTTGGGCAAGTTACTTAACCCCAATTGCCCTAAAGGGGCGGCTAGGTGGCGCAGTGAGTAAGAGCGCCGGCCTCGGAGTTGGGATGACCCGAGATCAGATCCGGCCTCAGAAAATGAGCACCCATGCATAAATAATGACTAGCCCTGTAACCTTGAGCAAGTTACTTAACCCCAATTGCTTTAAATATATATATTCATTCAACAAGGATTTTTTAGGATGAGATGTATTGGATAATGAAGTGAATTTTTAGATGAGGAATGAAAGCTTAGTGGTCCCTGAAATCATTTCAGTGGATCCAAGAGGTCAAAACAATTTTCATATTAATACTAAGGTGTAGAAATTTCTAATACAATAAATATCAAGAAATATTACCATATAAACAAAAACTTCCTAAGGTCTTCAATAACCTTTCAAACTGTAAAAGGATCCTGAGACCAAAGAGTTTGAGAACCACTGTCTCCACTGTCCTCACCTAACCTCATATAAAGTTTCCTTTTCCTGCTCTCAGCAATTAGGGTTGAAAGAAGTCCTTTTGATCTGATCCTACTTGACTTTTAATCATTAGAATCAGTATTAGGAAAATAATAATTTTTAATTTATGACTTCCTGTATTTGCATCTTCCAAATTATGTCCACGCTAATAAATGACCTCTATTCTCTATCTCTTCTCAGGCAAACATGAAACAGCTGGTGCAAAGCTCTTGAAATCTTATCAGAAACTGAGGTTAGTATGGTAGGAAGGACAAGTTGTCCTAGGACACCAAAGTACAAAGAAGCTTATAGGACATCAGAAAAGAACTTTTAACCTTCTTGATTTCTAGATGTCAGAGGTTTGAAATCAAATTCTTTATGCTGACATCTTTGAAAAAAAGATTTAAACCCAGTTTCCTATATGTTCTTGAAAACTCTATGGAAGACTTTTTTCAAGCTAAGTATTTTCTTTGTATTAAATTTCCCTGAAATTTAGTGATCTGCAAAATGGGTGGGAAATGAAAGAGAGTTGGATTATAGATGCCTGAGGTTCCTTAAAGCTCTGACATTCTAAGAGTCTATTTATAATCCTATACAGAGCTGTCACTAGGCATTTTTGTACCGAGGGCAAGCAGCATTCAACAAATCACTTAAACATTTAAGTGCCTACTATGTGTCAGGCCCTGCAAATTTCCCTGAGATTTAATGAAAGGGGAATATTGAATGATGCAGGTGCACGATTATAAATTCTCATTCGGGTTACAAATTAATACTAGAACGTCCAGATACACCAACTGTCTCAGTTGACACAAAAATTTTTAATATAATTTTAAACAATTTTATCATAATTTACTATAATTTCTACTATCTGTACAAAAGAGCTTTAGAGGCAAATAGTTAAAAGCAGACATTATCATTTTATTTTGGAAAAAAATAATTTTATCCTGCTATCTCTATTATGTTCAAATATACTGTGTCAACTGATGAAGTTTGGTCCTTCGAGGCATTCTTAAATTTTGGTTCACATGAAACTAAAACAACAACAATGGAGAAAAAGTATATAGTGAAGTGGTCTTTCCTATATTCCCTTTTGTGTAAATGCTTGGGAACTTAGCTTTCCTGAAGCTGGCATTCAGTCCCACTCATTGCTACATTTGCCTTTGAGTCAAGCTTTACTGTGATTTTCCCATGAACCGAAATTGTTTGGCCTGGGCTTAGATTTATGCTTAGTAGGATTTTTCTATCTTCATTTTCTTAGACTTCTCTTAGCAAGTGGCTGCTGAGAATTTAGTCCCTTCTCAGTTGATGCTTTTTTGCAACCCCCTCCCTCCCAAACTCTGAGGCCACTTTCTGAATGACATCTCCTCAGCAAGAGCACCCAGACTCAGAAAGCTGACCATGGCTAAGAGGAAAGAGCCCTGTTGGTCATTCTACTCTACAGTCTTCTAGCTTTATCTTAAGAGGCCTCATTGGTTCTAGAATATGGTTAAAGATGTGAAATACTCACATACTGGAGGATGAAAAACGCCCATTCTCTATAGAGATATAGTGATATTAATTATGGTGAATTATTGTACTTGATATAGAATGAGACTGAAGTACTTCCAGGCTTTGGAGAGTATAAAACTCAAAGAAAAGTAGAGAAAGCTGTTTTTTCATGATGTTCTGACAATGTATTTTGACCTTTTCCCCACACCCCCTTTACCTTGATTTTGTATTTGGTTCCTTACTTCTGTGTATTTCCTTGACTGCAGCAAAATTTCCGTGGTTCCTCCTACTCCACCTCCTGTCAGTGAGAGCTATTGTGGATCCAACACAGGGGTAATGTATCTGTTTGCACTATCTGCTTCTGTGGGAAAGGAGAGATAGAGAAAGATGAGGGGGATGAGCACAGCATCTCTGAGGGCCCTAGAAAAGGGTCCTAACTTAGACTGGTCTTGGTCACAAGAACATGCAGCTCCTAAAGACATAGTTTAGCATATTTGCAAATGATGCTGTCTTAAGTAAATTTAGTCAAGGTGCCATTGTCTCGCAGTTTACCTTAGTAGCATTGCTATTCCTAAAGTTTGGGCTTCTGCTAGCATCTTGTGATCCCATGACTTTTTTTTTACTGACCTATTCAGTCAAGCTCCCTCCCTTTCATTTCATACATTTGGTCACAGATCTATGTGTACCTGTTCTGTTTAACGTGTGCATCTGATGTGTTGGTATATGTCCAAGTGTCCAGATGACCTCTTTAGACCATATGGCAATCCCCTGTAAAATAAGTGGGCATTGAGGAAGAGCCGGATTATATAATGACCAAGGTTCCTTAAAGCTCTAACATTCTATGAATCTATGTCTTATCCACAGCTGGCACTGGTCATTTTTTTATTCACAAAGTAAGCAACATAAAATCAATTAATCAGTTAACAAGCACTCAAGTGTCTCCCATGTGCCAGACACTATGGCTGAGCCTTCAGTTCATTTGGGGTTGGGGTGGAAAAACTCCAAGGACACCACAAGGCCACTGCTGGGGAGGAAGGATATAGTGAGCCCTGGGAGAGTTCACCTGTGGAGGAAGTACGTCCATCAGTGGAGGAAATGTGCACCATTTGGTAGCTTCCTAGTTTATTTACTCTTGCTAACTAGGTGCTAAACTCTGCTGTTTCTCCATTGCAGAAATACGGTAATGTTAGCACCTCTTAAATTTTGGCACATTGGTATCACTTTCAGTTGTCTTACATGGCTTACAGCTATGGTGTAGCTATATGTTTATCAGTGTGGGAATGTACATGTCCTGTAAACATATCTGTTTGGGAATGGGAATATATGTCTATGGAAATGTGTGTATGTATGTACCCATCTGTTGGCATATTTGCTGAAAGTATGTCTATGCACTTGGGTGTAAGTGGGTTCATGAAATCTATAATGTAGGTGGTCATAATAGGAAACATGGAGAGAGGGAAAAGAATAAATCTCTGTGCACTCTGATAGTTCATTTCAAGCTGCAATATAAATGCCACCATAGATTCTGTTTCCTTCTTCTCTTAAGCTTTTAAATTCTCTTGCATCATATAAATGTGAGCCTTTATGGGAAAATGTTCTATCTTTTTGTTGTACTCCCCCTTCCTTTACTATTTCTTCTGGGTGGGGAGGAAACATTCTGTGGCGCCAACCCCTGTGACCTTTACCCCATAATAGTGCTATTTTATATAGCAGTGTGGGAAGGTTGGGGACAGGAGGAGGAGAAGGCAGGCTGTAGGAGAGGAAGGAGGTGGGGAATGATCTCTGGGCCGATGAAAAGTTGGCTCTTTTTCTTCTAAGGACTTGTTATTTATACTGCTTGCTCTCTTTCTAAATAATTGACAAAGTCCCCCTCTTCTAATGCAGGTACTAATAGACTTATAGTTCTGTAAAGCAATGTGCTAGTTTACACACACACACACACACACACACACACACACACACACACACACACACACACACACCTGTGCCTTTAAGTTGGGGGTTTAGAGGCTTTGGGGCCATACATAACTCTTACTCTCTCTGTTTTAATACAGGAACTTGGTCAGCTTAAAGGATTTAATAAATCGATGGAAAATTTGTTTCTGTCTCTTACCACACACATAAAAAGTAAGTGAATGACCCTTGACTTGTTCTAAATAGGCCTAAGTAAGATCAATGGAGATTTGATAACGACCTTGACAAACATTTATCAAGAGCCTTCTTGGAACTTTCTTTGTGCAAGGTGATGGGAAAAGAAAAAAAAACAAACAAACCCAAACAAACAGAGCAGTCTCTCCTCTCATGAAGCTTACATTTAACGGAGTAGCAACATTCAGGGACCATTCCCCTAGACTGCTGAGCAGCCACTGGCACTTTACCCATCAGTCAGTCAGTCGTCCATGCTCTGTGCTGGAGACACATAGAAAAAAATGAAAAAGCATCCCCACAATCCCGTCCCTTGCTCTCAAGAGGTTTACATAGACCAAAGCTAATTGCCAAGGGAAGCAGGGCTATGGATTCATTTGTGCTCTGTTTTACTTTTTTTTTCTGTCTTTTTGGAGGGGGAGAAGGCAGAACAATTGGGGTTAAGTGACCTGCCCAAGGTCACACAGCTAGTATTAAATGTCTGAGACCAGATTTGAATTCGGGTCCTCCTGACCTGAGGCCTGTGCTCTATTCACCGCATCACCTAGCCACCCTCATTTTGCCTCTTAATACATGGCTAGTCGTCCTAACCAAAGTATCGGGCTGTTTTTCCTGTGTGCCCTCAAAATCCTGCTCTAAACCAATATGATTCATTTAATTCTTTGCTGCTCCACTCCTCCCAGCCTCCACCCCAAGATACTGCCCTTCAACTCTAGTGAGGTTTGAGGAAACTACCCAGCAGCAGATCCTATGGTTTATTTGGATTGTTCTGTGGGTTATTTTAGGCTGTTGCAAGTGCAGAACAAAACAAGAAACTTGCCCAATTGCACTTACTTGATACTTGAATACAAAAATAGAAGCCTTCAGATCTCCTGTGACTCAATATTTTGTTTGATTTTGCTCCATTGTTTCTCTAGCCTTGCTTCCAACTTAGCTCAGAAAAGTTGCTGCTTTCAGTAGCACTCACCAGGTTGCAGACTAAGAATGCTTGCCAGATTATTCCTATAACATCTCACCACCTTTACAGCCAATCTATTTTTTTTCCTGCCCATTTGTCTTAAACTGTAAACCTCTCTGAGCATCATCTGTATCCAGGGATGTGCTGGTAAATGTTTAATAACTAGCTCTTTGGGGGTGGTTAGGGGGTGTAGTGAATAGAGCACCAGTCCTGGAGTCAGGAAGACCTGAGTTCAAATCTGGCCTCAGACACTTAACACTTACTAGCTGTGTGACCTTGGGCAAGTCACTTAACCACAATTGCCCTACCTCGTCCCCTCCAAAAAAAAAAAAAAAGCAAAAAAAAAAAAATACCAACCCAAAAAACTAGCTCTTTGGGGGAAAATAAAAGATGTGGCCATGACACACTTTGAACATTTTTTCCATCATGTTCTTAAGCCTAGAGCTAGACAGCCAACAACCAACCCATCAAGCCCTGATTTGTTATACTTTCCGATTTCTGAGGTGTAGACGCTTATGTTGGAAATTTAACAGTCGGCCCGTATCTTTTGCCTTCTCTGAGGTTAAGCCCAGACGAGGTCCTCAGAGTTCATATTTACCTAGTCTGAAGTACTCCTTCAATGTTTGTATTTGTCCTCTTTAGTAACCTGTTTTCTACAGTTCTTCACGGAGCCTTCCAGTATACTTTGTTTCTAGGCTCTGGAATCGTCTTTAAGTAACCATCTTCCTTCCTCACAATCCCTGCTTCCTCTGGCTCACAACCAGAATTTAAACCAAGCCCAGTTATTCTGATGGGCAGACACGGACACTATCCCCTGAAGTAGTGTGTGGCAGGCATTTCCTTTATATCAGAGGGGGGAAGGGCAATACTTGTTTGCTTGATGGAAGGGGTTAAATGGTTTTTCAAATGCCTCACTTGCCCTACCAGGCTCTTTGTCAATCTCCGTACTCAGGAAGAGAGAGTGAGGCTGGTGACTTGAGCCTCACTTTAATTCATGGGCAAGTCAAGATATCCCCTCTTGATGTTATTGGTCTTCTTTGAAAATGAAGGACGAACAACAACTGTGTGTATAACATCAGCCTGGCAGGTAGATTTTCAGTGCCCCTTAAGTCCCCCCAGAAGTGAAAGTTTCATTAATCTGGTCCTATCTCTTCCAGCTTATATCTAACAGCCCCCTTTCCATCACCTTCTCTACCACCAACAGATGGTTTAGTGAAAAGGGTACAGTCTCCAAAGACAGGACCTGGGTTCAGATATTGCTTCTGATGCTTACCAGCTGTGTGGTTGTGATTCGGTTTTCCTGTGCTTCAATTTTCTCATCTGTAAAAAAAAAAAAAGAAGGGCATTAGAATAGATGACCCTTTCAGCTCTTGATCTGGAATCTTATACTGCCCCTTCTAGTAACCTGCAGCTTCCCTACACAGCCCACACTGAACATTTCAGCAAAACAAATTCCCCTGGTACCCTTCTACTCATCCTGAGTCATAGGAAAACACACACACACACACACACACACACACACACACGCAGAGGGATCTCTTCCTATGATTTTTTCATAAGTACATGCAAACATATGTACTCAAAAACCCAGGTACCTACATATATGCTTACACATAGAAACAGATTTTTAACCTGATCCAGAGACAGCATGGTGAAGTGGAAGGAAGCATTCCTCTAGAAGCTAGAGTGGTGGTGAATGGAGGGCTTGGCACCAGGAGGACTTATGTTTAAATCTGCCTCTACTGCTCACTACCTATATGATCAGTGACTACATATTTGGGTGTCAGTTTTCTCATCTATAAAATGAGAGGACTGGATTACTTCTGGATTTTTGTGCCGTGTTCCCCTTTGGCAATCTGGTAAAGACTATGGATCCCATTGCAGAATAATGTTTTTAAATACTTAAAATATAGAGGATTATAGAGGAAACCAGTTATATTGAAATAAAGGTATGAGAATATATTTTTTTAAAAATCCAAACACCTGACTTCAAGAATCCCAAATTAAGAACCTCTGGATTAGATGGTGTCTTACTAAGATCCTTTCTAGCTCTAAATCTATGAATCACAGGACCTAAGTTCAAATCCCAGATCTGCTACTCTATGACCTAAGACGATTCATTGCCTATTTCTTGGTTTCTGATTCTCTATTTGTAAAATGAGGGGATTAGACTGGATGACCTCTGACCTTCTAGCTTTGATCAAAGATGTGATCATTGTGCATGCACACACTCATAAATATACACATGTATACTTACATGTGTATATCTTCACAAACATACACATGTATACGTACATGTGTATATTTTCACAAAATACATATATTTTTTCTCCATGTATTCTAAAATCTCTAAATTAAAAATGCAGTGAGGGACAGGGCCAATCTTTGAAAAGTGTTGTGAAAGGCTCAATAATATTTTATTCACCATCATAAAGGGTTTGAAAACAGAAACTTGGACTATTGTAAGTCCTCACTAGTTAAACAATGTGGCTGTAGCTGGTGATCTCCCAGGACCCTTCCAGATCTAAACCTGAGAGTGTATGAAACTAGGTGGAGCAGTGAATAGAGCACCAGCCCTGGAGTCAGGAGGACCTGAGTTCAAATCTGGCCTCAGACACAACACAAAAACTAGCCTTGTGACCTTGGGCAAGTCACTTAACCCCAGTTGCCCTCCAAAAAAAAAAAAAGGAAAAAAAAATAATAGAGACCTAAACCTGAGAGTGTATGAAACTAGGAGGTATCCATTAGGAATTATTTAGGTCACTATGGCCTCAGTCCAGCAAGGGTCATAGCAAGGAAATAAAGATAGAACGAAGGAGCAAATATTTTCTAGGCTTCAAGGGTGCTTTTGTGTCTAAGATGTTCACTGTAGAGCTGGAGATATTTATTGTTGATCTCAATACACATTGGCTGGCACTATCATTCATTAGCTGTATGACTTTGGGTCATTCAGGTCCCCCCGTAAGGCCACTTTCCCATCTATACAAATAATAGAATTAGACGATGTAACATCTCAGCTTTCTTCCAGTTCTTACATCTTATTGTACCAGAAGATTCCCAAGAGTCCCCACTTTGGTATTTAATTAGCTGTGTAATCCTGGAGGAAAAAATCACAGGATCAGAGATTTAGAGGTGGAGTGAACCTTAAAGATAATCAAGTCCACCCCTCATTTTACAGATAAGAAGACTGAGGCACATAGAATGTCACACAGCTAGTAAGTGTCTGAGGGAGTAGGGATTTGAACCCAGTCTTTTTGACTCTAGCACCAGCACTTGGTCCACTACTCCCTACATCTCTGCACTTCCTTTTCCCCTGTAGAGAGGGGTAATAATCTTTAACTCACCTGCCTTAGAGAAAATTGTGTGATGAACCTCTAATATGTTATCTGGGGTATGGGAAATGTATTCATCCATTTGGTAAGAAGCCAATTTGTCATTATTAAGCTTTTCTACATTTTAAAAATCTGTTTCTTCTTCGATACCAATAGTTTTCCAGTAGTGTTATAGGGAGCAGATAAAACTTTTGCTCGGGTGCAGATGGAAGTGTATGTATGTGGTGGAAAGATAAAGAGGAGAGTAAGGGGGAATGATGGGGCTGGAAGGAAAGAGGAGGGGCCTCCTCAGGATTCTGAGTTGGGTGTGTCCATTAGAGGGCAGTGTCCCCTAACTTGAGCCACTTTGGTAAAACCCCATCATCACTAAGGCTTTTGCCAAGCCACTTGGCACCCTCACCCATAGGACTCTGTGACATTCCCAGTTCCAAGTACTTTTGACTCATTGTAAGCAAAATAGTGAAGTATTTCTTGAGGAAATCTAGGTAGTTTCTTTTTAATAGTGGTAAATCTCCAGGAGAGTTTCCATTTGATTGCCCTTCTTGGAAAAGGGGAAGAAGAATATGATGGAAACTCTTGACTGCTTCAGAAACAGACTGCTCTTCCCTCTCCTCATTCTCATTCCTCCCTATTGACAGACCATGGACTTACTAAGACCATATGACAAATTTGTTGTAGCATCAGTTGGTCAGGGAAACTCTAATGATAGAAGTTGCCAAGAAATGCAGGGAGTGTCTTCACCTGGGAGTTTTTTTCCTTCAGATGAAATCAGTGTTAAAAACCAGAGGATTAGGGGTTAGACAAAACAACTGGATTGGAAGCAATATCAGACCAGGGCCTAGAAATGAAACCCCAAATCCTAAATGAAAATCACCCTAAGATAAGACAAATTTCTAACTGATACTTTGGGGCATGTGGGAGGAGGGCTGCCAGAGCTGGGAAGCACTAATGTATAAGGGAAATGGTGAAATGGCTTACTGAGGGTTGTGGCAGAATGCCTTTTTCTTGATAAGATAAACTGTTATCTGAATCAGTATTAGATACAGAGAAGGTTTTCATTCAATGTTGAGTGAATTGGTATTTAGTCAAATATTGTATGAATGATTATGAAGGTAGGTGAACAGGCTTGATGATCATTTAAGATTGCCTTTGAGACCCTAATTATAATAACAATAAACCAAATAACAGTTGACATTTATATTGTACTTTTAAGATTTACCAAGCATTTCATTTGATTCTCCCAAATACTCTGAGGTTGCTATTGCAGATTTTTTTGGGTTTTTTGGGGGAGTTTTTGGTGGGAAGAGGGTGTGGGTGGGTATCTATGATTTCATCATAGATCAACAACTTATCAGTGATTAATATTCTTAAAGGGCAACCTAAGGTGTGGAGAGGATAAATTATTTGCCCTTGGTCATACCACTAATATTATGAGAGGCAGGAATAGAAACAAGATCTTCTTGACTCCAGGAAAGTTCTTCTATCCATTTTGTCATGTTGCCTTTCTTAGTAGGGGTATTATTATCCCCATTTTATAGATAAAGAAACAGAGGGTTAGAGAGGCTGGCTAAATAATTTGCTTACAGTCACATAGCTTATAAGTTTCAGAGGAGGGTGAATCAGGGACAACATGAAAACAAGAAAATAGGTTTTTCTAAAGAAGGAAAGATTTTTTTTTTCTTATTAAACTGTTTACTTTCTTCCCTTTTGTTTCAGGTAATTACTAAATAGTAACTCATAGACTGTGACTCAGAATTTGTCATAAGGATATCCTAGATCCCATTTAGTACTCCCACGTAAAAAAAAATCACCTGTAATATTATTTATTTATAACATTTTTGCAAAGAACTTCTTGAAAAGACTGGTTATTTGTTAGACTGCCAGTTTTTAATTTGAATAAGCACAGAAGGGTAGTGTTTAACCAGAAAGAAATATTTCTCTACAACTCTGGCACTAATAGTCATTTTCCAGCTTCCAAGCAATACAAGGCATATTTTCATGAACTATTTCTAACTATTCCTTCTTCTTCTTTGTAAAGTGGAGCATAATCTTTGTCCAATATTTGATAGTTTGTCACTCATCCATTCTCTGTTGTTCACCCCGCCCCCCCAAAGATTCTTTCTTGTGTCCTCTACTCTGTTTACACTTTCTTAACCTCATCGGCTCTCCCTGGGTCAATTATCTCTCCACAGATAACCTCCGAACCTATATTGGTAGCCCTTATCTCCTTCTTGAATTCCAGTTATTCACTGCTAAATACCTGATGGACATCTCCCTCTGGATGTCCCATCAGCATTTCAAATTTACCATGTCAAAAATAGAACTCATCTTCTTCCCCTCATAAAGTGATTCCTCCTCCAAACTTCCAGTATGCAACCTTGGAGTCAACTTTAACACTTCTCTGTCTTTCACCTTCTCCCCTAAAAAAAAAAAAAAAAATCCAATCATGTGTCTTGTGGATTCGACCCCATAAAATTTCACAATCAGTGACCTTCTCACCACTCACACCACCACTTTCATGGTTCAAGCCTCCATTATCTCTTTCCTGGACTGTTCCAACAGTCTCCCAATTGTTCTTTTCCTTCTCAAACCCACCCTCCACACATCTGTCAAATTGATATTCTTAAAACTCAGAGAGGCAGTGGATAGAGAGCTGTTCTCAGAATCAGAAAGACCTGAATTTAAGTACTGCCTCTGATTCTGATTGGTTACATGACCCTGGATTTTGCCTTTAAGTCAAAAGATCTACATTGGGGAAGGAAGTTCCTCATGAAGAACTCCTAACACCAATTGAATCACTGGTTCAGTTAAAAAATAAATGACACGGATATAACCATGTCGCTTTTCTGTTCAAAATATGATCATTGGTTCCCTATTGTTTTTAAGGTAAAATATAACTCCCCTACTCTGGTATTTAAAGCCATTCACTTAACTCTCCAGATATATTTTACATTTCTCCCCTTCATCCTAGCCAGACTGGTCTACTAACTTCCATTATCTCTATGTTACATAACCTGCCTCTTTATCTTTGCCCAGCTGTCTTCCCTGCCTATATTTGCCCTCATCTCTGTCTCTTAGACAATCCCTACCTTCCTTCAAGGCTCAAATCCTTTTACCTCCTAACCAAAAATTTTCCAGACTTCCAGACTCTATCTCTCCCCTTTCCTCCTCCTCCTCCTCTTCTTCCTCTTTCTCCAATTCCTCCTCCTCCTCCTCTTCCTCCTCCTTCTCCTCCTCCTCCTCCTTCTCCTCCTCCTCCTTCTTCTTCTCCTTCTCCTCCTTCTCCTTCTCCTTCTCCTCCTTCTTCTTCTCCCCCCCCCCCGTCTCTTTCTCTCTGTCTCTCTTTCTTTCTCTCCCCTGTCTCATATTGATTTCTCTGAGTTCCTCACTACCCCCACCCAATAGTGTCAGCTTGTTGAGGGCAGGAGGAGCTGTTTCCCTTCCCTTGGGATGATCAGCACTTAGCACAGTGCCTTGCATATAGTAGTTGCTTAAATGTTTGCTGAATTAAATTTCCTGAGGTTCTCAGCTTTATAGCCTTGATGGCAGAACCTCAAAGTGGATATAGTAGCTTTCTGCCATCTTTGCTTCTGACCAAGTACATCCTATTTTCGGTTGGGTTGGGTAGAAAACCTAGAAAATGGGTACCTAGACTTTCCTTTCCTTGCATTTTTTTTTTTTATAGAAATCTCCAAATCCCAGAATGACATGACTTCTGACAAACATCTTCTAACAACCAATTGCAGGGAGGGTATGGACCAGAAGGAGAGGAGGAGCCAATCTGACACTGCTATCAACTTGACAACCAGGGTATAAGAAAATAACCCAACTCAATCTGGGGTTCCATGGGTTACCCTGAGAACTTCATTTTCTTAGGGATTGGTATAGACTCTGGGGCAGCTAGGTGGCACAGTGTATCCAGGCCTAGAATCAGGAAGATTCATCTTTATGAATTCAAATGTGACCTCAGACACTTATTAGTTATATGTCCCTGGACAAGTCACTTAACCCTGCTTGCCTCAGTTTCCTCTTCTGTAAAATGATCTGCAGAAGCAAATGGCAAACCACTCCAGAATCTTTGCCAAGAATACCAAAAAACAGGTTACAAAGAGGTGAATATGACTAAAAAAAGAACAACAACAGATGTTCTTAAATTGCTTTATGGCACTTGGCCCCTTTGGCAATCTGGTGAAGGCTAATTGCCTACATTCATAACTAGAAGAAATGCTAAATTTCATTTAGAAGTCAGAATTATATAAAATTCTAATTCTTCCATTAAAGTCTGTAGACCCCCCTGAAATCTATCTATGGATTCCAGTGTAAGAACCCCCAGGAGAGAATAGCAACTGAGCATGCTCCATATAGTGACCTTGATAAGTTAATCAAATCTCACTACATTGGAAAAGGATGATATTTGCTTCAATGACATTCCAGCTCATTTTGGTTTCAAATTTAGGTGTTTTGTTTTGTTGTGTTTTTTGGCAAAACTAAATGAACTGAAAAAATAATGAAAATCCCATTTGGTGAAGGTTGAGAAATTAAAGATCAAAATTCAGGTTGAAAAAGGAAATTCAAGATCAAAATTCGGAATAGACTTAGGATTCACATAGGAAAAGAACAAAATTGAATGTTGAAACCATGTGTTCTCTGTGTTGCTGTTTGGGAATGTCAGTGACATGCGTTAGAATTCTGCCTCAAATATTTGCTAGATGTATGACAACCTTAATGAGACTGCTTATCTATAAACTGGGGATAGTGATAGTGCCTACCTCACAGAGCTATTTTGAGAATCAAATGAGATGAGACAGGTGCTTTGCAGACTTTAAAGTGCTGTATAAATGTGAGCAGACACCATCATCCTCATCATCACCACAGTGATTTAATGTTTAGAAAGACTTCTAACAATGCAAAACAAATTTCATAGGATACCAGAGTCAGAAGAGAAAAGAAAGACTGTGGGGTGGCTAGGTGGCTCAGTGAATAGAGCACTGGCCCTGGAGTCAGGAGGACCTGAGTTCAAATGCGGCCTCAAACACTTAACACCAAAAAAAAAAAACCCACTAACTAGCTGTGTGACCTTGGGCAGGTCACTTAACCCCAATTGCCCTACCCTTACCCCTACAAAAAAGCAAAAAAAAAAAAAAAAAAAGAAATGAAAGACTGTGTAGTCCAACTTGTAAATGAACAAAATCCCCCTCTGTAGCACACTAGAGATGTGATCATGGAGTCTTTGTTTGAAAATCTTCAGTGACAGGAACCCTCTACCTCTCCAGGTGTCTCGTTCTACTTTAGGACGGCTCTAATTATTAGGAAGTTGCTCTTTCATTAAATCTAAATGTTCCTCTCAGCCACTTAGAACCACTGTCCCTCATTCTGTTCTCTGGAGCCAAATGGAACAATTAATCCATAGCCCTTCAAGTACTGGAAACCTACCAAGATCCTTTCCCTGACCCCTCCCAAGTCTTCTCTTCTCCAAGCTAAACATCTCACGTTCCTGCAAATAAGGATTGATTCAAATCTGCCTTCATCTCTGGCTAAAGGAGTAAAGAACACAGGAGGACACTCATGATGGAGCCTGGTGCTCATGCCAAACTGTTGGAGAGACGAACTCTCCTGGCAACTAAATCAAAAGAAATATCTCACCCAAACTCGTCTTTTAGAGAAAGCAAAAAGTTCAACCCTCTCCCAGGGTTTTATGGCTCAAAGTTTGCCAGGAAGAAAAAAAAAAACCAGAACAAAACAACTTAATCTCAACTTTTTAATGGGTCACTTGCATTTTATCCCAGTGATAGATTTCTTTCATGAGTTGTTTCCCTCCAGCAAAGCAATCAAACCTTGCAAATGGATGCCTTGGAGATACTTTGGATGGGAGATACAGTGAAGAGGTTTGCATGCAGGTGGTATTCTAGTGTCTTACTTGACTAAACCAAAGTGAAAATAATTCCCTGATCCTGTCCTTTGAGCTGAAGGAGACCAGATAGAGGAGGCCAATTTCAAATAATGAGATGCAGTGAAACAAAACTTGCTCCTGAAAGGGGAACCACGTTACCTTTTTTGAGGAAACTCAATGTGCATCTTATTATCAATGTGCATATTATTATCTATCTGCAAAGAAGCAGATAGATAATAATAAAAACCAATATTTAGATAGATTTTAAGTGCTTTAAAGACCCAAGTCTCATAACCTGGGATATAGGTGCTATGTATATTATTTTCACCCCCATTTTATAGATGAGGAAGCTGAGGCTAAGGGAGGTTAGGTCACTTGCCTGGATCATAAAGCCAAGGGTGGGATTTGAATCAGATATCAAGTCCAGAATTGAGTCCACATTATTCTGGACCACTTCAGTCACAAACAAATGGATTCGTGCATATCAGAAGGGAAAAAGAGTCTGTGTTGTAGAATATAGACTAAAATCCTAAATATTGACAAATCACAGCACATGTATCTAGAAACATTTTTATAATAATAACAAAGCCTGACCAATGGCCAAATACTGGAGTATTTGGAGTGACATATGGTAGTGGTTTGGTATGCCTTGAGATAGTTGTAGTAGTACAGAAGGCCTAGCAGGAACCCTGAAACACTGGCCAATCAGGTTAGTGATTCACCATTGATTGGGTTAACACCCCATCCAATAATAGAACTGCTTCTATAAATCTAAGCAATAAATAATTGCAGGGGGCGGCTAGGTGGCACAGTGAGTAGAGCGCCAGCCCTGGAGTCAGAAGGACCTAAGTTTGGATCCAGCCTCAGATACTTAACACACACACACACACAAAAACAAAACAAAACAAACAAACAAAAAACCCCTAGTTGTGTGACCTTGGGCAAGTTACTTAACCTCAATTGCCCTCCAAAAAGCAAAATAAAATAAAATAAAATAAAATAAAAAATAAATAAATAATTGCAGACTAGACCTACTAAAAGCCACCACAACGGCTTGACTAAGAGGACACTGGCATGATGGGTGATCCTTTGCATTCTAGTATAACATCATGTAAAGATATGTGGGAACAAATCTGAAAAATTTAATACCCTCCTTGCTGGAAATGTTTTGGTGCTTATTGCTAAGGTAGAAAAACCATGAGTGTAAGTGAAATGGAAATCATGACAAAACTGGAACATCAGAAGCAAAGGTTCCATATTAATTTTTGTCAATGATAACCCCAGCTTGATGTTACATGACAATATGTTGCAAATCAATACAGGATAATCATGAGAAAAAATTTTCATTCTTAAGCCCAACTTAGATTTTTAAAGTGTGGAAATTGAGGAGCTACTTAATTCTGAACAGGAAAAAGCTGAAGAACATTTGAATACATTTGACATCTACACTTGACAGATTCTCCAATACATAATGAAAAGAGCTGATTTTTTCTTTCAAAGCAAAGAAGGAACTGTATCTAAAAATCTTTTGATATCTATGGGTGACATCAGGTTTATAACTCCCTGGAAAGCAGATTAAACAGCTTCTTCTTCTCATGGAAATTTTCTTCAATTTCATCAAGATATCATTTTGGCTTCACAAGTGTAAAATTCTTAATGTTTACAAAGGAAGAATAGACTCTGAAGCTTGAATCTAGAAGATAATGGCAATAGATACAAATATCTTGGTCTTCTCTAGATAAGACATATTAAACATAAGATTTTCAAGGAGAAAGGTGAAGCTGTCTTATGATAAGGAGTTGACTGGCATCCTAAAGTCAAAACTTAATGTAAAGAACCCATTAAGAACAATTAATACCAATGCAATACCTTTGTTTATATATGTATATGTATACATATGTGTGTGTTTGACAGAGTAAAATAGATAACAAGGGTCTGGAGGGTCTCCAAACAAAAATCTCCACAATGTTAATAAAATTATCCAACACAGATATAGAAAGATCAAACATTTCTCTTTTCAAAAGGAAGAAGAGGATTACTGGATATTCATGGAGCACACAGAAAACATGTTAAAAATTTACAGAAATGTTTTTGGAACAAATAGACTTCACAAGGCAATACTAAGGTCTCACAAGAGGTATATTACACTGGTTTCATTGAACATAACTAAAAGTGGTTTATCTCTGGATAACCAAGGTGTAAGAATAGAAATTAAAAGTGCTACATGAATTGCATCGATATGAACTCAGACAGCACTCTGTCAACAATGAAGTGTTGAACAAAAGCCTGGGTTGTGCAGATGTATTTATACAAATGCAGGGTAATACAATAGTGATTAAGGATAAGGTCATTGCAACTAGAAATTACTGAAAGATTATTCTATAGAGTGCAGACTTATAGATCATAACAGAATAATAATATGACAATGACTTGTTCCAGATCCATTTCTATCTGAACTCCATCAAACACTATATTAAGAATGTTTATTCATTAATTATAGTAATGGATTTCAACATATTAAATACTCATAATTTCAGAACTTCCATAAATGAAAAGCTTTCAAAATATAGAGACCTGAGGCAAACTCACCCACTGAATTTTCTTCGTAAGGATCTAGAAAACTAACTAGACCAAATTCTAATCAGTAATTCCAAGAAAAAGTAACAGTGCATCATTTTCCCAGCCCAGGAAGACTTAGGGAGTCAGACACAGAGGTCTGAGGAAAATGGGGACAGAGTCTAGGCTGAATTGTGCTGCTTCAGAGCATTCTAGTACCCTATGACTGAGAGAGAGAGAAAGCTGAGACTGGGTACTGGAGCAGGAGATGCTGTTACAGGAGGAGATCGCAGAGAATTCCTGAATTAGCACAGGATGAAGGAATGGCTACCAGCTGGCAGCTCTATTACTACTGAGTTTTGGGTCACATATTGACAGCAAAGAGGAGGGACCCAGTGGAACAGTCTCTCCTGGGGCCCTATCTGCATACTGAGCACGTTCCAGAACATATAGAGACCTAACGGAACAAGTCAGTCACAGAGTAAAGAACATTTCATCCTATCTGCAATTGGAGCTCTCACAAATGGTTTCAATGAGCCAACAGAAGATTAACTTACATGCTAGTACTTTAATTCAATTATAAAAAAGCAGCTATTTTATCCATCTGTGCAAAAACCCACAGAATATTAAATTTAAAAGAATAATAGTAAAATAGAGACCTATTTATGGACCAGTTTTACTTGATCTCCATTAAAAAAAATAATAATGAAATGAATACCAATCAGTTTCAACTCATATTTTCATGATTTTTGTATTCGGGGCGTTTTTTTGTGATGGGTCCAGTTTTAGCCTCTGAAAGTTTGTCTTTTGGAATTATGATCCTGATGCCTTCAGCAATATGAACATATTGCTGAAATCCAAAAACAATATTGTATTAACATACACTAAGCTCATTAATATGTATTGTTATAAGAAAATGCTGTCTGATTGGAACAGGAACATTGTCAAAATATGTGATATGCTAAATAAGGGGTTCTGTTGCTCCCTGCCTCAGAAGAGGTCTGGTGAGTGGTAATGAAGGAAGGTCACATGAAATTGACATAGTGCTTTTATTGATCCTGAACAGTTGTCAACATTCACCAATCAATCAATCAAGGTTGCTCTGCTTTACCTTCTACCAAAGCTACTTTGCTAGTCAGACAACGACCACATCTTGCCTATTCTATGAGTATCCTGACATCCCTGCCTGTAAAATGGGGAGATAACTGTGGTAAAGGATAGATTATCAAAGCAGTTGTAAAACAGATTACATGTAAACACAGAAAGATTTATAAATGTGAAATAATTATCAATTGGGCTAAAATGTAACTAGTGCACCTTTAAATAGGGCACTTGTCAAGCTACAATTATACCATGATGTGCATCAATTAGTAAGGTCTTAATATTACACTGACAGAACTCCTTTCATTGAAGAATGAAATTAATTATTAGTTGCACTATTCCTGTGAGGTAGGTGCATTGGTGTCCACCTTCCAGTGGGGTAAACAAAAGCACAGAAATTTTGAGCCACCTACCAAAAGTTACTCTGTGAATCAGTAATAATAACTGGAAAAGTATATATTTATCACCTTAATTCACTTTCTCAATCACTGGAAGCCAAATACACATTCTAAGATGTGAATACAAGATGATTACCCATACATGTCAGTCTAGATTCTCCAGTGGATTCATCCTTATATTTTTCTTTGAAATGTAATCTTCATTTTAAAGAGATAGTAGGGGATGTGTCCAGGTAATCCAACATTTGAGATTGCTCAAGGATGTACAATAGAGTATCAAAAATACATATAATCGGAATCTTCCAAGTCCATATAGCTCAACATTGCCTGACTCTTAAGATTCTTTCTTGTCACTTGTTGTCCAGAGATGAAAGGCAGAAAAGAAATAGAAATGGGGATAGGGAAGGGATTGATGCTAAGCTTCCTGGAAGCTGAGACTCAGAAGGAAGTGAATCACCCAAGAACACATATTGATAAGTGGCAGAGCCAAAATTTAAATTCCAGACCTTTGAGTATAAAACCAATGTTCTTTCTACTATACCATGTGGTCACTCAATCATTTTGTTAGGCTTGTGAGATGGGTTATGCCAATAGATTGTGATTTTTCAATGACATAGAGAACGTTGTAGACAATCCAAGTCTTGATGTTTTTTCTTGAGACATTGTTCATTTCACAAAGAAATGTTAAGAGTAGGGCTCAAGGAGGGAGAAGGTCAGTGTTGATGATTGTTCCTGATCTTCTTGCTTCCACAGCTACCTCTAAATATCCTACCTTTATATGGAAAAGTCTCAAATCTATATTGCTTGCTATTCAGGAGTAGAGATTTTATTAAAATTAAATCCCATTTATCGATATTCTACTATATAATGTTTAGACAGATAATGGTCTTTTCTCAGGTCTCCTCCCTCTTGACCTCTCTTCTCTATAATAATGATAATAACAAACAATAGCATTTATATAATGCTTTAAAGTTTGCAAGGAGCTTTCTGTGTTAGCTCATTCTGACTCTGCATTTGACACTGTTGACCAGCCTGTCCTAGACATGCTCCCCTCTCTGGGATTTCTCTTAGTCTTATCTGTGGCACTGCTCTTTTTGTTCTCCCATCTGTCTGATGGCTCTTTCAGTCTCCTTTGCTGCCTCATCATCCATTGTGAGTGTCTACCAGTGCTCTGTCTTCTCTTGGTGACCTCATCAGATCCCCTGGGGTTAATGACCATTTGTCTGTAGATGATTCATGGAGCTATATGTCTAACCCAAGTCTTTCCCTGGTCTTGCATCACTAACTGACTAATGGAAGTCTTAGAGTTGGGATTTGAACCGAGGTCTTACTGATAGTAAGTCTACACTCTACCCACTGTACCACACTGCCTCTCTGAGAGACAAAATATTCAGTGAATCATCAGATTCTTTTGTTTTTAATGTGATTTATATCAAGTAGCTAATGTCCTCTGTCACCACTATATCTGGCCTCCATAGTAATCTTGTAAACTCAACATCTATTTCCTTTATCTCAATAAGTGGTTTATAGATACTCATAATGATTCCCCCATTTGCTACTTTCTAAGAAATTCATTATTACCACTTTGACGAACAGGTTGTACATAGTATATATCAGCTTGTGTGTGTTTTCCTGTGCTCACCAAACATTTGAACAAAAGCAAACAGGTAGGTGAGCCATATGATCAGTGATTTTTTTTCTTTTTCAGACTGCCAACTTAACAGATCATCTTAAACTTGTCAACCAAGAGGATGATGAAAGCTTTGTTAATCCCACCTTACAGCAAGAAAATATTTTACCTACATCTACTCATAGCGTCATGTTCTCTGATGGCATCAAACGTGTGAGTTTTAATTTAATGTGATTGGTATGTGATATATGAATATCGTAAACTTAAGGTGGGACACAGGGGATATATGGGTTGTAGCCCATGATATATAGACTGAATGAAACTTAGAAATGAGTATTTTGTTTCATTCATGAGCTAATAAACAACTTTCCCATACTTTCCCATGGCCATATCAATAGGAACTATTGGCTATGTGGTGCAGAGTTCAGAGCTCCAGACTAAGATGAGAAGATCCGGGTCCCAACCTCAGCTCTCACATTTACTAACCATGTAACTTTAGTTGTTTTTTTGTTTTGTTTTGTTTTTGCTTTTTGGAGGGCAATTGGGGTTAAGTGACTTGCCCAAAGTCACATGTAAGTGTGTCAAATGTCTGAGGTAGGATTTGAACTCAGGTCCTCCTGACTCCAGGACCAGTACTCTATTCACTGCACCACCTAGCCACCCCTAACCATGTAACTTTAAGTAAGTAACTTCACTTCTCTTAGTCTTATCTCTGAAAAGGGAAATGATAACAATAGAAATTATATCAACACCAATATCTTAATGAGTTTAGAACAAGAAGGTGTTAAAACTTTAATAAAGTATTGAGCATTGTGGGATGCCCACTTCTCATAGTGGGGTGAAGTAGTACCCAGCTAATGATCGTAATATTAATCATAATGATAATCCCAAAGAGGCTCCCAGTGAACCTATAGAAGGCAAGCTTAAGTCCCAATTCATAAATTATAAAAAGCAGTCATTTAATTCCCCTGTACAATGCCTTACCAAATACTAGATACTAAAGGATAATGTCAGGAGAGTGACTTATCCCAGGACCATTTCTAGTTGATCTCTGTTAAAAAGAGAAGACCAAGCTAACAATATCTGACTTTTACATAGCTATTTGGCAGGATCCTAGGTGCTCTAAGTTAAAATGTGCCCTGAGACACTTTCGACTTGTGTGACCCTAAGCAAGTCACTTAACCTCTGCCTACATCAGTTTCCTCAGAAAAATGGGAAGAATAATATCACTGACCTCCCAGGGTTGTTGTGAGGATCAAATGAAATAATATTTGTAATGTTTTTAACACAGTGTCAAGTACCCAGTAGGTGTTAAATAAATGTTTGTTTGCCTCTAAGCTTTGCAAAGCATTTGACTTACATTTTCTCATTTGACCTTTACAATAACCCCATGAGATAGGTAATATAATTGTGATTTTGTCCATTTTACAGATAAGTAGACTGGGGCTCACAGAGGTTAGCCAACTTGTCCATGGTCCCACCACTAGTAAGTACTAGAATAAGGATTTTCAGTTTGTTTCAAGATTAGTAGCCCTACAACATCACCAGGATAATACTGGAGGTAAAAGGATAGGGTTGTATGTCAGCTTGGTGTTGTTGAAAGTATTATATGATTCCCAAAGTGTATTTTATCTCAAAATGACTCTCCTCCAACTATTCCATTCTGAGCTCAGCTCATTCTGCATATGGAGTACCTATCCAAATTTTCAAGCAGGTCTTCTTTATCCACTTGGCTTGGATTGTTAGGCTGATATTTTTTTTAATGTGGATCTCATTGTGTAGAAGTTTTCTGTATCTCTGCAGTATTTGGGGGCTTGATGTTATTAACCTGTCATTTGTAAACAGAAGCAGCTGGAGAAGTTCATCATCTATAGGGAATTCTTCTCTCTGGTCTCTATGTAGAACATTCTCCTACACAGTGAATACTTTGGTCAAACAAATGTCTTGCAGTTTACGTTATATTGATATTGACAACCAGAGGAACACTGATTGAAGTTATCTGATTGAATCTATCAAGGAATTGTGTATATTCCTAACATCTGTATGGGACAAACCTTGTTGAAAAAGAGTCATCAAAGCTGTGTTTTGCTGTATTCAAATACTTTTTTTAAATCAATAAACAAAAAGTCCTGTTCCTATGTTTCATCATGGCTTGGAGTTGACCTGGGAATCTCAAAGGCTATGTGAGCATAGTTCAAACTATAGTAGCATTGATTAATCTGGACAGATTATTAAGCTTTCAGATGGAAACATTGGTTAGAAGTACCACATGAGTGACTTTTCAGGATCCTTAAGGGGAAGAAAACTATTTTTATTTATTTATTTAATCATCCCAGAAACAGTAAGTGCCAACTATAGGTAATCAAATCTCTGCTTAATTCCCAAACATATTTATATCCTCTGTTTAAAAAAATCAATTGAAAACTGTTCTACCTGAATATTTTTATATAATTTACATTTCCTATCTTTTGTGTGCTATTTTTTCCACCCTCCTCCTCCTTCCTCCACCTTGGGAATCTGCCCTGGGCTGAGGATGAACTAGTAGTGAATGAAAACTCATCTCAGCCATTATACATAACCAGACCCACAACCCACTTCATATCACACCCAGTCAGCTATGAAGAAACTTAGACCTACCCAGCATGAACATTTTTCCATTTCTACCACCCACCCCTTTCCATGTCTGGTTCTTACTTTGAGAGCAATATTCAAATCAATACCACCATTGTTACTGGAAAAGTTATGACAATCTTGTGCCCAATGGCTCCTTTCAAAATCTCTGTGACTGTGTAGAACAAAACCACCTTCCCTGGATTCTACACATGCTGTATCCTATATTTTAGAATGTAAGCATCCTGAGGTCAAAGACTGTTTGACATTCCTCCCCAGTCCTTAGGATAGTTCTTGATTCGTGCTACTTACTTTAAATAATGCCTGTTGCTTGATTGATGAAACAGATATTACCTCTGACTGAATTTGCCAACAAAAATTTTACACATCAGAGCCCAAGAAGTTTCAGAAAATCAGCATCCTCATTACTTAGAAAGATCAGTGAATACCACATTGCCATAGTGTGTGTATGGTTGTCATGTGGCATTTTTTATCACAATATTTTGTGTTGAGAGAGGATGTCTGCTGAGGTCCAGAGACTGCCTCGTGTTTCATGTATTTACAGTACAGCTTTGTAAAATCTCATTTTGATTCAGTAAACCTCTTTACTCAAGCCATGTTGAAGTGCTTGGGGATATCTGATTGGAGGAACTAGGTGAAGGTGCATAAGGGGTTTGTATTAGTCCATGATGCAACACACCCCCCAGCATGTACCTGGCTGGGAGAAGCTATGAGATCAGACTCAGCCCAGTGCTGTAGATTTATAATAGCTCCCATCCTGACAGAAGGCTGCTTGGGAAGCATTTCTATTTTTCCAAGCAAATGAAGCTGCCGTCCATGGCTTCTATTTTTGATATGATTACTCTGCAGTATTATGGCATTTCTAGTCTTCATGTTTCTTAATGGTTAGGATTTCAGATTGCTGAGGTGGGATTGTACAGTGGCTGCTGCTAGACTTAGAGTTGGGAATGCCTGGATTCAAATGCTGCCTTATTAGCTGTGTGACCCTGGGCAGATCATTTAAGTGCTCTGAGCCTGAGGTGACTCCCAAAGACAATAGAGGGAGATCACAGATGAAATCACTGGATCTTCATAGATGATATAAAATGCAATATTCCATTTCATTGAGATTTTTCTCAAACAGAAAAGTGTGTATGTGGGGGTGGAAGGCTGGGTGGGCATGAATGTGAGGAGGTATTGCATAGATTGTGAAAGCAATAATAATAGCCAGGATTTCTATAGAACTTTACAGCTTTCAAGGCACTTTATACAAATTTCACTTGATCTTCACAATACCTCTGTGAGGTAAGTGCTATTATTTCACAGATGAAGAAACCAAGACTAAGAGAGATTAAATGACTTGTCCAGGGTGTCACAGATAGAAAGTATTTGAGGCAGAATTAAACTTAGGTCTTCCTTGACTCCAAATCTAGCATTCTATCTATTGAGTCACCTAGCTACCAATAAGGAGTATTGTATTCAGTATAATACTTCTTGGAATTTCTCTTCTCCCCTAACCCCTGGAAGTCATTAGCATGAATTCTTTATTTTTTGCAGGGGGGGGAAGGTAGTGCAATTGGGGTTAAGTGACTTGACCAAGGTCACATGGCTAGTTTTGTGCTATGTGTCTGAGGTCAGATTTGAACTCAGGTCCTCCTGACTCCAGGGCTAGTACTCTATTCACTGTGCCACCTAGCTGTCCCAGCATGAATTCTTAATTGGCTCTAGAGAGTCTTTTTTTTGTCATTGTGCAGTATTCTAGCCAGGCTGAGAGAGCTTATTATTGTAAACAACTGAGGGTAATCTTAGCTGCCGATGCATTCTTGGTGTAGCATATTGTTCTTTCCCATTTTCATCCTTGTGGTATCATCTGTTCTATGTAGGAAAAGGGTAGAACCAGAAAGCATGGAGGCGAGTTTAGGTTGTGACATTTAAGAATTTGAATTACTGGAATTAGTGCCACTGACCACAGAACCCCTGGGGAGCAGGGTGTGCTCATACTTAGCAGATTGTATTTACCTTGGTTTAGCAACCACAGCAGCTGGACTGGAATCCATCACATATGTCATGCTCATTTGCAATTTTAACCCAATAGAATTGATATGATACGGCAGTGAGTTGTAGGGGTTGAAGGAAATGAAAGAACCTAGAGTAATTCTAAGGCTGCAAAACTTGAAGGATATTGGTGCGATCCTGGGAAACAGGGAATTCTCAAGGAACTGGATTTGGGGGGATTCCAATAACTTCATTTTAGATTTGCTGAGTTTAGATGCCAATGGGGAAGATTTGGGGGAAGATTGTAGCAGATAGTTAATGATGTGGAACTAGTGTTCAGGAGAGAGATTAGACTTGGATTTCAGAACCGTCTTCATAGAGATGATCGCTGAATCCAAGGGAACTGATGAGGATTGCAAGGAAGAGGGCAGAGAAAAGGAAGAAGTATGGCATGAGGCATTTCCATGCTAAGAGGTCAGAAGGCATGATGACCTGACAAAGGAAAATCATGAGATAACTAGGAAAAGAACCAGGAGACAACAATGTCACCAATTCAAGGGGCATAGAGAATATGCAGGAGCAAGGGTAGCCAACAGCAACCAAAAATACAGAGGGGTAGAAGAGGCTCAGGACTGGGGAAAGGTCCCCAAATTTAGTAATAAAGAGATCCTTGGTAACCTTGTCTGGATGGAACAGTCTCAGTGGAATGATGGGGTCAGAAACAAGACTGTATAAGATTGAGAAGCATATCCATGTGTTATGATCATAATTAAAAAGAAATTAATGGGCAGTGAGGAAATGGAGGAAGTGTATATAGACAATTATTTCTGGGAAATTGGTAGTGGAAGGGAGAAGAGATAAGGGGCAGTACTTTGGCAAGGTCAAAGGAATATTTCTTAGCAATGGGATAAACTGGAGCATGTGTGGGGGCAGTGGGAAAGGAGCCAGACAGGAGTTAAGAGGAGAATAAAGATGAAGGAGAGAAGAGGGAATGATCAGTGAGAGGGGCAGGCTCCTGGTAGGGAAGAGAAGGTATGGGATTGAAAGTAAAAATAAGTGGTTGGAAGGAGAGGGCAGCGATGGTTGCTGTGGCAGAGAGAAGCTGGTGTCAGGATGTTGGTGTTAGTGTTAGGAGACCGGCACATCCCCGACTGATGTAATAGTTTTCCAGTCAAATTAAAAAAGCTATTGGTGCCTGGAAAAAATTCAGCACGTTTTCTGCCCTGGACACCTTTGCACCAAAGAAAGTTATGACTATCTCAAGACTCTAGCTAGGGACATTCAATTTGTCAGAGGAGACTTTGATAAGAATCTGAATTATCCAGAACTGTTGGGCAGTTGGTTTGATCCTTGGACATCAAGTTACTCCATGGGGTGATATGGCCAGCTTAGCAGTGCCACAAAGGCAGTTTGATATGGACATTCTCATTTCAGGACACACACACATACACACACACACACACACACACACACACACACACACACACACGTTTCAGGCCTTTGAACATGAAAATCAATTCTATGTGAATCCAGGATCTGTTGCCAGAGTCTATAATGCTCTGGAAACAAACATCATTCCTTCATTTGTATTGATGGATATTCAGGCTTCTGCAGCTGTCACTTATGTGTATCAGCTAATTAGAGATGATGTAAAAGTAGAACAAATTGAATATAAAAAGCCTAAAACAGGCCTGTCTTGGTGATCTTTTTCATCCCATTCCCTTATTCAAATCAATTAAGCATTCAGAAGCCACAAACCGTGGCATTTTTAAAGTATTACGCATTAAAAATTATCATCATATTTGGTAATACAGAATTTGCTACAGGTAATTTGGTAATACAGAATTTAGCTTATAGGACATAATTTCTGTTATGTACCTTGTACCATAAGGTTTAGTTCTGTAAATGTATTCGATGTTAACATTCAAACCTTTGTTATCAACACGATGCTTGAATAGAAGAGTTCCACACTGCCTCATTGTACACACTATCCTCTTTTATATACTGTAACAAACACTTAACTGTCACTTAAAAGAAAATGGAGGGGTTGGACACATCTACCTCAGAGGAATAAAGGGATAAAGAATAGATGAAAACATAGAGGGGTTTTGAGATGTGGAGTATTGGCTCTAAGAGAGAAAGGCCTCTATTTTTTTTTCAGTAAAGTAGTAGGCAAGTATATTTTTCCAGGGAGAGGGGCCTGCTGGGGGCTTGAGGAGTGAAGAGAAGATTTGGAGCTGCTCCTGTAGAGTGAGGTAATAGTGGACATCACTGAGCTCCCAGTTGAGATTAGAGAACATGAATAAGTAGTACACCCAGTTGATACTTCTACATGATTTATTTTAACAGCATCAAGAAGCATAGGAGGAGCAGAAAATGGGTGAGCCAGGTTGGGGATGATGCACGGCTGAACATTAGCAGGACATGAATCATTGAAGGACAAAGGGACAAAGGGTAGAGGGTGGAAAACATTAACATTGCTTAACTGTAAATTGAATGGGATTGAGACTGTCAAGGGTTGAAAGAGGAGTCAAAGCAGGGGTTATGGGCTGATGAGCAGGGAGAACAGGGGAGGATATAGGGACTGGCTATCATGGGGAGGATTAGTCAGACAATAAACATTTATTAAGCCCCTACTATGTGCCATATACGGTGCTAAGCACTGGGGATACAAAGAAAAGTAATTCTTGCTCTCAAGAAGTTTATAATCTAATAGGGGAGAGAATATGCAAGCAATTTATACACAGGATAAATTGGTGGTAATTAACAGAAGGAAGGCACTGTAATTCAAGAAAATTGCAAAAGAGTTCCTATAGAAGGTGGAATTTTCACTGGGACTAAACCAGGGAAGATATAAGGAGGCCAGTGAAAAGTCTGAGACAGAATATCTTGTTCAAGGAGCAGCAAAGAGGCCATTGCCACTGGATTTATATGCCACAAGGCATATAAAAAGGTATGGAAAGGTGAAGGAGGGCAGGTTACAAAGGGCTTTGGACCCCAAATAGATGCTTTTATATTCGTGACAGAAGGTAATAGGGAGCCATTGAAATTTATTGAGAATGAAGGTGACATACTCAGAACTGAACTTTAGGAAGACACTTTTGTAGCTTGAGAGGAGATGGACTGAAGTGGGGAGTGTGGCAGAGAGACCAACTAGCAGGCTGATTCAATAGTCCAGATTGATGGGGCCTTCATCAAGGTTGTGGCAAAAGAGAGAAGGAAAAATATGCAAGAGATATTAAAACGGTAAAATCCTTGGCAACAGATTGGCTATGGGGGAATGGGTTAAGAAAGTGAAGTCAAGAATGATACTTAGGTAACTGGGAAGATGGCAGCGCCCTTGACAGTAACAGGGCAGTTAGGGAAAAGGGAGGGGTGAGGTGGGGCATAATGAGTTCACTTTTGGGACATGTTGTCTACAAGACATCCACTTTGAAATATCCAATGGCAGTTGGAGATGTGAGACTTGTTAGGATTTGACAAGCAAATTTGAGAACCGTCAGCAGGCAAATCAAAACTGAATCCATTGAAGCTGATGAGATTACCAAGTGAAATAGCATAGAGGTCCCACAACAGAGACTTGGGGGACACCCAGGGTTAGCAGGCACAGCATCACTTCAAGAAGTTCCAGCAAAGGAGACAGAGAAAGAATGGTCAGATAGGAAGGGAAAGTAGTCATGAAAACCTACAGACAAGAGAATGTCAAGGTGATTGAGAGTGTCAAAGAGAGTGACTTCTCTACAGAGAAGCCAAGAGAAATGAGGATAGAATAAAGGCCATTAGATTTGGCAATTAAGAGATCATCAGTAACTTTGGAGAGAGCAGTTTTGGCTGAATGATGAAGTCACAACTATAAGGAGTTAAGAAAATAGAAGAGAGAAGGTAGAGGTATCTATTGTAGATGGTTTTCTTAAGGAGCTTAGCCACAAAAGGGAGAAGAGATATGGAATGATGCCTAGCAGGTATGGATGGATCAAGTAAGGGTATTTTTGAAGAGGGAGGAGACATGGGCACAATTGTAGGCTTTACAGAAGCAGCCAGTAGACAGGGAGAGATTGAAGATAAGTGAGAGAATAGGGAAGATAGAAGGATCAATCTTCTGGAGAAGAGGAGATGGAATGGGATCACTTGTACATATTTTGTTTTCCTTGGCAAGGAGAAGGGCCGCCAATTCATGTGAGATGGGTCAAGGAGGAATTAGTGGCAGAAGGTATCTGGGAGATATGAGATGAGGAAGAGAGAAAAAGAAGCTCTTAGAAAATGGCCTCAGTATTTTTTAGTGGATTATAAGGCCAGGTTCTTAGCTGAGAGAGTAGGGGGAGAGGAGTTATGGAAGGTTTGAGGAGGGATGATAAGATTTGGAAAAGCCAGTATGCTGAGTAGAATAGTAGTGAGCCAATGAGGTTTAAAGGATTGCCTTGCTGCAGTGAGGGCTCAGTTGAGAATACATAACATACATTTGTAATGGATCCAGTTAGCACAGGTTCCATAATTTTTTCTGGCTTTTCTTTGGCAGCAAATGAGTAGGAATGAAGGCAGGGGGTGGTGGTAATAACCCAAGACTGAGGCTTGGCAGGGCAATACTGGCAATAGAATAAGAAGGCAGAGGTGAAGAATAGATTTAGAAAAAGTGAGATATAGAGGTGTGGAATAAGCTATGAATATGGGCAGAGAGGAGAATTTCAGAGTTTAGAATCTGGAGATTACATAATGATAAATGATGGGTATAGTCAATCAGGTAGCACTTATTCATTGCCCACTATGTTTAAGGAACTACACTATGCACTGGAGACACAAAAAAAGACACAAAAAAGGCATTGATCCCTGCTCTCAGGTGGTATAGAGGATAGAAAGAATACTGAAATTGCAGTCAGGAGAACCTGAGCTCAAATGTTGCATCAGACACTTATTATCTATATGACACATCTTTGCTGTCAGTGTTACTGAGTCATTTCAATCGTGTCCAACTGTTTAAGACCTTATTTGGTGTTTTTTGGCAAAGATACTGGAGTAGTTTGGCATTTCATTCTCCAACTCATTTTACAAATGAGGAAACTGAGGCAAACAAGGGTAAGTGACTTGCCAGGGTCACACAGCTAATAAGTGTCTGAGGTCAAATTTGAATTAAAAAAGATGAATCTTCCTGACTCCAGGCGTGGCATTCTATCCACTGTACTATCCAGCTGCCCATTACCCTATGGCATGACCCATAGCAAGTCATTTAATTTCTCTGGGACTAAGGTCCTCACCTGTGAAATGGGAAATAATATCTTCCTCACAAGATTGTTTTGAGGTTCAAGTGAGATAATATATGTGAAAAATCTTTTGTAAACCTTAAACTATTGTATTGTGTGGTTTGTCCTTCATTCTCAAAGAGGACCATGACATCAGGAAGATGATGCCACGACTTGCAAGTGAATTGGATTTAAGTGAGGGAGGACTGTGCAAGGTCACCAGCCTCACTTTCTCCTCCAGAGCCATCTGGGTCCAGATATAGAGCAGGATGACTGGACATGGTACAGGATGCAGTGGGAGACCTTGGGCTTTTTAAACTAGTGCTATATAAATGACAAAATAGCTGTCAACTATTACAGTGAGATCTAAGTAAAGACTATTACTGTGGAGAGCTCAGGTGGAGTGAAAATGTAGGTCATGAGACTGTCAAAGTGCCAGTTAGACCCTGGTTCTCTTGAAATAGCCCGATGTCATTGACACTAGGCCTTTCTAGCTTCCGGTGTGTCTGAGGCCCAGACCTTGGGGTAACATAGGGCATTTTTAGGCAAATATATTATAGACAAAATAGCAGCATTTTAACATGTAATAGCATTAGGCTCTATTGGTTTTGTTAATTTTGATTTACTTGATATGTTGAAATCAGGAAGTATGAGAAATTGACTGTGGTGGAGCAGATTAATTTTCTGTTATCCATTTTTATTCTTTCCAGGGAAGTTTGGCAAGCATTAGCAGCACTTGTACAGAGGTGAGCAGTTTTGACAATGCTAATATAACTGGAGAAATACAATTTGCCCTTCACTATGACTTTAAGGCTTCTACATTAGAAATCTGCATCAAAGGCTGTAGGAACCTAGCTTTTGGAGAAGAAAAGAAGAAAAAATGCAATCCGTAAGTTGCTATTGCTGTTTTTTCATATGATGGCAAAGAAAAATATTCTTCCTCTCCTCCCTGACCTCTTTCCTTTATACTCTGTATCAGTGGTTCTCAAACTTTTTGGTCTCAGGACTCCTCTACACTCTTAAAAATTATTGAGTCACCCCAATAGCTTTTGTTTATGTGGGTTATACTATTGATATTTATAATATTGGAAATTAAATGTCTTGGTATAATAATGAAAATAGTTTTGATCTCATGGACCCCCTGAAAGTGTCTTGGTATCCCAGGGATCCCCAGACCATACTTTGAGAACTATATCTTCCTTTGTTTTAAGCCTGAGATATAGGGGGATTACCAACTCTTATAAATTTCTTAATTGAGATTTTTTTTAAATAGCAGTGGCCCCTTCCATTTTTAGTGGCTGGAAGGAAATTATTGGAAAAATATAAGACTCGGTCTTCTAGCCCTACCTTTAGACTTTAGGGAAACCCAACTTGAAAGGCAAGCAAGCAACTGGTCCTAGAGGAGGATTTACAGCTCTCCAGAATACCAACTAATTTACCTCATCCAGCCCAAAGCCCCCCAGCTATAAGAATGGCAGCTGACGGCCTCCATGCATTGGCAATTGATGGAGTCCTATGGTTAGAAGCTGTCTCTGGGTATTTATGACAAAGTTCATCGTGATCAGATTGAGAAGACGATAGAGTGTGTGTGGAATCAGGGAGAGCAATTCTGAGTGAAAGTAGGTGTGTGTTAGAAGTGAGATTTCGATAAAGGGCATATTCACTGAAATATGTGAATCAGTGCCCGTGAGTTGTGGGGTGTGAATTCTCCCAAGCAATTTGAGGGTTCACTCCTGGCATTGCTCCCTCATGGGACCCTCCACTCAAAGAGTATTGGAATGATAACTTGTGGAGTGGCCTGGCTCCTAATACCAGTCCCCACTGAGTGACTCAACATTGGGGGCATTGTGAGGATGGAACTCCCATAGGCAGGGACATGTGCTTGGCTCTGACTATGTGCCCCCCAGTAGTCTCTGCATGAGTAAAGGGAGTACCAGGAGAAGCCAGAGCCTGAGGGTAAGGGTGTGTATGTGGGTCTCTCCTCCCCCGCTGTCCCCCAGGCATAGTCACTCCCAGACATATGGGAATTTATTCTCTTAAACCCTCAGAGGAGATTCCACAGCTTCCATTAGTAAACATGTGGTCAGCAGTTCTCACTTATCTGCTGAAATCTCTTCTGTTGCAGTTTCCCCTCATTGGGTCCTCTGTGGGGGTGTGAGGAAGGAGGAAACAGCTGACCACCATCCTCTCTACAATGCTCCTTCATACTCATTTCTTTACTATTTGATTGGGAAATGATTTTCTTTTACTTTTGATATCAGAGTGAATACCTTTTCAACATTAAGCAGCTTCATACAATAGAAAAAGGGATGAAATTGGAGTTAGGAGAGACCAGAATTCCCATCTTGACCCTGACTTAGCTGTGTGACGATGGTCAAGTCACTTAATGGCTCTTTGCCTCAGTTTCCTTATGAGCAAAAGGAGGATAATAATAGCCCCTGCCTCACAGGGTTATGAGGGTCAAATGGGCGAACTTGGGTAAAGCTCTTTGCAAATCTGGAAGCATTGTATAGATACTAGTTAGTATTTTTAAGAGCGTATTTTGTCTTTGAATTTGTAAGGCAAAGTAAACAGAGATAGGAAACAAACTTTTATTTCAAAGCAAAATGATAATAATTACAATAAAATCAATGAGCTCCTGGTTCATCCAGAGTGTGTGCAAGAACAACCAAGCCTAGAGCCATTGCCCAAACTGCATGACCTGCTTCCACTTTTTGTCAGGTTCAAGATGAGGTATATGCTATCAGACATGACCAAAGAGTAACTGCATTTCATTGTTATATAGAAAAGGTCTCTTGGGGGGTCGATTTCGGGGGAGTCATTGGGAAGTGACTGGGAGGTGGGAGAGGGGAAGAATGTTAACAAAACATTTAAAAAGTAAAATAAGGGGGTTAGACTAGGTAAATAAGTTCCCAAAGTGGGTGATACCACCCCCCCCACTGGGGGGGGGTGGAGAGGAGGAGCTACTGGAACAATCCAAGGTGGGGGGGGAAGCAGTAGCTTTGGACAACAGAACTAAAAAAAAAACAAAACTGTTAATGGGATGGCTAGGTGGTTCAGTGAATAGAGCATGGGCCCTGGAGTCAGGAGGACCTGACTTCAAATTTGGCCCCAGACACTTAACACTAGCCATGTGACCTTGGGCAAGTCAACCCCAATTGCCCTGTACTCCCCCCTAAAAAAAAAACCAAAACTGTTAAGTTAGAGAAAGTAGATTTCCTGGGGAGGCCACTAGGTAATTTTTTTTTTGAAAGGGGGGCAGTAGTCCAAATAAGTTTGGGAACCTCTGGTAGGAGAACAAACAGTTGACACAATGTGCATTTCCTGTGGAAGGTGAGACATAGGCTTTTCGGATTGTGTGTGTTTCATAGAAAACATTTCAAAGAGTTTTTTTCAACCCAAGTTTAACTAACCAAATGGGCTCCAAGTTACAAACAGCTTATACAGAAACAACCACATGTAGCCTTCAGGGCACCATTTACACCCCTTAGGTAAAAATTCACTTTAAAAATTAGAAAAGGTTTCAGAAAGCAAAGGAAGACGGTTAAAGGGGCAGCAGTGGGGGATGGGAGAGGGAGGAGGTGGAGAGAAGGTTAAGCCATTCATTACATGGGTGTTCAACTTTTTTTGAGATGTCACGTAGAAGAAATTCTGACCTTTTTCTTTTTTCTTCCCTCCTTTGGTCCCCAGCTATATAAAGACCTATCTGCTACCTGATAGAGGCTCTCAGGCCAAGAGGAAAACAAGTATCAGAAAGAACACCGTGGATCCTCTCTTTCAAGAGACTTTGAAGGTACAGGCAGGGTCAATATTCATTCAAAGGCTCTGGCCCCTTTGCTGCTCCCAGCCCCATATCTGCATGGTCAAAGTCAAACTAATGAGTTTTTCCAAGTCCATGAGTCAGTTAAATTAAAATTGAAAAACAAACAACCTATAGATATATCTGTAAACTTCTGTCAATAAGTTGCAAGTTGGGGAAAAAATAAATTTCAGCCTCTGTTCAAGAAAACTGCAGCATCCACTAAACTTGGGAACAATGTTTAGTTAATGATTTCTGGGGAGGGGGCAGAAGGTTAAAAAAGAGGACCTGGCTGGACCCCATCATCCAGCTCTGAACTGGGTTAGGGGCAAGTTAAAAAAATTCCTTTGACTTGCTGAATCTTGGTGAGTATCAGAGAAGTTTTCTCAAGCAGCACAGTATATGAAAGGAGATGCACATTAAATAAGATACATAATAAGAATAGCAGCTCATGGATACAGCACTTGACACAGTGCTGTCCTCACGACCCTGTCAAGCAAGTAGTGCAAACACTACTTACCCCATTACAGATGGGAAAAAGGTTCTGAGAAGTTAAGTGGCATCTGTAGAAAATTTTCTTCTGCTGATAATTAATGGCATACATCCCCGGGTTTCAACTAATTTCGATGGAAAGATGTGGGCTAAATTATAGTACAGTTAGGTATGTTCGGGTGAATACCTGGAGTCGGGAAATTGATTAATAGACATTGGATCAATATTGGACCAGAGGGAGGCCTCTAGTTTCATGCCATGGGGTTCTGCCCCTCACCCCAATATGTTCCACATTTCTTTTTTGCTTTTTTTTGGGGGGGAGGGTTAAGTGACTTGCCCAAGGGCTAGTCAGTGTTAAGTGTCTGAGGTCGAATTTGAACTCATGTCCTCCTGACTCCAGGGCCAGTGTGGTGCTCTATTCACTGTGCCACCTAGCTGCCCCTATGTTCCACATTTTTATCAGTGCTTTGAATGAAGGTATAGATGGCATAGTTATCAGATTTATGGATGGCACAAAATCAGGAAGGGATAGCTAACAACATCGTAGGGCAGAATCATAAGGCAATCTTGTACCCAGCAGGTGCTTAATAAATGCTCATCTGATTGGACTGGATTCCTAGGACTTGCCAGGAAAGAACCTCACCCTGGGGGGAGGGGAGATAGAAGAGATAGTGCCAGAGCAAATAGTCCTATTTTAAGCAGAGGGTGCTGATTTAGTACAGTAAAGCTCTGCTTCTTCCAGATCGAGAGCTTGACTGTACAGGTCAGGCATGGAAATGTGACACCTGGGAAGCCATGGGACTGTTTGTACTGCAGAGTCACTGTACAGGCAGGCCCCTGTACAGGCTGCTTCTCTCTTTAGACTGACAGCACAGCTGAATCTTGAACAATTCCCTGGGCTTCTCTTTCCTCTCCACACTGGTCTTTGTGTTGAGTGGGCGCCTGCCTGGTTGCAGAGACAGGTAGAAGTCATTCTCCTGCATCACTCTGTTTTGCAGTATCGTGTGGAATATTCCCAGCTACAGACCCGGCTGCTCCAGGTCTCCGTGTGGCATTTGGGAACACTCATCCGGAAAGTATTTCTGGGAGAAGTTTTGATTCCTCTGGCTTCCTGGAATTTCGAAGATAGTACAGCACAATCATTCCACTGGTATCAGCTCAAAGCTAAGGTGATCCCTGGGTCCATGTCATGTGGTAGAAAAACAATCTCTCCTAAAACCAACTCCTCAGAGGGCTGGGGGATGAAAAGGTTACTGGTAAGGGGGGGAATCTCAATCACTTTGCATTCAGGGAAGGCTCAGCTGGCTAGGACTCTGATTTAAATTCTCTAGGCAAGATAATGCTAAAACCGTCAGGCAGAATAGGAAGATTTCACAGACCTAATTTACTTTGTGATTGAAAAAAAATCATTACTAAGGTTTTGTTTAAACATTTGAATATCTTCTTAGTCCTTTTTTTTTTTTTTTTAAAGCTCTGAGTGTGCTATGACAGATAATGAAGAGGGCCCTTTTAGTAAGGGTGTTATTTTTTTTCTTTAATTATCTGATTAAGAAACTGTGGGAGAGTAAAGGCTCTCTACCACTATAGTGCCCACATGTTTCCTGTCAAAGACTTCCTTTTGGCACCTTACTCAATTTCCTGAATGTCCTTCCAAATTTCAGTTGTAGTTAGTCAGTATTGGCTAGTAATGATCACCCCACCCTTCCCTGAAATTCCTAAAGTCCCCAACCCGGAATCAAAGGCCTGAGAAGGCCTTGAGGTGCATTTAATTCACCCCTCTGCCATTGAGGTAAAGACTTATGAACCACTAATTCTATGACTTTGTTACAATCTGAATTTCAGTCCCAAATGTACCTAAAACAATAACTTTATTTATTTATTTTTTTTTGGAGGGCAATTGGGATTAAGTAACTTGCCCAAGGTCACACGGCTAGGTTTTTATTTGTGTGTGCGTTAAGTGTCTGAGGCCGGATCCGAACTCAGGTCCTTCTGACTCCAGGGCCAGCGCTCTACTCACTGCGCCACCTAGCCGCCCTAAAACAATAACTTTAAAGTAATGAATGAAATGCTAATTAGAGCAGATAATCTTTAGAAAAGTTAGCCAAGTCTAGAACATTGAGCTGGAAAGGTAGCTATTCCAGAATTGGTTCCATAATTCTAACAGCAGCTTTGTAGTGGGAAAAACAGTTCATACCTAGGGGTTTGGATTTACAGATGAGCAAACTAACCAGAGTTAAGTGACTTGACCAGGGTCAGACAAAAGGCATGTATTTGAAAAGATTTTGAATTCCTGTATTCCTGACTCCAGGTCCAGCATGATAAGTTCTAAACAATATCAACCAAAAATGAAACTGATGAGATCTCAGCAGGTGGTAAACGGCTGGTTACCGGCACTAAGTCATTTCGGAGTCAGTTGTGTTTAGTCAGATCATCCACTGGTTAGAACGTTACACCAAAATAGAAGAAAGGATAAAGATGGGAAATTCCTGCTTCTGATCTTAAATAGTGATCACCACCACTTCAAAGGGAGTGGAATTCATTAAGCCCTCTAAGCCAGGAGCTTCTAAGGTATCCATGGCATTTTCCTGGACAGGGGCGCTAAGACAGCCAGTTAAACACAGGCTAAATTCACAAAGACCTTCAAGGGGCAGAACAGTCAGAAAAGTGAGCAAATACATTACTCGTAACTCATAAAGGGCATAGGCAAAGAAATGTTTTTATATAAAGAAGTCAAAGGTGCACAATTCAGATCAGTTAGAAAGGTCACCAGGGAAGAAACTCTTTACATTGGTAGTGTAAGAAGAAACAGGGAATGGCTGCACAAGGTGTGGTATATGAATGTCTATAAGAAATGAGGAGCAGACAGACTTCGTAATAACCTGGAGAGACTTGTATGAACTGATATTGAGTGAGAAGAGCAGAACCAGGAGAAGTGTGTCCACACTTACAGACACAACACATGTCTGATGAGTAACTTTGATAGACTGGGCCCCTTTCAGCAATGTAAGGTTATAAGACAGCTCCAAAAGACTCATGATGGAAATAGATATCCATATCCAGATTGCAGATTGAAGCAAACTACTTGCTCCCTTTCTTTTTCTTGTTTGGTTTTGTTTCCTCTTTCCCATTGTTCATTCCATTGGTTATAATCCTTCTTTACAACCTGAATAATGTTTAATGTGAAGGTATTTGTAGATTCTATATTTGATTGCATGCTGCCATGGGGTGGGGGGGAGAGGAAGGGTGAGAAAATTGGAAACTCAAGGGATTGTACTTGGAAATAGAGAAGGACTCCTGTAGGTATGGAGAGACCTGGAAGGTCAAAGGCAGCCCCTTCTCTCTCATCTTCTCACTGATGGCACAGCACCCCAGGGTGTTGCTCTTCCATGTATCACCAAGCAAGTTGTTTCATGCCTTCCAGAATCAAAGAGGTCTGAGCTCAGAGATGTGGGCCATGGAACAGATCCATGAGCTAAGGCATCAAGGAATCTTTTTTTTTCAAAAAAAATTTTTAGACTCAAACACCAGAACACAAATAGAGAATAGAGAAAAGAAACAAAAACATATCATAAACTTAAATGTTGGAACTTAAATACAAAGTTAGAAAAAAAGGGCATGTCATGTGCATAGCAGAACATAAGAGAGGATTCAAAATATGTAACAATAAATTTTCATTTCAAGAAAGTCTATATGATAAATAATACTCATCGTGTTGAGAATTGCCCACCTTTGCTTTGCTTCCTTGTGAGTTTTCTCTTGTTCTCTGCTGTGCAGTCTTTTTACTTTGTTCTTTTTTCTCTTCCCCCAGAAGACCACAATACAGTTTAGATATGTTTCTCTATAGCCATAAATATATATATATATATATTCTGAGAGGGGAGGATAGGGATGCTTCTCATTTGGCAGAAGAGGGTCTCTCCCCAACATGCTTTTTATACTTTATTCCTATTATAAACTTAAAGAGATACCCAGCCCTCAATTATTTAAATCTTGAAGAGGAGGACCTTGTGAGAAATCAAAAGGCATATTCATAAATGGTCAACATTGGAGTCAGAAAGGTCTAGGCTCAAGCCCTACCTATGACAAATTAGTTGTATGATGACAGATGTCACCTAAACCCTCAGGGCCCCAAGACAACTCCTTAAGACACTAAACTGCAGACAGATTACTAATCAGTATACCTGGAGGGAGTTTCTACTTTGATGAATATTGTTGGGCCTTACTAATAGAAAAAAAAGTAGGAGTTGTGGGGTGAGAATGAGATGAGCTGGGGTGCCTTGGACACAGTGCAATACACACCGGCAGTAGCATCTACACTACTGCTCTTACCTACATATACCCTAAGCTCTGAATCTGCTTGTACCCCCTTTTAAACATGCTCTTCCCATAGAGAAACTAGAGGGATCCCAGAAATGAGCCATTTTGCTATATAGAAACTGACTGGGCTCTCCTGCCATTGCTTGTCCAAATAAGTATCATGTCCTAAGAAGCCATTACAATCAAAGATTTTGTGCATGGTGTCTCTGGGCTCAGCACACAGGTCAGGTTGACATCCTCTGCTCTCTTTGAATCTCCCTGCACTCCTTCAGGGTAAGGCTCAGGCCCCAATCATCAGGCCTCTGTCCCCAACCACTCCTCTGCTTCCTTGCTCCAGGACAAAATCACTGCAAGGGTTCCATAAATCCAGGGCACTCCTTTAATTTCATGGACTGATTCTGATTCATGCACTGGTTTTCTCTCCCTCTCCTTCACAGAATTACAGAATCACAGAATCACAGAGTTGGAAGAAATCTCGGAAGCCATCTGGTCTAGCCTATACCTGAAGAATGTCATTGCAAACATCCATGCCCTGCAAGGGCAAGTCCAGACTTGTTTGAAGCACCCCGGGGATGCCGGGAACCATTCCATCCAAGGCTGCCTCCTCATTTCCACCTTGACAATGTTCTATTTTCTGGGCATCAAGCCTAAATCAGGCTTTTTGCACCTCGAGTCCAATGTTTGTAATTCTACTCTCTGAGGTCAAGTAGAGCAAGTGACAGGCCTTCTAATACTCAGAGATAGCTATCATGTCTTCCCCATGCCTTCTCTTCTTTGGGTTAAACATTCCTAGTTCCTTCAATTGACCCTTATATGATATGACCTTGTAGGCTTTCATCATTCTGATGTCCTTAAAATACATGGCCCCCATCACAACACAATGTTCCCAATATGGGCTGAACGGGGCAGAGTACACGTCACTGAATTAACTCTTTTTGGCCATAATATCAGACTGTTCGTGCATATTGACCATGTAGCCTACTAAGTCCCACCCCTCACCCCAATCTTTTTATGATAAACTCCTATCTGGCCATGTTTTCCCCATTTTACACTTGTAATTTTTTTTAAATCCATGACACACATTACATTTTTTCTTATTAAATTTAATCTTAATATGATTCACATTCTCATTCCCAACACTGACTCAGTCAGTGAGAATCTGATTTCTTTCCATACCCCTCCACTACGTCATCTTGATAATTAGCATCTAAGAAACATCCCGATGCTACAAAATACACAACCTCCACCACCACAAAATTGCCAGAAATTGTGTCCCAGTCCAACCCCTGATGTCCAGCTGTTCTGCCTTCCAATCTGGGTGATGAACCTGGAGAGAAGTTTTGGGGAGATTCTTCATGAACAACTGAACTCTTGGGTAATCCCACATTCTTGCATTTGCCACCAGTGTCAAATCTCTTCCATTCACCAATTTCCTCAGCACCAAAAAATGTTAACGTTGTTTTTTGATTTGATGTTTCTCTTTGACCCTTCCTTCTCTCTACCAGAGCAGCTACATAGCTGTAGAAAGGGAGATATTGGGTGGTTAGAGGAGAAACTAGAGAACTACATAATCTATAGACTATATTTGTGCTTTGGTTGATAAAGATTTGACTTTTTTGGTGGGGGAGGGAAAAGAATTCTATTCTCTCTCTAAACAAAGATACTGGTAGCAAGGTGTATCAAACTGGCATTCTTTCCTCTCCACCCAGAATTTTATGGCCTTGGGCCAATAGTCAGGTGGCAGTTTGTGAGGCTGATTATCTCTTAGAACATTGGCCAACAGATCATTACCCAGCAGCACTAGGCCAGGACAGTCATCTTAGGGCAGCGAAGCATGTCAGTCAAAGTCATGGGCTTAGATGACTCTTTCAAACAGTAAATACCCAATGTGAATCCTTCAGTAAATCAATCAACATTTTCCAAGCATATGGAGAACTAGAGAAACTCAAAAAAGTTAATCATGTGTGTGCCAAATCTCCCTTATTGCCGTGCCAGGTAAAAACGCATCTCTCCTAAGCCTGGAGAGCCATATCCTCAAGCTCATCAAAAAATAATAGTTTTATTACAAGGAAAACCAAAGACTTGAGAACTTTGATTAATGTAATGAGTGACTGAGTCTAGAAGGCTAATGATGCTGCAAATACCAACCACCACTTGACAGAGAGATGACAGACTCAAGATGGAGAACGTAACATGATTTTGGACCCAGTGAATGCAAGAATTTGTTTGCTTGACTGTGTATTTGTTACAGTGGCTTCTTTGTTTTTCAGGGATGGGGTAGTGATAGAAAGAAAAAGGAAATGGAAAAGCAAAAAAGATAGAAGGAAAGAAAAAAGGAAAAGAGAGAAGAAAAGGAAATGAAAAAAGGAAGGAAGGAAGGAGAGGGGGCCACTGAGGCACCTTTTTAAACATGTAGAGAAGGGAATGGAAGGCCAGAAAAGCACAGCTGAGCAGAGCAGCTTTGAAAATCAGTCTTTACTTTTTATAAACTTCAAGAAAAGCAAGCTCTGTAGAATAGAAATCTGCAGTTTCATATGTAATCCTCTTTTTCTGTTCTACTATGTATTTGGAAATGCCCATTTTATTTGGTATTACATTCAGAATAAAAGTCTCCCGTTTCATCACCGAATACCACTCCCAAAGCTCTGGTTTCTGAAAGGCTCAGCTGGTTTTGCTGTTCCTGAGTCTAAAACAATGTACCGCCTTCCTCATCTGATCATTCTAAATGCCTCTTCTACACTCACCTATCTTAGCTTCCCTGCTAGACTGTAAGCTCAAGTATGGGTTCAGTCAACGGACTGCACTGGAGGACCCAGAGGGTTCCCTAGCCTTGCACTAGGCAAACAGAGCTTTGTTCCAAGGTGGGGTACTTCCTCCCTGAGAGGAGGAGGACCTACTTCCTTCCTGTCACAACTGCATTTCTTCTCTGTGTTGACTCATCATCTCAATCAGTTCCTTACCTTGTGTTCTTCTACTGGCCTATGCTATTAGGAGCCATATTTGCCACTCCTATATGCTCCGACAACATGTATAGGGTGGTCAAGGAAAGGTTCTTTAGTTTGGGAAGGCATAGGGATGGGGAGTGAAACAAGTGGACACTTTATCTAAAGCCCTTTCGAGAAGCAATGGTACTGTTGATTTGATGATAGTTCCCAAAGCAAGAGATGGAAATGCAGATGGAATAAAGGAGAGAAGAGTCCAGAAAGATGGCTGGAGTGCAGAAACCCCAGGGAGTTCAGGCCTGAGAGACTGAGCTTCTCCTGACTGGGCATGGCCTCTGGAGGTCCATTTCTGAGGGTACAGTAGTCTGGTGGCTGTTCATAGTAGGAGATGGGGGCTGCAATGAAGAATTGGGGCTAGGGTTAGAGTCTCCCCTTTTCCAGCATGGCTGAACCTATAACTACCTTAGCACCCCAATTGTTTCTTTGTCCTGGGTGAAAAAGTAGCTAGTTATAATTAGAGGTAGGACTTTATTTACTTCTGGCTACCTCAGTGTTTCCAATTCTAATTAAAGTCACTTCCTAGAGTAGTGAAATTCTGTTGGGGGTAAGAAGTAGGGAAAGTCAGATATCCTCCAAAAGGAGGAAAAGGATATGATAGGCAAAGAACCCACTTTCCCCAATTTAGCCCACTGTCCTTTCCCCAGTATTCATGATGGTTTGTGAATTGATGGCTTAGATGTGGCCACCATGGAGCAGGCCCATGGACCAAGGCTTCCAGGAGCATTCTCAGAAGTTGAGGGAGGAAGGATGAGATGTTGCTTATTTGTCAGAAAAGGGTCAATCCATTTCCTAACTACTGGAATAACGCCCTCATTTCTAATCAACAGTTCTAGCCACCAGAGTTCATGAAACTATCCATCCAACTCAATCAACATATTTTTTTTGAGGCAGCGTAGTATTTACTGTGGAAAGAACACCAAAGCTGAAGTTAGAGGACCTGTAACCAGATCCAGGCTCTGCCACTTACTACTTCTGGCACCTTGGCCATCGCTTTACCTCTTCATCCTTCAACTTTATTGTTGGCAAAAAGAGTTGATGATGATGTCTCTTTCAGTCCTGCAAGGTACTGTGGTAGGCCTCGGAATGAACATAACTAACATAAAATAACATAACACAACACAACACAACATAACATAACATAACACAACACAACACAACACAACATAACATAGTTTGCAAAGGTTTGCTTTACCATCCATTTCCTCATTTTTTTTTTTTTTACTCACAACACCCCTGGGTACAGGGGAGTAGAATGGACAAAGACCCGGAGGTGGGAAAGAGGTGGATTCTTTACAAAACTTTTTTTATTTTTTTAAATTTTTTTTTAAAGCAATTGGGGTTAAGTAACTTGCTCAAGGTTACACAGCTAGTCATTATTTATGCGTGGGTGCTCATTTTCTGAGGCCGGATCTGATCTCGGGTCATCCCAACTCCGAGGCCAGCGCTCTTACTGCGCCACCTAGCTGCCCCTTTAGGGCAATTGGGGTTAAGTAACTTGCCCAAGGTTACATGGATAGGTTTTTGTTTGTGTGGATTAAGTGTCGGAGGCCGGCTCTGAACTCAGGTCCTTCTGACTCCAGGGCCGGCGCTCTATTCACTGCGCCACCTAGCCGCCCCTCTTTACAAAACTTAAAGCATTAGAATGCTAGTTATTGTTGTTGTAGTTGTTATACCATGTTGTCTCTTGGGATGGTATAGGGATAAGGAGACCTTTCCCTCACCACAATGTCAGACTCTGTCCCTCCCCCTTAGGTAAGATGAGGCTTTAACTTGCTGAGTGGCATTAGCCTATTTCTACACTATTCTGACTCCTCCCCATTTTCCAGCTCTCCATGGTGTGTTCTTCCCCCATTAGGATGTAAGTTCTTTGAGGGCAGGAACAATCTTGCTTGCATTTTTACGGTGCCTGGCATACAGTCAAGGCTCAACAAATGTTATCTCTCCAAAGCAAGTTAGTACTTGTTCTGAAAATATAGCCTTAGAATGTTTCCTGGATCACTGAGAGGTTGACTTGCCCAACACCATACAACCAGTACATGTCATTGTACGGTACATTAAATCCAGGTCATCCTGATTTTGAAGCCACTATTGGTAGTGAGATAAAATTGTAAAGGCAGTGGACCTACATTGTTGAGATTCTTGCATGGTTGATAATGGGGAGTCACTGATAGACAAATCGACAGATAGATGAACAGATAAATGGATGTATAGAAAACCTATAGAACATTTACTATTTCCCCAGGTGCTGTGTTCTAAGTGCTAAGACTACAAATACAAACAAAAAGAAACCGTCCCTGCCCTTGGAGAACTTACACTCTAGCTAGTGCAGACAACACATTAAAAGGCTGCTGAAGCAATGTAGGGAAGATGTTTTTAGTGGGAGAGAGGAGGTCAAGAGAGGGGGGGAATGAAGGAGACCTTTCCCTGTCTAGCTGCTTGACCCCAGTTATGAGATCGGGGTGGGGGGCTGATGACTTGAAAGAGTTGGTATCTTCACCCACCTGACTTCCACAGGGAAGCTAGATTTCCAAAACCCATCTAGAAGAATGGGGTTGCCTGGGATTTGGGAGAACCAGATTTCAACCCTTGCTCTGTTACTAATTCTAGGTCTCTGCTTTATTCTCCATAAAATGAAAGGGCTGGGTGAATTAATTTCTAAGGCCCCTTCCAGTTCTAACAGTCTGTGAGCCTGTGAGATTCAAGCTCCATTTGGCTTCACGGATGCTCAGGCTTAATTGGTAAGAGGTGAATGAGCTTTCCTTTGTGCCTTTTGTGGGGTCTCTGTTTCTTTCTCTGTAAAATCAAGGAGTTGGGCTACAGGCAGCTAGATGGGGTGCAGTGAATAGACTATCAGGAATGTCATAATAAGGAATCTGGCTTCAGAAATTTGCTAGTTGTGTGGTCCTAGACAAGTCACTTAACAACTCTGCCTCATCATAAAATGGAGTTAATAATCACCTAGCTTCCGGAGTTTTTGTAAGAATAAAATGAGATAAGGTTTGTAAAGCATTATAGAAATGCTAGCTACTGTTATTATTAAATGGTCCCTGAGATTCCTTCTAGGTTTAACATGATACTTTGAGGTTTGGGGGTGGGGGTGGGGTTAGCTTCAAGAATCTGGATGCTATAAACATTTATACACTATCCCCTAGTAATCAGGGAAGTGTGAAAACACAACTAATTATTCCTGATAACTAGGTACTTAGGCTTATTTAAATAGGAAGCTGCCTAATAGCCCTTTTCCTCTGCTTAGGAGAATAGAGGTGGGCAGCTCTCTAACAATGACCTTGTCTCTCCTCCTCCCCACTCCTGCCTCCTATGAATGTGCATTTCTTCATTTATGGCATTTGCCCCATATACAGAAATCCCGAGTTACTACTCTGTCAAAAAAGCTGATGGTCAATCCAATTCCATCAGCACTTAGCAAAGTGTTCAGGACTTGAAAGAAACAACAGTACATTTTCTTGATTGATTTGAAAGGCATCTTTGAAGGATCAGACAAGTTGGAGAGCAGGTTGGGGAGACCAATGTGGGGCACCATGTCCAGGAAGTCTTTCTGGGAGGTGGACCTCAAGGTGGAGCCCTTGAGGGTGGTCCAGGACTGGAGAAGGCTCAGCTAGGAGGAGAAAGGCAAGCATTCCTGATGCCAGAGCTCCTGGATTGACAGGCACCAACCACACGCTAGTCTGAAGCACCTGGACAAGCTCTTTTAAAGGATGGGTGTGGGGAGTACACAGAGTGGGACAGGTGGTCTTAGTGTCAGGGATCACCTCGGCCACCTTAATGTCTGCTACAAATCTTTTGAGAAACAGCAAAACCAGCTTAGCCTTTCAGAAACCATAGACCCAGGCTTATTGCAAAGTGGCAGGTGAGTTGGGCCCTCCCAGAATTTAGTCCAGTCTCTACCTTTCACAAGAATCCCCTCTACCCCAGACCCAACAAGTGGTCACCTAGCCTCTGTGAAGGCAATCCATGACCCGCTTCCACTTTGGGAGCACCCTCATTGGTGGATGGTTTCCCCTTCTGTCAAACCCAGATCTCCGCTGGTGATTTCTATCCCTTGTTTCTGGTTCCCTTTTTTAAGGTCTAGCAGACAAGTCTAAGCCCTCTTTTCCACATTTGTTATTCAGTTGTGTCTGACTCTTCATGACTCTATTTGGGGTTTTCTTGGCAAAGATACTGGAGTGGTTTGCCATTTCCTTCTCCTGCTCACTTTACAGATGACGAAATAGAGGCCAACAGGGCTAAGTGACTTGCCCAGGGTCACACAGCCAGTAAGTGAGGCCAGATTTGAACTCATCTTCCTGACTCCAGGTCCAGCACTCTATCCATTGAGCACCTAGCTGCCTCAATGACAGCCCTTTAAATGCTTTTAGGCAACTACCACAATTTGAGCAAACTGCATGGAGAAGACACACACACACACACACACACACACACACAGAGCTTGTATCCTGTGCCATTTGAGATTATATACATACATTAACCCTAACCTTAACCCTACATACATATATGTATGCACACACACACACACACACACACACACACACACACACAACACACACACCCCTATATCTTGTGCTATTTGGTTAAAATGCTTTACTACTAAAGAGGAGGAAGAGAAAGCTTTTGTTCTATGTCAGAACTCCAATTAATTGAAATTCTTTTTGAGGAAAGTTAAGGTAAATTGAGGTAACTTGCACTAACTTTTGCAGGAGGAGGGGACTTTTTGCTTTATGACTTTGTCACTGTGAGGAAGTTGTCTTTTTACCCTTTACACCCCACTGGCTGTCTGACAAGTGACTGGGATTTTAAGATTTCACTCACAGGTGACTCTTAATGGTCTCTATCTTAGATGAAGAAATTTGAGAAAGTGCCAGATAACTATAACTTTGATTATATGACTCTTTGCTTTAAAATGTCTCCTTTTAGAAGCAAGAAATAATAACTTAGGATTTATGATTCAGTGTTCAATCTGTGTAGTTATACGATGTCTCTCTGTATCCAAATTGTGTTAAGAATCTGTTATTTAGGGCAGCTAGGTGGCACAGTGAGTAGAGCGTCAGCCCTGGAGTCAGAAGGACCTGAGCTCTGATCCGACCTCAGACACTTAACACACACACAAACAAAAACCTAGCTGTGTGACCTTGGGCAAGTTACTTAACCCCAATTGCCTTCCAAAAAGCAAAATAAAAATAAAAATAATCTGTTATTTAAATATTATATAATCCCACATACTAGTGAAAAATGTAGCTTAGAGAAAATATTTTTATCTTGTTCTACTACTGTCAAAGTTGGAGTGAAGTTGTAACAAAAACATTATATTAAGCTTAAAAAAAAAAAAAAAGCAAGAAAGGTTTTCTCTTCCTTGGGTTAGGTGCCCCGTGGGGCTGGGCTTTGGAGGTCTCTTCCTGCCTAAGGATTCTTTCATGCCCAGTGGTGCCAGTTATGAATCATATAGTCTCAAGGTCTGGGTTTTGAGGAATTAAGTAGTGAGGGGGCAAAGAAAGAGAGTATTTGACCAGGCTGGATCAATAATGCTGACTTGGTGTTGAAGGCTGAGTCTGTGAGGCAGCCCAGAGAGGCTCAGCTACCTGAGAGCTTCTGTTACTTTTGAAACTGAGGCTCTCAGAGCTCATTGGCAAACCCTACATTGCATGGTAGCCAACTTTTAAAAGACCTTCCTATCTCATTAGCCTTTCTTACTGTTTGTCTCTTTAAAGCTTCTCAAGGTCAGGGACAGTCTTGCTCTTCTTTGAGTCCCCAGTCCCTTAGCTCAGGGTAATATTATAGATAGTAGATGTTCAATAATTGGTTGTCCAATTGAATGGAAAATGCCTAGGAGTCTGGGAACTTCCTTATCATTGAAATCTTCTCTATAGTTCTGGGCCCCTGGTAACAAGGACTTTTGACAGAGTAGATCTGATGGTCATAAATACCTTCACCTTTAATTTTATGAATCCACGGTTCTTCTCTTGCGGTAAGCAGGCTGGTGCTATCATATGGCTCAAAAGCATTTGGTCAGTTGGGCCTTCCTCCTGAGGCCTGGAGAACAGGTGACAAGTCAGAAACCAGTACCTAGCATTACCATGAGTATCAATCATGCCAAGTTACTGCATTTTCTCAAAGTTTGAGTATCAATATGTGTGAAATAAACGATAGCAATGAGACTATGGAGAATTCACAGGAATACAATGGAATCTGGAAGTCTCCCTCTTTGCTTTGAGGACGGAGGTGAGGAAATGGCCTTGTATGAGCATAATTCAGGCTTTTGCCTCAATTTGTGGCTAGTAGGGGCTTAGAGTTGGATAGAGTACCTGGCACATCACATCACTCTCTCACTCAATAAACTCCAATGGCTCCCTATTCCCCCTAGTATCACATATAAACTCCATTTAGTTTTTTAAAGCTCTTCACAACCTAGAATTCTAGCCTCAGTATTATTACTCTCCCTAGGAGAGAGGACACTAGTAATTTCAAGGGACTCAGGAAAGGTGGTGGCTAAGCAACATTTTGAAGGAAGACAGAGGGTTTTGGTGAGGAAGGAATGCATTTCAGCCTGCTCTCTGTTCTTCACACAACACACCAAGTTTAGTCTCAGAACTACAAGTGCCTTCTGTTCCACACTAGCTTAATTTGTCTTCATATTTATTTTGTACATATTTAAGATATGGTAGAACATAAACTCTTTGAGAGTAGGGATTGGTTCTTTCATTGTATTTTATTCTTGATGCCTGACCCATGGCAACTACCTTAATAAATGCTTGATTGATTGACTGAATATTTTAATAAGTGTGGCCCAGTACTTTCCCAAGCATTCCCTCTCCTCCCACCCTTCCCTTGACAGTAAAATTAATGACACTTGGCATTCTGTCCTATGCACCCTGGGCAAGGTTGATTATCTCCAAAGCCAAAGTCAACCATAAATGCTGAATTGTCAAATCTCAACGGCAAGATTTCCCTAGTTAGCTCTGCTCCAGCCGGGCGCCTCGTGGGAGGGTAATGAACAGCTCTAAAGGAACGAGACTAAAGCATGCATCCAGAGAGACAAATGGATCTCTAATCTCCCATGAAAGAGAATTTGTCTCTAAGGATAAATCTCTAGATTGGGACGGGAGGTCCAGGAACAAGAGGTTTAATGAAATCACATTATAGTCCTTGCTGAACACGGGTCCAGTAGGAGTGCCATTCTAGTTCACATGGCTTGACAAACTTTCGCAATGGACTTAGCAATATATTTAAATGTTTCCTGTTTTGCAATAAGGAACTGCCTGCACACAGGACCTCTTATATCTTAGTAGTTAGTATCTGACCATTTCCCTGGCATCCTCATAGTTTCCTTGATGGGGGTGGGGGTATGGGTAGGGGTAGCTGTTCCATCCTCCAAGACCAAAAATAAGCCAAAATTGAAATATCTAGTGGTGAAGGAGAAAGTCTGCTCTCACTGGGCTGAGAAAACTCTTTTGTTCTTGATGGTGTGACTAATTTCTTAGCTGAAGTAATGAATGATCTGTGGGATAAACCAAGTTCTGACTTAAATGACCGTTTCCTGGGTAAGGTCAGGTTCAGTAAAAACGAATCCTTTTGAAAGGTACAAACATTAATACTTCATACAACTTAAGCAAGACTGCCCACCCCTTGTTACTGTCAATAACTACATTTAAAAAAACTTTCAACCTTTCTGAGCTTCAATTATTTCATCTGGGAAATAGGATACTGATATTTACTTCACAGGGTTTTCTGAGAGTCAAATTAAATAATCTAAAATATAAAGTGTTTTACAAACCTCAAAGATTTCATTATTAGCAATAAATAATAATAACAATAATAATAATGAAAAACAAACTTCTTCCTCAATAGCAAGTTACTTAACTTGCTTCTAGGATACCTAAAAATGGTTATTGCAAAGTTTAATACCTATTACTAAGGGATAATACAGTAAAGTATTTAAACAATTTAAATTACTTAAATCTTCTAAAAGAAAAAACAAAAACCAAACCCTGATCTAACCATGAGCTACAGTATTTGCTTTTTATTTTAGGGGCTGGCTATTAAAGGATTATTTTCTTATTTAAAAAAAAAGAAAAAAAATCCACTCTTTTTCTCAACCCAAATAAACGGCAATTCAGAAATGATTTCATGAGGCGAACAAAGATATACTAGAAAAACACAAGTAAGTGAAAATTACAATCCATTTTTGGAGAAGTTATTCCATAGAAAAATGTGTCCTTATGTTAAAAAGAAAATGGTCCCAATTCACATTCAAGCCTCATGTTTTCTCATCTGCTTTTTCCTGTCATCTCCTACTTCACGAAGAATCAATGCACTGACTTTTTTGTTCCTTTCCTTTGTTATATCAACCTTGTTTGAGTCCCTCAAACCTTGTGGTCCTTCTATGGAGAAAGGATAGCTAACTACTATAGAGAGTCAATACTGGGCTTAGGAGTTCCTCCTGTTCCCTAATGTATGTACCTAATACATGTATACATAATGCTTCAAATGAAACTTTTTTTTTTTTCTGGACCAGATCTATTATTTTGCTGGCATACTGAAATAACAGTGAGGGAATTACCCCAACAGATCAGATCTGTTGGTGCTTAGAGGGACCATAGGTTGAGAGCTAGAAGGGACTGTGGAGCCCGCCCAGACCAACTCTCCCATTTTACAGATGTAGAAACTGAGGCACAGAAAAGCAAAGTTATAGGATTACAGATTTATAGCTAGAAGGGATCAGAGAAATTATGGAGCTCATCCCCCTACCATTTTGCAAATAAGTGACATGCCCAGGGTCACACAGTCAGCATAAGACAGTAAGAGATTTTAGCCTCTATCTTTTTGACTCTCTACCACCATAACATGCTATGCCTCAGCTAGCTAACTTCATAATGGTCAAGAAGTATTCATTAGAGAAAGGCTAACAGGCCAATAAGATTAAACCTTTCTTCCCTCATTCATTCAACACCAACTTGTTTTTGTTCAGATTGAAGAACCAGCAGCTGCTGGCTTAGACTTCATCTTCATAATCAAAACTTTATGTTCAAAAGTTCTTTCCAGGTCAAATTTATGGACAAAAAATGATATTAAACTAAAGCACAACTTGGAAAGATAAATACATTTATTTTTTAAAGTACTGAGGGTTGCATTCCTGCAAGAATCTAACAGTTGGGGGCACACAAAAATCCCAGTTGGCATCTACCTCCTCTCTCAACACATTTACTTTCCCAAGTATAAATGTGAAAAATCACCAGCTCCTGCTGCATGGGAAGAACTAACTTTCATAATCTTTTTTGTATATATTTAACTTAAGCTGGCTGGTCACTGTTGATGAGTGACAAGATGAGTGACTATCATATAAACAAATCTCAAGTCACTGATCTTTTCTCACAGGCAATATGTTTTCACTGTACTGGTAAGAGGCCCATTGGGAAGTGGTTCAGTATCAGTAAGTGTCCAGTAAACATTCTGTGATGCCACTAGCAATACATCCAAATATGTCAAACTACAGAAGCCCAAGGTTAATTTTGTTATGAACATTTGAAAGGGAAGAAAATTTTCTGAATATTTAACCTATAATGCCATAGAAGGTTCTTTGTAGGGGCAATTTTTCTTACTCTTTATCCCCCAAAACTATGACCTTTTTTTTCACTTTCAAATTCATGTAATGCTAAGAACACATGCTATCCAGAAATGCATAACAGCTAGGCCCCTATCACATTCCTTTGAATTTGTACTATAGATTTCTATTAAGGTAGAACCAATGACATGTTTTAAAATAATTAATAATAACTAACCTTTATACAGTCTTTACTATGTGGCAAGTACTTTATAATTATTATGTCATTTGATCTTTATGACAACCTTGGAAGGTAAGTGCTATTAATTATCCTCGCTTTACAGAAGTGGAAACTGAGGTAAACAGAGGTGGGTTAAGTGACTTGTCCATGATCACAGTTAGTGTCTGATGCCACACTTGAACTCAGGTCTTCCTGACTACAGGCCAAGCACTCTATTCTGTACCATCTAGCTGTTCCCTAATTAAAATCATAATTTTAAATAGAGCAAATTCAAATATATGATTATATCAGAGAGATTCATTATTTCTACTAACTGAGACCTAACTATAAATAAGAGCTAGACCAGGGGTGGAGAACCTGTGGCCTTCTAGGTCCTTGGGTACAGCCTTTTGAGTGAGTCCAAGTTTTATAGAACAAATCTTTATATTAAGGGGGTTTATTCTGTGAAGTTGAGATTCAGTCAAAGGGTTGCACTTAAGGACCTAGAGGGCCATATATGACCTCAAGGCTGCAGTGTCCCCACCCCTGAGCTAGACAAATATGAAGCAGTGGGCTCTCCATCACTGGAGGCCTTCAGGCAAGGGTTAGATAATCAAAGAAAGTCTTCTGCAAGCATGGGTGTGATGAGATGGCCACAGAAGTTCCTTCCACCTCTAAAATTCTATCATGTGCATACATTCCAATCAGTTCCTAACAACTCACTAGTATTTTCTGAAAACTACACTCAAGTCAAGAAAAGGGACTCCCCCGCCCGCCAACATGCAATCAAACATCAAATGCTACCCATCACCTTGCAGATCTTTTATTTCATGTGTAAAGTCGTGCAGAAAACGTACGCATAGGATGTTTTAACTTAAAAAAGACAAAGCATGAAGAGAGAGTTGGTAAGGAAGCAGGGCTGACAGCATACCACAGCTGACATGCTGATGGCTTCCCAGAGATAAGACAGAGGGAAGGGAAGCAGCTCATAGCAACATTTTCCTTGTCAGAATACAAAGATGACGCGCAGGATTAAACAGTCCCTTCATGGCTGGAGTCTGAATTATTATTAATCAACATCATCTTTTAAAAAATTAGAAGCTCTGTTAGAAAAAAGGGAAGTGTTTATATATATATATATGTATGTATATATATGAATCACATGCAAGAACACAAATAAAAAAATCATTTTACAAATGTGATTACATCCACTACCATCACAGTACATCAGATTAAGTACCTTGTCTAAGTGGTTTTTTTTCATATTTAATTCCTTTATTATTCTGTAAAAGGTAACAAAATATACAGAACAAAACTTTCCCTTTTTTAAACTAATATTACAACCCATATTTATTATCACTTATATATTTATATATAAATACTACACTCTATAGCTGATCATCAATTAAGCCAGAGTATAACACATTAGGTGTATAGAAATTCAAAGTAAACCTAACTGTCATGCAAAATAAGGTATCAGTGTGTTCCTATATTGTTCCTTCTGAGTGATCACTGCAGGAATGTTTTTTTTTTTAAACTAAACCAAGTTACCTCAAGGGGGAAAAATAGACCATGTTAAGGAAGGAGGGAGGAGAAGGGGGTGAGGTTCCTTTTGTTGTTTTTTTGGAGGGCAATTGGGGTTAAGTAACTTGCCCAAGGTCACATGGCTAGGTTTTTTATTTGTGTGTGCATTAAGTGTTTGAGGCCGGATCTGAACTCAGGTCCTTCTGACTCCAGGGCCGACGCTCTACTCACTGCGCCACCTAGCCGCCCCTTGTTTTTTTAAAAAGACCAATTTTTAAAAATTAGCACTTTAGAAACATGGAGGGATCTTGCATAGAATGAAAAGTGAATCAGGCACTTCTTAGACTAATTTCTTTGAATAAAAAAAAAAGAGAGAGAGAAGAGAATCAAGGTATGGCACTGTTTCTGGCCACAATGTTGGTTTTCTTCAATTGCACTCAATCTTGAGGCATCCCACGTGCCAGCATGAAGTGCTGTCTGTCACTTATCAGGCTTTATAGGTGCTTGTTCTGACTCAAATCTATCCTGCCACAGGCCTGTTTGGCACTAGGAAACAAAAGGGGAATTCTCTAGACACCCCTCTGTCCAAACCCGCCACCTCCCAGTCCCCAGAATATCCCCACTGGTAACGATTTTCTTTCCACGAGAGAACCTGGAATATGGTAGGGAGTTTCTAGATTTATAGAACACTAAAAAACATGCACATTAGTTAGTCATACAGTGACCCCCTCAGAAAAGCCAACGTGTTCAGATCTGCCTTTGCCCACAGTCCCTCTTAGCTGCACAGTGCGTCTTTACATGGCCTCAAACTCATCAATCCGCTGCTTCGTGTTTCCCTGTCGAATCTGCCTCAGAGTTTTGTACTTGTCCCGTCCTTGTCTCATGTTCTCATTGTGGATGATGTCATTGTGGGTCCTCTTGTTCTCGTCCCTGGCCTGGGACAGCTCGTTTGTCAATGTCTGAAACGGGAAGAGACGTGGTTAGGTAAATGACACGTCGGGAATTTAATGACAACCGTGATGGATACCCATGGGGTGCTCAGAGGTCTGTGAAACATCTCATTTGATTCCTGCAAATGAGCTGGAGTCTACAGAGTTCAGAGCTACATATAGTTATTCAGTCATTTCAGACTCTTTGTGACCCCATTTGGGGTTTTCTTGGCAGATACTGGAGTGATTTGCCATTTCCTTCTGCAGCTCATTGTACACATGAGGAAACCGAGGCAAACAGGGTTAAGTGACTTGCCCAGGGTCACACAGTGTCTGAGGCCAGATTTGAACTCAGGAAGATGAATCTTTCTGACTCCAGGCCCAGCATTCTATGCACTGTGCTCTACAGGGATTGTTATCCTTGTTTTAGAGATGAGAAACTGAAATTAAGGGGCTTGCCCAGGGCCATGTAGCTGGTATCTGAAGTAGCATTTGAAGCAAGGTCTTCCTGATCCCCAGGTATGGTGCCAATGGTGTGTCTCTAAAAGGCCAAAGCCCAGCTGACTTTTGAACCACTCAGATGAGCTACTAGAAAACGTGGGCTCTCTCAGAGATGGAGAAAGAACAAGGAAAGCAGAGAAGTCACTGCTGAAACAGCCCCGGGTCATTGCTTCTCTGTTTAATTGAACACTGCCTCAAAGGAAATTGCATGTGTTAGATGCAGAGAAGGAATTTCACTGCAGATGGGGAGAGAAAGCATGGCACTACTGCACACGGTGTCAGAGTAGGGCCATGTTGGTTTTGGTGAATTGTTTCCCCTTTCTTTCCTTTTATCTCTATTTTTTTTTTAAAGTTTCTTCTACCTGCTTCTTTTTAAAAAGAAATGTAAATTTTTATTTTCATCCCCCCTTCTTTTAAATCTTTGTTACAAGGAATCGTTTACTGGATAGGGGAGGGAGAAAATGTATTTGGATATACGTTATTTTCTCTCAGAGAACCTAGATTATGGTTGGGAGCTTTTGCTAATTTAAAATATTACTCATCTAGACCCCATTTTTCTCCCCTAGGCCTCAGATTCATAATAATTTCCATGGTGGGCAGCCATCTCTATCCTATAAACACAGCTGAGTGTTTTTTAAGAAAAAAAGAGGTATGTGTGGGGGACACACCAATAAAAAATGTATTGCCATTTAAAAAAGTAATATGCAGAGATGAGCACACAAATCCCCCTTTTATAGTTCTCTGACTTTAATAAACTTCTCACAGCCTCCACCAACCCTCTGCTCTGACCTGCAGCTGTCTCTGCACACGTTCATTCTTCTCGGCCTCGGTGATACGTTTCTCTTCGTTTCGGTCATCCATGATGCCCTCGCTGGAGAACTCGGCGCTGTAGCCGCTGTACTCGGTCCCTTCATCCTGCAAGTTCTCATGTGGGTGGTAATTCACGGGCTCATATGCAGGAGGTGGTGGTGGTGGAGGGGCCGTCATCACCTGGTGAAGTTCTTCCTTGGTCTTGACAAGATCGTCTTGGGCTTCCCTGGCCTTTAAAAAGAAATTAAATAAAGATGTGAAGGCCTTTTCCCCCTCCTCTGAACAGGATCCTTGTGGTCTGGGCTGGTTTTCCCTAGATAGCTCTTCCTTTAAGAAACAAGAGTCTTGCTAAGAGAGTAAGATTTCAACACGCACACACACACACACACACACACACACACACACACACACACGCACGCACACACACGCACGCACACACACACGCACATAGTTTTGTTTTTTCTCTTAAGAACAAGAGTCATGAGTTATTTCAGGCTTACCAAAAATGGATTTTCTCCTTTTGTTTCTAGCATTAGGGAAGTGATGGCTTTCTTGGCATTTAGAGTAATGTTATGACTGCTAATTTAAAATATTACTTGTCTAGACACTATTTTTTTCCTTAGGCCCTAGGCCCTTTAATTATTTGCATGGTGACCAGCCATCTCTATCCTATGGATATGGCTAGTTGAGATGACGGATTTTGTTAAGATGATGAACGTAAAGCTATTTTGGACCAGAACATATATTGCTTCTGATGACGACCACTGTGTTGTCAGGATCAAAATATGAGAGGATAAAGGAGACATCTTCCCTCACCATCCTATACAGTCATGACCTCCTCTCCTTTCCCTTGAACCCTAAAAAGTCCTTACTTGCACTGCTCTAAAGGATTTATTAAACATAATTATTCACATGGATATCATAATCCTTTACTAGACCAGATGCTCCATGAGGGCCAAGAACTGTATGTTACTTAACATCCTACTCCTACCCAGTGTGGCTATAATGATATTCTGAATAGAGGACGTATTTAATAAATATTTATTAAATTAAGATGAACTGAGAAACCAGTCAGGGGACTAAGAGATGAAAGGCTGTGGGGCAAGACAAGGGCTGATATTAGAGGAGAGGGGGCTAGATGGTATAGATGTCTGCTTTAGGGGCGGGGGGGACACCGGATTTGGAGTATCAGATGCCGCCTTCTGTGAGAGAACTTCCATAAATGAAGCATCTGAGACAGAGAGAAAGACAGAGAGAGAGAGAGGAGGGAGAGACAGAGACAGAGAGAGAGGAGGGAGAGGGAAATTTAGGAATTGCTATGATTTCCTTGATCATTAATTTCCTGACGATTAGAGCTGTCCAAAAGAAGAACATGCCGCCTCGAGAGGCTGGGGGTGGGGTGGGGATGCTCCTTATCTCTGGGAGTTTTCATTCAGAAGCTGGATGACATTTATTAGGATTATTATTGGGGGGATGAGGGCAGGGACAACACACTGAAGCTCCAGAATGAAATTAAATTAGAGCACCTCAGAGGGCTCTTCCATCTCTGGAATTCTATGATTCCATAATATGAGAAAGAAGGCAGACTATGTCAGGTGCCCCTGAGAAGAGAAAAGCTGCATTCAAAATTAAATTCCTTGTCAAAACCAGTTTTGATCATAGCTGAAAAGTGCAGAGCAAATAAGACCTTAAAAGGGGGACTTGGCAGAACCAGAAGGTAAATAGGTAGAAACCAAATAAGAAGTTCCTTATTCTTTTGCTAATCTAGTCCATTTAGTCACTCACATTCCAGTAAGGATTTCTGCTTAGGTAAAACAGTAATATCTGAGGTTGTGAAATGTCCCAGGCCATTTGAATGGGAACGTGCAGGTTCTGCTCAGACCCCGTTCTCCATTCAAACACCAAACACATGATATAGAAAAGGGATTCCCGGACAGGCTTTAAGCACCCGATGAGCTGCTTCATCTGAGCACTTGGAGGGTGGCCAGAACAATTAGGAAGAAAGGAAACCCTCCCCTGCTTACCCTGATCTGCCACTCTTCGACCTCATCCTCTTTACGCCTCCTGGCCTCTTCTAGCAGGGCAATCTTGGCAGTGTACTCAGCAAGTTCAGCAGCCTGGTGAGAAAGGACTGAAATTATACTTGGAATCCTTTCCATAGAGTCCTTTAGTGAATGAAAATTCTGAACCAGGATTGCTTATTCTAGTGAATGGTGTCTACTGAAACCAAAATCTTCCACCCACCCTCCCTCCCTCCTCCCTTTGGCTAACAGAGGTGATTCAGACACCCAAGGGCATCTCTGTGAGATTGTGTTTCCTGGTCCAACACCTTTTCCACTTTCCTCTGAGATGATCTCAGGTCCCCCCCCATGTATTCTCACACACCCCCTCCCACAATGACTCTTTATTTCAAAGTGGGTCATGTTGCAAACCCCAGATAAAAATGATTAAAAGGCAGGTGTCACTTTTTTTCATCCTAAGTGGCAGCCCCTTTATAATTTAGCATCTTGAAACTCAGGTAATTCCTACCAGCTGTTCCTGGCTCTTTATCTGATCCACAGCCTGTCTCTCCAGTTCCTCTTTGGCTCGAAGAGCAGCCACACGGTCAGCCTCCAGGCGCTCAGCCTCTTCCTGGGCTCGCTTCCTCTCTTCTTCCAGCTGAATGGCTCTCTGGATCTGATCAGAGAGCTCTACCAAAGGGGAAAAAAATCAAACAAGAAAGAAACCAATCCCGTGATCCTAAGTAGCTAAAGCAAGCAAAGTGGCCATCCTTCAGTCTTCCTTTCCCAGGCCATCAGTTACCATTAACTGATTTCTCCAAAGGAAAACATTTTAGGAACACATCTATTCTCTTCCCATTAACATCAACTGAAAGGCTTTAAAAACAAAACTAAAGAAAGCAAAAAAAGTCCCATAAAATAGCACGGAGTCATAGACAGAAGGCTGGATTTGGAGTCAGAGGACCTGAATTCAAATCCCAACTTGGACACTTACTAGCTGTGGGTACAAGGTGTTTACTGTCTGGGCCTCAGTTTACTCATCTGTACAATGAGAGGGCTAGACTCGATAACCTCTAAGGTCTTTTTTAGTCTTCAATCTATGAGCCTATAAAATCTTAGCTTGGTGATGTATGCTCCCTAGCCCATATACAAATGGATGACATCAGTATCTGTAATTAGTTTGGTAGCCATCTTGGGTGATTGTGTGTGTGTGTGTGTGTGTGTGTGTGTAGACAGATATACATATACATATATGTCCCACAGCTGTTTTTAATACATATATATGTCTATCCTGTATACCTAACTATATATGTGTATGTTTGCATGCATATGTACCTTACCATACAAAAGTGTGAACAAACCAAATTTTTGACAAAGCACTTGAATTCACAATAAATCCTATAGTAAAATTCTTTGCATAGCAAAGAATCTTTTTGCAATGCAAACAATTACACCCAAATTTATCTGGAATTTATAAAATATTTTTATATGTGTTTTTTTTTAAAGAGGGGAGACATCTATTCTTAGAAGATAATACCCCATCTTCAGACATGACTAATGAGGTTTAATGATGAATTCTCTGCCAAATGAACTTGTAAGGCAGTATAAGTATAATTATCTCACTTTACAATAGGAAAAACCAAGGTTCAAAAGTTAAGTGACTTTTCCCATACTGACAGCTGGAACTGTCATTTGACAGCTCAGGTCATTTGACCCTAAGACCCAAATTCATAACATGATGCCTCTTTCAAATCAATAATGAGTCAAGGAGAATTTATTAAGTGTCCCTTATGTACCAGGTGCTGTGCTAAGCTCTGGGGACACAAAGAAAGGCAGAAACAGTCCCTGCCCTAATGGAGCCCACAATGTAACCGAGGAAACAACAAGTAAACACCTATGTACAAATGACACAGACAAGATGTTCTCTCTCCGCCCCCACCCTGCTCCCTCTCTCTGTCTCTCCTCTCCCCCTTCTCTGCCTCTTCCTCTCCGTCTCACTCTGTTTCAATCTTTGTCTTTATCTCTCTTCCTCTCTCTCTCTCTCTCTCTCTTTCTCCCTGTCTCTCCCTCTTAATCTTTTCCCCACCTTTGTCCCTCTGTCTCTCTCCCTCTCTTTCTGTCTTTATCTTTCTCCCTCTATCTCTCTGTCCTCCTCCCCTCTCTCTCCCCACCGCTCTGCCCCTCATGAAAGACGCCAGCTCAGCTGCACATGTACCATCAGCCTCCTTACCCTTCTCTGCTTTCTTGGTCTTCTGCTCATAATCCTGAAGCCTCAGCATCAGCTCCTCCTTCTCTCGCAACATCTGCTCCTTCTCTCGCTCCACAGTCTCCCTTCTCTTCTTTTCGGTTTCTAGCTGCTGCCTGTTGGCAAAAGGAAGAGGGAGGGAGAAGCTTCAAACTTCAGATGGAAAACCACGGACGCCCGAAACACTGGAAGCCATGGGCTTTTTTATTCTCCTCAAGTCTAGGGGGGATTCTCTGCTTCACATGCCCTGTAGCCCTTCATATCTTTCCCCCTCAAAGTGTGCAAGAACATACTCATTTCAAAACCAAACTCAACAATAAAGCCCATCCTCAATGTGTTCTGTAATTATAATAATCCTTAGAGTTTCCTATGGTAACTCATCTTGTACCTTTGGACATCCAGCTTCCAGGGCAGTCAGGGGACTTTGGTTCTCAAGTCCTACATCTTTATATTGGAATATTAAATATTATAAATAATAGTAATGTTATAAATATTAAAATTATATTAGAATATTGAATTACAGTAGATGCCATAGTATGGCAGGCATGTGGCTCTTTTGGACAGTGACGATTACTAATGGTTTTCCAGTCCCTGAGACATGAACATCTCAACATTAGAGTAATCAGAAAATCAGAGTTGGAAAAGACCAAGTGGCTCATTTTATCAACAAGGAAAGCAAGGTCTAAGGTCCTTGACCACACAACTGCTTAGTGGCACAATCAGGACTGGAACTCAGGTCTCCTGACTCCTTGTGCTTAATGAGCAGGCCCGTCTGTGTTCTGTATGTTTAGCAAGAAGCATTTATTAAATGCTTACTATGGTGCTAAGGACGGGAGATGGAAATACAAGCAGAAAGAAAGGTAGCCCCTGCCCTTGGGGAGCTTACATTCTAATGGAAGAAATGGAACACAAAAGGGAGCTAAAAGGTGATGTGGGTATGGGGCATGGGTGGAAGAGAAGGGAGTTAGGATAAAGTTGCTTTGGTGAATGTTTGGTATATTATGTAGATGAACAGCCTTGCCTAGGAAGGCAGTATGGAACTGTAGGAAGGGTATGAGATTTGGAGCTCGAGGACTCTTCAACCCTTGCTACCCGTGTGACCTTGAGCAAGTCACAAATTCCCTGGGCCTCAGTTTCCTTCTCTGTCGAAGGAGGGGGCTGGATTTGATATACCCTCCATGATCCCACGATGTCTCTCTCTCTAGTTCTATCACTGGGACTACTAACAGATTTTATTCTATTTTTGTACACAAGGTGTATTGCACTGCTCTCCTTGGTTCTGACCTCCCTCTCCTCTTGGCTCACCTCTCCAGCTGTTTCTGGTGCTTCTCCTCCCGTGCTTGGGCTTTCATCTGCTGTACCTCAATGGTATCTGGCTTCCTACGGCGCATGTACAGCTCATGGTTCCCCATGCAAAGCTGAAGGATCCGCTTATTAATCCGGAGACGAGGTGCATAAAATACAAAGTCCTATGAGACAAAACAAAACTTCTCTTGTGATCTTCAATCGCTTTACCATCTTCTAAATCACAGGTGTCTCTTAAGACCCTAAGGCTGAAAGGAGTATGGGTACAAGAGAAAGGCTTCCAAGGGAGGAAACGGCACCAACCCAAAGGCAGCAGATGAAGAGAGGAATGGAATTTCCTACTGGGCTTCTTCCACTATTAGGGCACCTAAGCTGTCTGGGATGAGAGTGAGTGAGCTCACAAAGGGAAATTTTCTCCATTAGACTGTAGGCTTCCTGACGACACAGGACTCTCTTTGATTTCTGCTGTACCTCAACAGCATCACATTATAACATGTTCGATCTGCAACGGATGCTCACTCAACAAATAACCGTTCACATGAAACTGTTTTTTCTTTTGCAGGAAAGGGATGCTTTAGTCAGAATTTCAAGAGCCAGAAAGGAATGCTTGTGCTCTAATTAAGGCCAAGACATCTATCTGAAAGCACTCATTTTCCAACCTTCAACCCTATCGTATCATAGCATAAGGCTCAATTCGGCTGAAAGTGACTAATGTTTTAGTAATAGAAACAACCACATTAAGGCAAAAATCCTTCAGTTTAGCTCCTTTCCAGTTTCTCCTTACAACCATAGGGTCCCCTCCAAACACCATCTGAGCAACACAAGATACTTATGGGATACAAAGGTGATCTACACTACAAAAATAACTTACTGGACTGAGCCATTACTGGCAAAATATAGGGAATTCTGTGTGTATGTGTCTGTATATGTATGTATGTGTATACATGTGTTTATGTTTGTGTGTGTGTATATGAATTAAAAATTCTGAGTGCTGGTAATAAGGGGCTGGTTCTAGATGTTATTGTAGTGCTTATTCTGGTCTTTCTTGGGGAAATCTCCCTCTGGAGTTTCAAATACTTGGATTAAATCATCAGGTTTCCTGAGATGGTATCTGAGAGGCTGGGAGGAAAACAAGGTATTTTTATTACCCACCTACCTTTTATTACACAATAAGACTGTATTATGGCTTCATAATCATGTACCATAAATGGATCCTAACTGTGACTAATAAGAATATACAAAGAACTACCTAGCCTTAAAAAAAAAAAGTCACTGGACCAGAACTAGGGACTGAGATGAGATTTTTTTTTACTAACTAAAAGTCTTCCAAGAACCAACATCGCACTTCTATGGCAGCCAGTCCCCTAGAGCAATTAGGATATCAATTTAGTTGTGCAATGTTACTCAGGGTCCCAAGGGGAGAGGGGGCAGGGAAAAAAGCAAAAAGGGAGGAAACTCAGAGCAGTGCCTTCCAGATAACCAGTTTATGTCCTGAAGCAGAAGAGCCGAGCAATCACACTTATTGAGACTTCTCACTGGCAGAGTCCCCTTCTTTTAGATTTCTAAACCCATGGCTGTCATGGAAACCTCTGGAGGCAAAAGCCACCCAATGTACTTTTCTTTTTCTTTTGTAGGGCAATTGGGGTTAAGTGACTTGCCCAAGGTCACCCAACATGCTTTTTTTTTACACTTTCTCCACATACCAGGGACATGCTTTTCCTAAATTCACTTAAAGAAATTCCAGAGAGGAAAATCCATGGAAAAGTGGATCCAGGAATATAAAGAAGACCACCAAAGAAGGAAAAAGAAGACTGCAAGAGAAACATTCTCAAAAATAGGTTGGACCCAAGCCACTAAGAAATTTCTGGGTTATTGTCCCAGGTTACCCTCATGTCAATGAGTGTGGCCATGGCTTCTTTTCTGTTTTTGTTACAAGTATCTGGTCTCAGAGATCCAAAAAATGTGGATGTACCCTTTTAAAGGTAACCACAGGCCTCAAAGTCCACTGTTGCGTCAGAGCCAAGTCAGGAACAGGGTGCCTCTAAAATTTAATTAGAAGTTTTCCCTTTTTGGAATAAAGGGTCAGAAGTTGTGAATTGGTTAGCACTTTTCAGGCACTTCGACTTAAGTTCTGAAGCCTGCAGGATAATGACCTTTTTGGATTTTTTTTTTTTAAACAGAAAAAGGCCATCTCTCCTGGGGGTATCTTAGATCTGCCACAGTCAGATGCCTTTTTAACAAAAAAGGAGAGAACATTTACGGTGGGGAAGGAACCCCCAAGCTTGTCAAAAGGACTTAGCTACTATAGGTAGTACCTCTCATCTGGCCCATTCTTGGTGGGTCAATGAAATAAAACACATTTATAAGCCGAGGGGCTGTGCTAAGCAGCTGACTTTTAATAAGGAAATGCTTGGTCATTAGCAAAAGCATGACTGGAGAAAAAAAAGTCTGTTGCAACTTTCTGTGACTACAACACAACAGCTCATTTGTAAGCTGACACGGAAACTTACTGGACCTTATGTACTTGCTGGACCCTGCACAAGCCAGTCAAGATGAGGAATCTTAACGTGGTGTGCACAATCTTCGTTCGTCTCTGGTATTTCGTTTTTGTATCTTTGAGATGAAAGGCTAAACTTGAAAACCTTAGTTTCTACTGCCCACCGTTAAAAAGCTTTTAAAGGAGATGGTCTGTCTCCATACTACCTCATCTTGTTAAAAAGCCACAAAAAAACAAACCAAAAAACCCCCAAAACAACAACAAAAACCTAGAAGAGTTCTGGGAAGGAAAAAAAATCACCTAGGCAATAGCATTAATAGGTAGTATAAATGACTTGGCTTGAAAGTTCATTATTATAAAATATACTTATAAATCAGAAATAATCTTATGGCAAGACAAGGAAGAAAAGGAAGGAAGGAAGGAAGGAAGGAAGGAAGGAAGGAAGGAAGGAAGGAAGGAAGGGAGGGAGAAAGAAAGGGAAGGAAGGAACTAGAAGTAGAATTGAAGAGCCTAGGTTTAAATTTCTGGTTCTGCAATTTACACACTAACAGTAGTAAGGTAAAGATAATCAACTGTGAAAGACTTAATAAATAAATCTGATTAACAAGAAATTGACTATGATATACTATAATTCCAAATGACTCATGATGATGAAAATGCTATCTACCTCCAGATAGAGAACTTATGGACTCAGAGTGGTGATAGACGCATATTTTTTCTTATTATTTTAAAAAATCCCCCCCCCAAATGGCTAATGTGGAAATATGTTTTGCATGATTTCACATGTATGATAAATATTGCATTTCTTGCCTTCTCAATAGATGGGGGACGAAGTAGAGGAAGTGAGAGAATCTGGAATTGAAAATAAAAACTGAACTGAAAATTGAAAAAATTGAAAATAAAACCGAATAAAAAAAAAGCCCAGTTCTGCCACTTGTTAGATAAAGAACCATCGATCATTGTTCTTTATTTGTAAGCTGAGGGGTTTGGTATATAGATAATCTCTAAGGTTGCTTCCAGCACTCAAAAAGCCCTTCTAAGAATAATCACAGGATTTAATGCTGAAAGGCTGCTTAGCCTCCTCCCCCCTTAATTTACAGATAAATACACTGAGACCCTGAAAGGCTTAAGTAACTTTCCCATGGTCACACAGCCAGCAATGCCCAGCCATTATCAAACCCTACTTTGCGGACCACAGGTTCAGTGCTCACTCCATAAAATGGACAACCCTAGCGCCCTAATGACTTTCCCAGCTTTGCCTCAGTTTCTATCATCAATAATATCAATAAACTACAACTAACCTCACTCAGAGGGATGCTGTAAATTAATGTGGACTGTTCATCGTTTGCAACCAGTTCCTGTGGAGCTGAAGTCCTGGCACTAAGTACTGCTTTAATTTTAAGTAACTGTTTTGTTACTAACAGTAGAAGAGGCAAGAGTTCACAAACAGCAGGAAGGATTTTCAATAAAGAAAATACCTTCACAAATTATGTCAAGACATGCTGATTTTAAATTACGCTGACAGTAAGGAAAAGTAACTGGACAATAGCACTGTGTTCTTTCTTGAGCAGGTTACCATCCCTAAGCAATACCCACTCTCAAGAGAGTAAATAAATACCCAAGGCATGGACTACAGCCCATGTTTGCCTTCCTAAGCTTAATGCTGTAACTAAGGAACCAAAATGACACAAGGACACCAAGTCTTTTCCCTTCGTTATAATTTTGGTAAAATACAGAACCAGGCATTAAAGGAACTGGCTTAGCTTAGCTCATGGAAGGATTATAAGCAGTTTTATTTATGTGTTAAATAATTACTAGCACATCCTAAATAACAAATTTAATAGAGCATTAATAATAATAATAAAATAGAATGATCAATAATTAAATAATAAATAAAATGTGTATTATGTGTTGGATTTAAAAGTTCAGAGAAGCAGCAGGCAAAAAATCTGTCCTGGAAAAGAATGAAAAAAACAAAAACCCCACATAAAAAACAAAAATCCTAAATAAAACATTACTCTCAATATATGTCAGTCATAATCAGAGCTAATGTGGTTGGAAGGGGCCATAGGAGATCATCTAACTTGGAGTTCGTGGTTCCTCAAAGCTTCTGTGGATAGTTTCTGTTAATTTGAACGGGGGGAAAAAAATCACATTTACTTCAATATCATTGGTGAATTATTTTACACACTGAAAAAACATTATTCTGAGAATAATGTCTTATTAGACTGACAAGGGGATCCAGGTCAAGAATCCCTGCTCTGGGATGGCTAGGTAGCACAGTGAATAGAGCATTGGCCCTGGGGTCAGGAGGACCTGAGTTCAAATCCACCCTCAGAAACTTAACCCTTACTAGCTGTGTGACCTTGGGCAAGTCACTTAACCCCAACTGCCCTGCCTTCTCCCCTCCAAAAAAAAAAAAAAGAATCCCTGCTCTGGTCAAACCATAAGCCAATCTTTTAGGTCCCATCAAACAGAGAAATTGGCAGGTTTTCCTCATTTATAACAAGATTTTCCCTAAGTGAAACCCAAACTATGAGTTCAGTTCTTAACTCAGTCAAAGTTTCCAGGGCAGCTCCAAAAGGCAAAATGCTTAAAGGTCTGTTGCTAGAGGCCTCATAGAAAGAAATCCACCTGAGACCAAGAAAATGGCACTGCAGCACAGATGCCCAGTGGACAAGAAGGGTCCCCAACCTCCAGAGCAAATAAACAATTATGAATTATCAGCCCTGAGGCCCCCAGTCCCACGAGAGGATACTGATCATTTAGAAAAATTGCCCAGAGAGGCAATGATTCATTAGGAAGAAAAAGGCCATTCTGAATAAAAAACTGGGTTAATGGGAATGGCTAGCTCTCCATTAGTGTATGTTTTCCACTTTGTTCTCATACCATAATGAGCAGTCATGTGGCACAAGAGGCCCTTTCTATATAATTGTGCTAGTAATTATTCTCCCCATACAAGTGAATAGATGAAGTCACCAGCTCCTTCTCAAATGTCAGAGCAGCCTGAGCATGGTCTGAGAACCTCATTTTGCTTTGGGGACTAAAAATAAAAAGAAACACCCCAAGCCCAAGTTAACTTACAGGTGCCTTCTTGTCAATGGGTTTGATGACAAACTTCTTGTCATTGAAAGAGATGTTTCTGATCTCACTCCAGGGGAAGCCAATCTTGGGTGTCAATCTAAAGAAATAAAGAGAAAAAATAGTCAATCCACAACTATGGGTCTACTGAGTACAGCTCAGTCATTATTTTACAGACCACTCCCAAATCCTCTCTTCTGAATATCATATCAATCCTACCTCAACAAATAGCTCCTGGACATCTCCATCCAGGTGTCCAATAAGTATCTCAAACAAAACATGTATAAAAATGGAACTCATCATTTTCCCTTATAGCCCCTCCTTCCAAATTTCCATATTTTTGTTGAAGGCATGGCCATCTTGGTGATACGCAACCTTGGAATCATCCCTCAATTCCCATATCCAATCAGCTCCAAGTGTTTGCTGAAGTTATACCTCTTCCACGTCTCTCACACCTGTTCCATTCTCTACACTCACATAGCTGCCATAGTTCAAGACCTCTGGGTAGAATTGTTGGTGGAATTGTGAACTAATCCAATAATTTTGAAGAGTAATCTGCAATTATGCCTGAACAGTTATAAAACTATGTATACCTCTGACCCAGAAATACCACTATTAAGTCTGTTTCCCAAAGTGATCAGGGGAAAAAAAAATCCCTATGTTCTAAAATATTTATAGTAGCTCTCTTTGTGATGGCAATTTAGAGGGGACACCCATCAATTGGGGAATGGTTAAACAAATTGTGGTATATAATTGTGATAAAATACTACTATAAAAATGATGAATTGGTTGATTTTAGAAAAACATGGAAAGACTTGCATGAAATACTGAAAAGTGAAATGAACAGAACCAAGAGAATGCTGTATATAGCAGCAACAATACTGTTCAAAGAGTAACTGTGAACAACTAAGTTATTATGGCTATTATAATACTCAAATCAACTATAAAAGACATATGAAGGAAGATGCTAGTCATCTCCAGAAAAAGAACTGATAAATAAATAGAAGTTTGCATAGTATGTGGTTGATGTAGTTGTGTGTGTGTGTGTGTGTGTGTGTGTGTGTGTGTGAGAGAGAGAGAGAGAGAGAGAGAGAGAGAGAGAGAGAGAGAGAGAGAGGAGAGAGAGCAAGAGAGAAAAAGAACAGAAAGAAGAAGAAATGAAAGAAAGAAAAAGGAAGAGAGAAAAAGAAAGAAATAAAAAAAGAAAGAAGGAAAGAAAGATGCTCTACTCACTGCGCCACCTCCCTGCCCTATGTCTTAACTTTTTATAAATCATATCTTTCTAAGACTTCAAATCTCCTTGAGGGTAGAGATCCTAACTAATACTTCCTTTTTATTTCTCACAGCACCCAATATGATGATCACTATTGCTGGATCATATATTTATGGCTCAAAACTAGTCCTTGTTTTATAGGTAATCAACCTGAAGCCTAGAAGTTAAGTGACTGGCCCAAGGTCATGATGTTTTAAAAGTAGTAAATCCAGAGTCTCTGACTCCAAATTCTGCGCTTATTCCACTGATTCATACTATACACGTAAATAAGTATTCAAACAACACTGTAGTCATCTTTATGGGTAATACAGCCCAGGTTCTGGGCTGAATTTAGCATGTACTCTGTGACATTATTAAAGGACAAAGGTAGAAACAACCTCCATCTAGCTATGTGGCTACCATATTACCCATAGTAAGGGGAAGGATCATAGGGTCATGAGATCTAGAGCAGAAAGAGATCATCTTTTATAACTCCCTTATTTTACAGATAGGAAACTGAAGCACAGAGAGCTTAACTGATTTGCCCAAAGTCACACAGGCAATAAGCCTCTGAGGTAGGATGGCTAGCTCTAAGTATTTTGCTTAAAGTAATTTGTTTAAATCTGGGCATTAAAGATTTAAAGAAGGAAAATGATTTTCCTATATGTATGTATAAATACATACTCAGGGTGTCAACAACCTGTGTTATGTAGAGAGTATGAATCAGCATTAACAGGCAGAAAGAAGAGGGCTTAAAGAAATCATCTGACTTGGCCTCCTGCTTCATCATGGGTACGTAGAGTCATGCCTGTGGGGTTTCTGTGGGAAGCCCAAATCAGAGCTGGTAATGAGAAAGAAACAATGAACCACACCAGTGTTGCTCAATTTGCGATGGCATAATTAATGCCGTGGGACCAGAGAGACTAAGTTTACAACTCTTTCTAAACACTAAGCAACCAGGAAACGGCTGGTTTCTATGTATTCCTATCACTACATTCTCCCTCATCTCAAACACTGAGAATTTCTGTTGCTACTCTTGGAAAAATTAGATCATCAGGCTGTGCCATCGTCTTTCCTGTTTCTTGGTCATGGACCTGGGCATCTTGCCATCAATGGATCTCTTGATGACTGGTAGCACCCTTTAGCTGTGGCCTGCCCTTTTGAAAAACCATGAAACTTCAAGTACGAATTACAGTCCATAACCATTTATGAGCGTGGTTTCCATGTTCAAAGTAGAGGACTGATCATGGAAGCCTTATCTTTAAAAAATGCTATTCCAAAAGACAATTGAACTCTTAACCATAGCTTGGGAAAACAGAATAAAGTTTGGCATAATTTTTTTTAAGGAGTTTATATAAGTGGCTTGTGCTAAAAAGAGATACAAAGTTCTCCTGTTAGAAGTTTATCCTAGCCCAATAGAAGCTTTAAAAAAGTGGTCATATAATATGTAGCGAGTTAAGAATGAGTGGGAATCATGAAGCATGGATTTAAGAGTTATAAGGGACCTTGGAAATCAAGTCCAACCCAACCTCCCACCCCCATTTTACCAAAAATGGAGACCCAAAGAGGGTTAGTGAATGTAGACTGAAATGACAAGATAGGATCAGAACCGTGGCTTTCTAGAGAGTTCCAAATCCAAGACTCTTTTGACTAGAGCATGCTGGTTGGATTACTGAATCTAAGGTAATACTTACAATTTTATATACAAGCAAGCAACAAAAGTCTTGCTTAACTTTTAGAAAGAAAAAAAAGAGGACCAGGTTTTTGAAGCTAAATCACATGACAGCCTAATTGTCATACTAGTACATGCATTTGGCTAATTGCCTTGCCAGCTTTGTGGAAGTTATCCAATCCCATTTGAGCTCATGGTACTTTGGAGGCTACATCCAATGAGGCAGTCTGCACTATAAAATTCAACTCAATAAGAATTTTATTAAGCACCTACTATGCGCCAGGCACTGGGGCTAAACACTGTGAATACACACATAGTCAAAAGACAGGCCCTGTCTTCAAGGAGCTTACAATCTAATGGTAAAAACAACCTAATAGTCATTTTCAAAAGAAAGTGCAAGTAACATTAACATTAACAGGCAGCAGATGGGTCTCAGTGATGGACCTACAGAGAGATGTGTTTGCTTTTAGAGGCAGCTGGCTAATACAAGGTATTGACAGAACTGGCTCTGGAGTTAGGAAGACATGAGTTCAAATCTTAACACTTTCTAGCTTGGTGACCCTGGGCAAGTCATTGAACATCGATTTCCTCATCTATAAAATGACAATAACAACAGCATCTACCTCCTGGGTTGTTGTGAGGATAAAATGAGATATTTGTAAAGTGCTCTTTGCTTAAAGTGCCACATAAATGCTAGATATTATATCTATCAACAGATTCAACTCATCTTTCCTTTATTTGAATTTCTTTATTGCTGGAGCAATGAATTCCAAACATTTAACTCGATGCTACTATCAGCAATGAGCAGGGTTCTTCTGGTCTAGACCTGGATTCACTGATACTGCATCTGAGAAAACCCCTCCTACCCATGTGTGTCAGCAACGTTTGGCAACGTCTAGTGTTAAGAAAAGAATTGTCTAGAGCACTGAAAACTTTAAGTGACTTGACCAGGGCCACGCAGTCAGTAGGTACTTCATAAATGTTTACTCACCTACTTCTAAACTCAGTTGAAAAGGAAAAGAACTTTGGTCACCAGAATGATTCCAGTAAAGGGTGGACTCAGAAATAAAAACAAGGTGTGTCTCAGGAGAGAGGAGAGAGGAGAGGGAGGGAGGGGGGGAGAGAGAGAGAGAGAGAGAGAGAGAGAGAGAGAGAGAGAGAGAGAGAGAGGAGAAAGAAGAGAGAAGAGAGGAGAGAGAGAGAGAGAGAGGGAGAGAGGGAGAGAGAAAGAGGGAGAGATGAGAGGGAGAGAGAAAGAAGAGAGAGGAGAGGGAGAGGGAGAGAGAGAGAGAGAGAGGGAAGAGAGGAGGGAGAAAGGAGAGGGAGGGAGGAAAGGGAGGGAGGAGATGGAGAGAGAGAGAGGGAGAGGGAGAGGGAGAGAGAGAGAGGGAGGGAGGAGAGGGAGAGAGGAGAGCAAGAGGGAGAGGGAGAGAGAGGGAGAGGGAGAGAGAGAGAGAGGGAGAAAGAGAGAGAGAGAGAGGAGAGAGGAGAGGGGGCGGGGAGAGAGAGAGAGAGAGAGAGAGACAGAGAGAGAGGCAGAAGGTGCACGCTCACCCCTATGTTAAAGCTTTTAAACTTGGGGAAATTACAAACCAGATAACGGAAGCGCCAGTTAAACTGACAAGTGGGGAGAGGGCCGAGGGCAGAAAAGGAGGTGTGAATGGGGCTCAAACTCTTATTCAGGAAAAGACAGAAACACCTGTGGTTTGGGGGCAGTTATGAGCTGACATCAGCAAGTTCCTGCCCATGGTTATTATATTCGGCTTGAAAAACCTGTTTGGATAACCGTGGCTCTATTACAAAACCTTCTCATTCAAGAAACTAAGCTCCAAGACAAGAGCCAGTCTCAACCTTCCAGCCCTGTGCTGGGCACTCTTGAGTTCTCCCTTTTATTTTGTGTACTTTCTCCTTAGGATGGAGACACCTTGATGATGGCCCAGCCTCAAAGCCATCATTCTCGAAATTGGGGTGCTCTCAAAGGGAAAGAGAAAATTAAGACCTTTCTTCCTCCCACACACCTGACCAAACCAAACCATCTACACGAAACAAAAAAAAATCTTCCCTCTCTACTCCTTCATGACACTGAGACCAGAGCCAATGACGTTCACTTACCATTGTTTTAGTGTGGAGGGTAACAAATAAATGTGATCGGGAGGGAGAATGCATGGTATTGGGGGGGGGGGTGGTGGAATGAAGGATTTGGAGTCAGGGAACCTGTCACCAATGTCTAGGTGATTCTGGGAAATTTGTAAAATAAGGGGGCTGGACTCAAGGACCTCTTCAGTTCTACACCCAGGATCCTATTAATGCATTTGCAGCAGTAACTGGGAGGAGTAGGGAAAGGGCAAGAACCACGCCTTCAGAACTAAGGCTAGAGGGATCCATCTTAGCCAACACCTCATTTTACACAAGGACACAGAACTAGCGGAGCAGGTTGTTCCTAAAATGGCTCTGGAGCAGTAATAATTCATTTTTAAAACCTTATGTACGTCAAAGGATTTGCCTCAGCAACCCTGGGAAGTCAGTCCAAGTATTATTATTCCCATTAGACAGATAAGGTGACCAAGAAGCCCTGAAAGGTTAATAAGGTCGCCACCAACTGACCGCCAATGCCTGGATTCAACTTGAAGCCCCCAGACTTTTTCCATTATACCATACCAGTTGCAGAACTGGGAATTGTGGTTGTGACTCAGAAGCCTAGAGTCCCCTATGTAAGTCAAATCTCTTAAGCTCTCTCTCTCCTCATCACTGCAGACAGACTTCCTTCAAGTCTCCGCTGAGGTCCCACCTTCTGCAAGAAGTCTTTCAAAGGCCCTCTCGATCTTAGCCCCTTCCCGCTGAAACTATCTCCAATCTGGTCTGTCTGCATCTCGTTTGTATTCATCATGTTTTCAAGGTGTTTCCTCCACTGGACTGGGAGCACCTTGAGAGCAGGGACTAGTGTTGGGGGGGAATCTTTTTTTTGCCTTTCTTCATATCTCTAGCACTTAGCACAGTACTTGAAACATAGCATGTACTTGAATAAACACTTACTGAATGACTTTTATGCAAGAGTAACATAGCTCTGAGCTACCTGAGGACCCTTAGAGCAAGGACAACAGGGAGTTATGACCTACATCCTGCCCCCCCCCCGCCAAATCACTGTGGTCAAGCACCTCTCATAGGATCAAAGAATCTCAGGCCTGGATGGGACCTCAGAGATCTCAGAATCCAACTGATAGCTAAAGAATCCCATTTACAGCCCCCCGCACAAATGCTCAGAAAAATTTTGCATGGAGAGCCCCAGTGGTAGAGAAACTACCAGCTGATAAGGAAAGACATTTTACTTTGGATAGCTTGCTAAAAGTTTTTCCTTATTGTTTCCATCAAGATTAAATCTCTTTACAATTTCCATTCACTGTCATTAGGATGAAGAGAAGGGAATAAGTATGTATTAAGTGCCTACTATATGTAAAGCAACATAGTGCTAACCACTTGGGTTTGGGTCTTTGTTTCTGGTCCAGACCTGGATTTTGTTGAGTCAATGAATGAATGTAAAAAAGGTATCATTTTATCAACATAGAGAATTTCCAGTAAGAAAGCTCCCTCTATAAAAGTACATGAGCACCTGTAGAGTAGTGAAAACTTAAGTGACAATCACAGTCAGGTAACCAGTATGTTAGAGGCAGGACCTCAACCCAGGACTTTCTGACTCTGAGGCAAGCCCTCTACCTACTATGCCAAGCTGCCTCTCCATCTCTGGAGATACAAAGACAAAAACAAAACAGTCCTGGCCCTTGTAAGCTACATAATGAATGTAGAACAAATGAGTAACTCCCAAAAGTTTAGAGGGTTTAGTTTAGATGAATATTCTATTTTACTGCACTAATTTATGTAGCCTTAAAGGTCTCTGATAACACTCTAAATATTAGATTGCAAGTTCCTTGAGGGTATGGATTATCTTTTGCTTCTTTTTGTGTACCTAAAACTTACCATAGTGCCTGGCACACAGTAGGCTCTTAATAAATGTTGACTAATTACATTAGCAGAAATTTGACAAAAGGGTTCATCTCGTAGGGAGCTTTCAGGTATTTGCCTGTAAATTTTGCAGAAAGATCCTATTCCATGGAGAAAGAAGGGGGCAGGCAAAGATTGCTCTGATGATCCACCTGCCCTAATCCCTCTCTTTCTGCCCCATTTCACAGGCTCCATAGGGTTACTCTTTCTTATTCCCTCCCAGTTCTTCCTTCAAACAAATGGGTCTATAGAATTTTATCTAAATTTTAATGGACATAACTATACTCTCCCCCCAATCATCCACAAAGAGTTGACATTCTGAATATTTCAAGATACAGCATGTACTCCAAACACTTAATGTACAATAACATTAGTAAAAAAGGTAGTGCCAAAAAAAGATCTTTGTGCCAAGTTTCTGATGCATTCGTATCAACAGAGTAGAAACAGACCTTCAAGAACTGTCCTTTCCCTGGGCCAACACAAAGCTGAACCAAGGCCTTCATGCAGCCCCTTTCAGTACTACTAACTCCCCATCTGTTCCCTATTCCTTCTACCCCATCAGTTCAAAAAGGGAAGTTTCAACTCACTTATCATCTTTCTCGTAAATATTCAGCCCAAGGGCATCCACTCCGAGCCAAAGGTCTGTTCCTTTTTTGTTTTTTATCTCAAAATAATTGATCCCGTACATTTCCAAATCCTGAGCAATCTTCAAATACTCCAGCATAGCATTATCTCTAGTTGGGGAGAATGAAAAATACACACAAAAAAACACTAGATTAGCATAAAATTAATTTTCCATTGTAATGCCAAGAAGGTACCGATGATTTTGGCAGTTCTTTGTTTACTGGTCACTCTTCCTCCATCCCCTCTCTGAAGCACTCAGGAAGAACAAAGAAAGGGTATCAGAATAGCAAGGACCTTAGGTAGGCAGGTGGAAAAGAAGAGACTGAGTATTGCTATAACTTCAAATGCATAGTACGGATGATGGTGTCCATCTCTAATGTCCCAGAGGATTGCTCTCTTGACAAATCAAGACAGAACCTCACTGATGTCTTTGTACACCAGATAAAAAATGGTCTTAATTAAGTGATAGGGCACTATTTTTGCTGACCTAGCAGATTATTTCTTCTCTGGCCAGCATGGTAATTCCAGAATCCCTACTGCTTTGCTCATTTATTATTGCACACTACTCTCCTGCCTGCTTTTCCCTGTCCACCCCACCCAGGGAATCTACTTGAGTCAGATGGGTTCAGCCATGGGGGTGCCATAAGCAATAAGCTATGGTTGCCAGGAACCTTACAAACAAGACCCTTCCAGACTCTAAGCCTGGCATTCAATCTCAAAATGCTGCCAATGTAGGAAAATAAGGAGCTCTTGGATGATCAATCACATCAGGAAACAAGGCAGTGAACCATTTAAAAGAACAACAACACTGGCTGGAATGGCGAGGTCCCTGTAGGGGGGTGTTTTTGCTTAACTGTTGTTCTTTGTTACAGTGGGGATGAAATTTCCAGAAATGACTGTGATGTAGAAACAAAAGGCTCTGATAAGACTTATTTAAACAAACATCAGGGCCTGGACTTCTCACCTCCATGCTACATTTGTTTATCTAAGATCAATGTACCTTCTAGCGGTTTTGCCTTGTCCAATAAAAAACTATGAGGGAGCAACTTCCTTGCATTCCATGCACAAGCAAACAAATGCCACTTAAATAGCAGAGAAAAACAGGGCAACAGAGATTTTATTTTGTTGAAGGGGTGGGGGGAAGCAACCTCTGTATTATTTGAGATGCTTAGATTTTTTTTCCTCCCCTAAAAAAAGTACCAAGGAAGAAAAGGTAGCCTAGGAAGGAACTTTCCTAGGCTTCTATGTAAAGGCTGGTCCCCAGGCTATAATTATAATTTAATTGCGAGAAATAAATAAAAAACCACAACAAAAAACAAATGCCCTACCAGTTACATTAAAACTTTTAATACCTTATTAGGCATTAGGACTGGAAAACAGTTCAAGAGTCTCCTAGAGCTAATTACTTGGAGATTCCTAAGTGAAGTCACATGGTAAAGAAGATTAACTGGAAGAGCCGGAGATGACCTAAATACCAGCTTGCACTATAACCCAGCACTCACTTCAGCATCCCACGGTGTTCGGCATGCCACACCTGGATCCGATCTTCCCACTGGTCTCTGGAGAGCTTGTGCTGGTCCATTACTCTGAAATACAAAAAGAAAGAAACTGATGTTTCTTTTCCTTCCTTCCTTTCTTTCTGTCTCTTTTAATTAAAGGATGCTGAAAGCTATGAAATCTGCCTCTCCTTCCCACTTCCAGAAAAATCCTTACTTTCCTTCAGATAAATGTCTAAGGAGCTTTTGTTGGAACCTTGGACCATACTGCGCTGGAGTTGAAACAGAAATACAGAAGTTTAGATCTCTGTTCATGATTGTCAGTCTAATCTTGGCTAAAAAACTTCAATGTCTTTTTTTCCCCTCAAGAGAGGAGAGAGGATATAAAACATACAGATAGTGGTGGGAAAGTGGAGGGAAATTCCTAGATTAATCAAAGCAAATTAAAGGGGGCCCCATCATTATTATTTCAGAGTGCTACTCTCTTAGAAGAAATGTGACTAAGTTTAAATTCAATCCAACATTTATTAAGCATTAACTAGGTGTAGGGGACTGTACCTGGCACTAGGGATACCCTACTTTTAAGGAATTTACATTCCACTTAAGGGGATTCAATACATTAGAAGAGAAGGCCACACCCACATCCTACCCCTTTATATTTCTATAAGGACAGGATATTTTTCCTTTCTGATTATGTTTTCCTCCCACTACCTGAAACTATGCTAAAAGCAGCCATCAGCATCTTCACAAAGTACACTTTGTGGGCTGGGAGAGTCAAAAGTCCAGTGTGACTCATTTTAAAAACGTACAAAACCCAGAAGTCACTGGAATTCCAATCCTGGATCTGCCCCTTCTGATATTATTTCTGATAGTGCAGAATGACACGAGTGAGTGAATGGACAGACAGAGCGTGGGGCCTGGGATTACCTCTGTGGGATCAAACGTTCGGAGCTGAGGTATCCTGCCTTGTGTACATCTTTATTATAGTCTCCAAACTTGGCTTGAACGGCATAGGACCCGAGCAGGACAGCAGTCTCAGGAGGGCAGTAGATTTCATCACTGAGGATTCCATCTTTTACTTGTAGGAAGAACAGCTTTTGGGTAATGTCCTGGATCAGCTCCTCAGGCACATCCTCTGGGTAGAATTTGGCCCGGAATTTGAACTGGAGGGGGTTCTCCTTCCTGACTTCCTGAGCAGAGACCTAGATGAGAGAAACCAAACCCACTTAAAATTCAAACAACAAAGTTCTAGACTTCAGAACACATAATCTATTCAACAATGGCATGTACAAACACATAGAAATGGGTCTCCTAAGATCAGATTTTTCAGGACAAGATTCTTTAAAAGGCTTTTTGAGAATTTTAAGCCAAAAAAAGAAAATTCAGGGAATAGCTCAGTCTGCCTTTGTGCCTTGTTACACATTCATCAAGGACCCAGCAGAAGTCAAATACTAACCAGATGAGGAAACTGAGGCCAAGAGAAGGGCCTCAAGATTCAAAGGCAGGCCCTTCTTTAGAAACTCCCCTGTACATTAATGTGATGGGAACTTCCCAGCATGCTAGGCAGGGGTGGGCAGCTTGTCCCTGGGCTTTAGAACTCATGTTTAAACCTAATGGCTTTTCTTTCACCATGCTGCAAGCCAAATTCTATTATGGTATATTATGCTAACCTTTGAGAAAATATGCTTTTGGAGGAAAATACATTTTCTCCTTAAGAAGTGGTTTAGAGGGGAAAAATCATATTAATATTTAGTTTACTTTATCCTAGAACTGCTAAAAAAAATAACTTTTCTTAAGCACTTGGGCATAATTAAGTCAACCTGAGCAAAGAGGCATAAAGCTAATGTTTTTATGAAACATTTAAAAAAAACCCAGTTGTTGCTTTTTTAATCTTCCCAGAAGCAAATTAGTTTCTCTGGTACATTCTAATTAAAACAAACCAACAAACTCAAGGTCAAATAATAGTTGTACAATGAAATACCATACCAACTTAGTGAAGCAGGGAGTTAAGATACATAAGGTACCCAGATCCCAGGACTCCCAGTTCTCTGGGAATCTGCAAGTCTATTTTTTTTTTTTAAGTTCTTTAGACAAAATAGAAAGGAGAAGGGCTAGGAGAATAAGGTGCTCAGGTTTCCCTCATCAACACTCAATGTCAAATCAGCAAGCCAACACACCCAGGTTAACAATCTGTAAATAGTCAACCCTCATTTACCTTTTTATCAAGCTTCAACCAGGTTGGAAATCCTTTGTTATCCACATATTGGAGGCCAAAGTACCATACTTCCCGAAGGCCAATCGTCTTAACCACCTGGAAATATAAATGTAGAAACCAATTATAGAAGGATGCCTCTCCCAAATGGGCAGAAATACTCGATAGTCATCATATGATACAGCTTTCCTAGAGTTAGCCCAATTCCCAAGGGAATAACCAGTCTGACTGGCTCACTTGCTACACAGGTCTAAGAAACCCTTGTGTGATTCTGGTTGCTACTCTGCTTGTCAATGAGTCGGTCCAGGAATCTGACAGCTAAGGAGAGGGAAGGGAAGAAGTGACTGTCTGAAAGGCAGGAAACAGATGGTGGCGCATTTCCAGGGTGGTGATGTTGAGGTTCGGGAAAGAGGCAAGCTTAAGTTTTATATTCACCACGGAGTGACAGGCAGATTTTTGGCTTCTGGGTTCCTAGGATGTGAAATAATGACCATCCAGTGCCAGGAACCTCATATCAGGGTGTGGAGGAGGGGAATGATTTAATCCTGACTTAAAGTAAGGGCCTGTTCTTCATTAGCTTGATGAGTCATTTTAAAAATTCTTTATGGTGCTCCTGAAGAAAAGAAAGTCTCTTGCAATGTGATTCATGGGGAGTATGGTGCCAGCTACTACTGTGTGTCTGAATGGCTGGGGGCAGGGGTATCTGCAGGACACCCATTCAGTAAGCTGCACTCTAGACATTTGGGAAACATGATCTGTGGTCAGTCAGGTCAGGCTCTGAATACATGCTGACAATCTCAAAAGTGGCTTGATTTTTCTGGGGGACCCCGACACATTTTGTGGTTTCTTTTAGGCTGTGAAAACAAAAAAGGTCTTTATCTAACCGTGATAGAAATCCCAAACAAGGCATTTGCACTTTAAGCCAAAGTTGGATGTTCAAAGTAGACTAAGTTCATGAAAAGCCAGAGTTGGGCAGGCCCTTAGGTTTCCTAGTCTACCACTGTCATCTTACAGATGAGGAAACTGAGGCCCAGAGAGAAGGGGCTTTCTCTCCATTTTAGCAATAATCCAGTAGCAAAAGCATTTTCTTAAAGATGAAGAATATTTATAGGTTTACATGGAATTTACATGAAACAGAAAAAGTAACCCACTGTTGCAAGATTGGGGGGGAGCAAATGATTAATATAGGATACAGATTTAGACTTGTATTTTTTTTTATTTCATAGGAACCCAAAGTGAAAAGGAAAACGAAGACAAATCCACATTTCAAAGATTATGTTCAACCTCCCTCTCTAACAGCAGTGGAGAGAGTGCTAGGCCTGGAATTAGAAAGATCTCAATTCAAATCTGGCCCTAGACACTGTGGACAGATCACTTACCTTCTGTCTGCCTCAGCTTCCTTAACTGTAAAAGGAAGGTAGTAACAGCACCTACCTTGCTAGTGTTAAGAGGATCAAATAAGATAATTTTTGTAAAAATGTATAGCTTAGCAGTGCCTGGCACATTGCTATTTCTCAGCCGTCTCTGACTCTTCATGACCCTGTGAATCATAGCATGTCAGTGCTGTCTATGGGGTTTTCTTGGCAGAGATACCGGAGTGGTTTGCCATTTCCTTCTCCAGCCCATTTACAGATTAGGAAACTGAGGCAAACAGGGTTAAGTGACTTGCCCAGGGTCACACAGCTAGTCAGGGTCTTCAGGCCAGATCTGAACTCAAGAAGATGAGTATCCCTCACTCCAGGCTTGGCACTCTATCTGCTGTGCTAACTACCTGCTCTAATTTTTTTTTTAAGTACAAGGTAGCATAGTTATGTGATAACCCCCTCTACACACACACACACACACACACACACACACACACACACACACACACACACACACACACACACACACACACACACACACGATATAATTTTATCTCTTTCTGTTGTTTGCTTAGCCTCACCCAAGACATTTTTTTCTAATTCAGATTATCTACTTCATGGAAAAATGAAATTGTGAATTAACAAATGGGTTTACATAAAATGGACCCTGAACTTAGTTAATACTTGTGAGTGATTTCAAAAATACTGAATACGTAAGCCTAATCAATGCACCAGCCTCCTGTAAGCTCTAGATAAAAAGTCATTCCATACCTTACTAACCAGTGGTCAGATAGTTCCCGCTCTGTTATTTCAGAGTCTTGCTGTAATTCTCCCTTTCCTCTAATACCCAGTCTCTCACATTCCCAGAAAACAAGAGTTCCCTTGACTCAATATTCTTAAAAAAAAAAAAAATCAGAGCGGAATCCCACTTTTAATTAAGTTGAATCCTATTTCTGACAAATGTCAAACAAATTCTACTTTCTCCCTGAAATCAATTAAAATCCCAAAGCATCAAGATTTGCAGAAACTGGAATAAAGAAAATATCCAAGAAAGTGTTAAGAAAAGTTGGATAACATTCTCTCTCTGGGGGCTTAAAGCAGTTAAGAAGAAGCTGGCACCCATTCCATAGAAGCCTTTTTTTATAATACTGCTTCTATTTGTTTCTGGAAATTTGCCTCAGATAACTAAAATAACTGCATTTGGGGATGAGTCCAAGGTTGACAAGCAACATGTTAAAGCATAATACTGGAGACCTGGATAGGAAAGCCTTCCCAAAGCAGCCTGCTCAAGCCAACTGAACAAGGGCATACTTGTTACCCATCTGGTATCTGGAATATGGAATACTATAAATTTTACTTAACACATTCATTTACCTAACCTTTGATTTGAGGAATATTCTACTTCAAGATCTATCCATCTTTTCCCAAGGCTCCTGCCTGTCCTTCCCCTAAACAGCACAGTTCTTGCATTTTAAAATGGTCACTTATGGGCAACTAGATGGCATGGTGAATAGAGCACTAGCCCTGGAGTCAGGAAGATCTGAGTTCAAATCTGACCTCAGACACTTGACATACTTACTAGCTGTGTGACCTTGGGCAAGTCACTTAACCCCAATTGCCTTGCCTTCCCCCCTCCAAAAAATAAAACGGTTAGCTTGCCTCTCATGCAAAACATGACAATGTAGGGTGATCATGAGCATGATATGAGGCAACTAGGACACACAGTGGACAGAATATTGGCCCTGAGTTTGAATCTAGTCTCAGACACTTACCAATTGTATGACCCTGGGCAAGTCACTCTGTCTACTTTAGCTTTCTCTTCTATAAAATGGGAATAATAGCACCTGCTTCCCAGGGTTGTTGGATCACATTAGATAATATTTGTAAAGAACTTTGCAAACCTTAAAGGACTATATAAATATGAATGCTAGCTATTACTATTAGTAATAGTAGAAATAATAATATAAAATATACAACTAGTAAGGAGGAGGTTTCTCCTTCTTGCAAGTGGCAATGCCTTTCTATCTGACCTCATTCCTGGTCTCCAACAATATTTTAGAAATATTGGGAGAAGAAAGGAAAGTGCTACCTAAGAATGAATGAAGACTCAGTCATCTTGCCAGCTTTGGGAGATCCTTTGACAGAGACTACAACCTTTCTGTTATTATGCCAGTAGACAATATTTAAGAGTGACTGAGGCTGGCCCTGCAGCCCGGGTGGTGATGGCTGGTCCTCAGAAGACACAGCTAGAATTCAGCCTTTCCAGCTTGGTGGTACATATCAGAATGCTGAGGCCTCTAGGCCCCCTCTATATGACAATGAGGTTTCAGGGGAGTCACCCAATGTAATAAGATGCAGTCAAACTAGGCATAGAGCTGGAACTCTTTAAGTGTTCAGTTCCTAAAGAATTCATTAAAGGGATAGGAGTGTTGTACCTGTGCGTGCCCTGGGGATATACGGATTTTTCTTCTTCTTTTGTAACTAAGGCTGTCTATTCAAAGCATGCTCATAAAAAGGGAGACTGAGAGGCTGCAACAGGCTTTGGCAGGAATATTTTAAGAGATGGTTGGATTTTTTGGAACATGACTTTGAGTAGAATAAAGCATGTGTAGAGCCTGGCATAAAATGATGTTGTTACTACAAAGAAGTGATAATAATAAACAATTTTACCAAGAAGTGGGCGATGTCAATCAAGCATTAGGACCCCCAATGTGCAAGTGAAAAAATAAGGCTGCCTCTCCCAGCTAGGTGGTATAAAGGGCTGGGTTTAGAATAAGGAACTCCTGAATTAAAATCCTGCTTCATCCACTCACTAGCTGTCATTTAACCTGTCAGCCTCAGTTTCCTTATCTGTAAAATGGGGAAAATAAAAGTACTCACTTCACAGGGTAATTGTAAGGATTAGATAAGATAGCATCTGTAAAGTACTTTGCAAAGCTTAAAGAATTATATAAAAGCTAGAGATTTAAAGGTTAAGAAAACTGTCTGCAGACCCCAAGTTCAATACTCTTAATACCAAAATACCACAAAAGAATGTTCCACGGTGACCAATTAGGCCAGGATGCAGTTCCTGGATTCTGAAAGAGGTTTCAGAAACCATTATTATCATAATAAAAAGCTTCAGCAATCCAGTGAGGAAAGTAAATGAACCAGTAGAGTAAGATTTCCATAGGCATGGAATCAAGGCAAATCTCTCTGTGCTGTCTAAACTCAGCTACAGACATCAGAGAGATGTGAATGATGGCTTGCAAGAGGCCTTACAAAAAGAAAATTATACTTCATCACTTTTCAGGAGAAGGGCTAAAAAAAATGTCTCCACTTCGAGCTATGGATTTAAGGTTGGATTTAGATCTTAAAAGTTATTTAGTACAAACCTACCCACTTTGATTTTAAATGTAAGATAACTGAGGCGCAGTTAGGATTCAAACCCAAGTGTTAAGACTAATTCTAGATGCTTTGTCCTTCTAGATGCACTGTCCCCAGTCTCTCAATATTTATTTTTCCTACTTTTAAAAAATCTCCACAGTTCTATCCTTGGTTTAAAGCTAGAAGGGGCCTTGGAAAGAAGGTGGAGTGGAAAGCACACTGATACTGGTTTCATAGCTTCTCCACACCTGGTCCCTCCTCCAGTCTGAGCACAAATTTCACAAACACACAACACAGCAAGAGCACTTTTTTTGTTTAGTATATCTGGTCCCATGCCATTACTGGATTCTGAATTAACCTTCTGGGGTTTGCTACTTACAGGTGGGATTAATTTTCTCTACTGTTCTTGTGAAATGAGATTCTCTTTCCCTGCCCCCTCTTTTCACAAACTTAAAACTGAGTCCAGGATGATATTTGCACTGTTTGGGCAAAGAAGATGGAAAGGAGTTGGGTGGTGATAAAGAATCATGGAATGCTGTAGCTGGGAAATTAAATGTCACCTAGCCCTAACCCCCTCATTTTACAGATAAGGAAACTGAGGCCCAAAGAGGGAGAGGAAATAACTAGTTAATGACAGGGCCAGACAAAACTAAGTCTTCCAAATCTGAGCGCAGTGTTTTCTCTGGTTCGTGGACAAAATGTAGACCGTCCCTCCCCTTTCTATTTTTAAGAGGAGAACCTAATAAATATACAGGTCAACAAGCATTTTTGAGTACCTGTTATGTGTCAGGCACTATGATGGTAAGGGCTGGAGTACAAGGAAAAGACAAAAAACTGTCCCTGCTTTCAAGGAGCTCACAATCTGCTGGGGAAACATTGTGCAAACAGGCCTCACAAACAAGATAAAGAAGGGATAAACTAGAGATTAAGGAGGACTGGGAAAGGCTTCGTGCAGAAGGTGTAGCTTCAGCTGAGACCTGGAGGGAGCAGAGATGAAGAAGGCCAGATGTCCAGGCATGAACGCCCAGAGCTGGAACATGGCACATCGTGTACAAGATTCCGTAGCTGATGGTTGGGAAAGGCGTGGGAAGACTGCAAATGCAGAAAGGCCAAGTTATGAAGGACTTTGGAAGCCAAAGAGAAGATTCTACATTTGATATATCTACATCAATATGGGCATGTACCACAATGCCAAGGAATAAGGGGTGAGCGTGTGCAGATGGCTGGGGAGCAAGACTGGTCTCTGGACATACTTGACTGAGCACAGCACCTCCAGAATCACCATGCACCTGGATACTTTAATGATACATCCAGTGGTCACCAACTAGTCACCTATTAATGGCAGAAAACAGCCGATGAGACTGTAATCTAAGGGTGATGCTGGGGTAGGTAATGTGGCCAAAAAAGGGAAGAGAAGCAGCAATGTTTTGTTTTGTTTTGTTTTTTTTAAATAAAAGAAATAAGACAAACACAATGATGAAAAAGAAGGTCCTATGGACCACGCAATTAGAGCCAGCTCTACTGGCTCCCCCCCAAAACCCATCTGAAAAGGTCATTTAAAACGTGTTGGCAAAACTTTTAGCAAGAATGAACACTATTCAGTCATGTCTGCCTAGTGGAGCTGAAAGGCACTCTACATACAGTCTTTTTTCTTTGAGGCCAGTAAGGGGTAAAGTCGTTTTGAAAGAAATTAGAAAAAAAGTTAGGTCAAGAAAAATGAAACCATCGAAGTACCCAATACTAGTCAATGCATCTAATTTTGGCAAGGAGGTAGAAAGTGTTTTTACTTCCAACATAAAGAAAAGCACCGAATGAGAAGCAAGTGAATAGTTTACCGTCACTCTTAGAACAGGAAAGACAATTTAGACATTAAAATAGTAAGATCAGACCGGATTGGCCATGATCATGGAACAAGGGGGAGAGAACATTTAGTTAACCTAATGATTTCTAAGTGTACGAAGCAAGAAGTGGCCCTTTCAATTAGTCTCTAAACGGCCATTTCTTCTGTTCATAGTTACTCAAGCACAGCCATCTTGAAACTAGAAACTGTCCCAAAGGAGAACAGAAAGGACGTGCTGGGCCATGCACAGAGACCGCTTTTCTTCGGGGATACAGACATGGTGCCAGGAAGCATCATGGCCATTCTTGGAGGCAGAATGGGAAATGCAAGGACTACTAGAGTGACCACGCCCAGCACGGTCTCTCCTCTCACAGCTGAGGCTATGGGAGCGGAGTTCTGCTACGGACCGAGTTCTCTCCAGCTTGTGACCATCAGTCATGCATATGACTGGGTTAACATTTATCCAGGCCTTTAAGCTTGCAAAATGTTTTATATTATCATTTCTTCCTTGCAACAGCTATCTAATCTATATTAAGTGCTAATATTATGCTCATTTTACCAATGAAGAGACCTGACATGCCCAGAGTCACACAGCTATTAAGTGTCAGAAGCAGGATTCAAACTCAGACCTCCCTTGAAGTCCAGTGTTCTCATGGATAATTAGGTCTAGTGTTCTTTCAGGCAGTGGATAGAGCTCTGGGCCTGGTGTCACTAAGCCTGGAGTTCAACTCCAGCCTCAGCCACTTGCTAGCTGTGTGACCTTCCTTGGACAAGGTCCTTAACTTCTGTTTGCCTCAGTTTCCTCATCTGGAAAATGGGGACAATAATAGCATTTACCTCCCATGACTGCTGTGAAGATCAAAGGAGATTGTATTTTTAAAGAGCTTGGCACAGTATCCAGTACAGTTTTTGTTGTTGTTCACTCATTTCCGTTTTGTCTAACTCTTTGTGACCCCATTTGGGGGTTTCTTGGCAAACATACTGAAGCAGTTTGCCAGTTCTTTCTTTACCTTGTACACAGTAGGAGCTATATAAATGCTAGTTAACAGTATCATCATTCTATCTATCTACCATGCTATATTTGACAATTCCTAAGCTCATATCTGACTAATGCTTGGCAATACTAATATACTTTGTATGTTCACAATGACCCTGTGAAGTAATGAAATATATTGCTTTTCTTCTTTATAGAAGAGGAATCTGAGGCATAAAGCTCTGCCTAAGTTTGGGTGAGAGAATTAGGATCAAAAGCTAAGTCTCTTGACTCCAAATTCTGTGCTCTTTTCAGCAGACCACACTGCCTTCCAAGAGTGGCCCCAGGTCATTCAATCTTAACCACCAAAAGAATGCCCATTATATTATTAATTTTTTTTTAAATCAAGCACCAATATACATCAACTACTAGGAAGGGCTGGATGCAACATGGTCTAGGGGAAGGAAAATTAAATTGGGAGTCAGAGAACCTGGGTCTGGATCCCAGCTGTTACTTCACACTCGGTAACATATGGATAAGTCATTGGAACCTTCCGGAGTCACAATTTCCTAATTTTCTATAAATACTTGTATGCTACAAAATGAAGGGGCTGTGGACTCAATAATCTATCTCTAAGCCTCTTTCTAGCTTTAAATCAATGCCCAAATGAGACTTTTATCACTGAACCACAGAGCCAGAAGGGACCTCAGGAGTCATCGAACTCAACTCTTGCCCACATCATTCACCTCATCTGCAGTCTCCCTGACAAGTGGCTATTCAATGTCTGTTTAAAGATTTCCAATGCCAGAGAAGTCACTATCTCCCAAAGGAAGCTTATCAATTAAGAAATAGGTAAAAAAGTGAAGGCATTTTAGAAGGTTTACCTCTTTGTTGGACTTCCACCTTTTTTTTTTAAAGGAAGAGGGAATGGTGCCAAGATCATAATATACCCAACCAAACTATTAGAGTAGCCTCTTAACTGGTCTTCCTTGTCTGTCTACACTCTTATCCCCCTAAACTATCCTTCATACCACTGGCAGACTAATTTTCCTTATACATAAGTCACATTATGGTACTGTCCATGTTCAGTGGCTTTCTACTTTCAGACATGTTTGGCATTCAAGACCATCGACCATCTAATGAATCATCTTTCCTTTCTAACCTTATCTAAGACCTCTTTCCCTTTCTAAATACCACACTCCAGCCACACTGAGTTATTTTCTGCCTGACTTATGTGTCCTTTTCTTCCCCTCATGGCTCTCTATGCTATTCCTCATGCTTAGAATGCCTAGTCTTGCCATGTTTTGTCCCATTTTTTCCTCCTACCCATTCTTTAAAGCCCAATTCAAATGCTGTCTCCTCCAGGAAACGTTCCTTGATTATTCTATCAGTAAAAACCTTCTCCTCTTGGACTTCATAAAACATTTTGTTTTGCACCCTCTCAATAACGAATGAGTATGGCTGTTTGTTATACCAATCAATGTCCGGATCTTACCTCCCCCTACTATGCCCTAAGCTCCATGAGGGAATGGTTTGTCATATAATTTCCTTCATTTTCTAGCAGAGTACTCTCGCCATGGAAGGTATTTTAATAAATGTTTGTTGAGTTGAACCATGGTGCATGCAAGACCTGGAGAGCTTAGAGAAAAAGCTTGGGAACCAGAGGATTCACATGAGTTAGACTGAAGAGATGCTTTGCTTCTCCTTGGAAGATTCAGGTCTGTTGTCATTTATTTTGACTGCTCAGGTCCAGAGTTCATGGGGTCCATGAACTATATCACAATTAAAAAACAAACAAACCTATTTTGATAACTTTTTATTTCAATATAATAAGTTTTCTTTATAATCTTGTATATTTTGTTTTAGAAATCTTATCCCAAGGAGAGTTCCATAGGCTTCACTGGACTGCCAAAGAAGTCTGTGACAAAATCCAGGCTCAGAATCTCTGCTCTGGGTGAACAAGGTTGAGGAGGGCAGGTTGGTTTGTGAAGGTAGCGTGCATTTTCAAACAGTTAAAAGGATCCTGTTTCACCATGGAGAGTTCAGGAGTGAGCAGGCATTCCTTTTGGGTACACTAACTCTTGCTGGCACACCAGGGCCTAACCTACCTCTTAAATGTGGTATTCATACAGGTCACCATACAGAGCTGATCATAATGTTAGGTTTCTTTGTGAAAGAAGGAAAACAATTCACACACACACACACACACACACACACACACACACACAGAGTACCTGTGTATATGTGTATACATGTGTGTATATGTGTGTGTGTGTGTGTAGGTATATACACATTTATACACACACATAGAGAGGTGTATTAATATATGTATATTATATACATACACATTATATGTGTATGTATTTATATGTGTGCATATATGTGTATATGTATATGTAAACAAAACTGAAGAATACAGAGTACAGGAATCTTTAAATAGACAATGCCTCCTATCCATGAATGTAATAAGTTTAGCAGAAAAGGGAAGCATATTCATCTAGGGAAATCCAAGTTCTCCCCTTAGGCCTCATACAAAGGCACGCAGGGAACTCACCTGGTCGAAGAGCTGCTTGCCAGTAGTGTTGGGCTGGATGGCAAACTCCAGCTCTGCATCCATGGTAGTAACACGGACATTGATCTGAAAAACAAACCAGAGAAAAACACATTAGCCAAGGACTGAATGGTTAGCCCACCCCTGGCCTTCGATGAAGAATTGGTGGAGGAGTTTCACGCCACCATGGCAGTGTTATGCCCTTCCCAAACATCCACCTTCAACATGAATTACAAAACTTATACAGAAATTGCACTGAGACACTTGGTAATGACAGCACCAAGCTGGCATACGCACAAAACTTAGACTCCAAACTGCCATCACCTTACTTTAGGAAAACATATTCACAGCTAAGACCAAAGCTGCTTTTCCAAAAACTGATTAAAAAGTCTAAAAGCATTGTTTCTTTTCCTGGAACCACCCAGGGAGCAAATTAATTTAGAAAAAATACTTGTCTAGACAAGTTTGGAGGCTCAGTTTCTCTAACTTGAAGCAGATCCCACTACTCAGTTTTGGCAGCTGATTGGGTAATTTTAATCCTGTGCACGCTGAACAAAGGTTGCTAAGGAGGGGAGGGGGAGCATGTGTGCAGTTTCTATGGGTTTGGGGCCCTTGGAACTAAAGGGAGGCTCAATTTCAGTTTCCATTAATGAGGTCACTAATTTTTTTTCTCAAGCTAAAATGCATTAATCCAGCAGGCACCCATCACTTTGCTTACAGCCTCTGAGTCAGTCAATCAACAGGTATTATGAAGGGCCTACTTTGCATCTGGCACCACGTAAGTGGTAGAGATACAAATAAACGAAAAAGCAGAGTCCCATCTTTCAAGGGGCTCACATCCAAATGTGGGAGACACCCTGTGAATAAGGAGGTACATGTAAGACACATACAAGAGTTCTCAGAGCAGGCAGCTTCCTCCATGGTAGAGATAGCCATTTAACTCAAATGGATCCACTGATAGCCTGGGCACCAAATGGTGGTTCTCAATCCAATTCAATGCTTAGTTAAGAAGCCTACTCCATTCAAGGTCCTGTATTAAATGCTGGAAATAAAAAGGCAAATACTCCCTGCTCACAAGGCACTTACATCCTCAAGTCTCACATTACTGAGCATTCAAAGATCATTTTTTCCAAGACATTAAGGAATTACTATAAATAGGGGTTTAAAGTTGTGTTCCCTTACAACCTTTTGTTGTTAGGCATAATAAAAAAGTATGAGGTAAGTCAGATTTCCTCTAATATCTCTTTTCCTATCTGAAGTCCACAATTCAAACAGCACATCAAAGTTTATTAGCAAGCAAAACTCGATAAATTTCTAAACATTCCAATGGATTACAGTCAGGATACTCAGTTTCTTTTATTGCAAACTGATGATGACTTAATAAAACAGCTGCAAAATATCTGTCTAGAAGCCTTCAGAAATCAGGTCTCTCCCTCCTGATTACACTTCTAAGGGTACACATAAGCCAGCCCCAAAGTCAAATACATCAATAACAAAAGTAGCCATCAGATTGTGCATAACAACAGAAGCCAACAGGGACAGATTACAGGCTTGCACCTAACAGAATTTTCCCCTTTCTCCTCCCCCTTCTATTAATTATGGACCCAGAAACCAAATTAACAAATAATTAGCCAAATTTATAGGAGTCAGAAAGGGTCAGAATGATAAAAAGGGCCAATCCTCATCTGGCCATTTGAACATGGGGCAAGGGATTGCTCCTGTGTTGGACAAAGATTTAAAAAGTATATCTGAGTATATGTATATTTCTGTGTACAGAAAATCTTTTGTCTTGGAAGTTTTTCTTTTTTAAAAGGAAGTAATCCTAGTACATTTTCATCAAAGCTGAAATGCCAACTAACCCCCAAACTGGTTAAAGCAAATTGTTAAAAAAAATGAATTTAATGTCAAGGTCAGCCAAGCCTTTATCTCCACTGGTAACATGGAAGTAAATCATTGGTTTCCATCACATGACAGTTATCAAGGACTTAATTTGAGATTGAAACACCAGTAGCTGTAAAATTACCAGAAGCAATTTGTCAGAACTGAGACCAACACTGGACAAATCCTGGATTTTAATGTTCCATTTTTATTTGCTTGTAATAGTTTAGTGGGGTCTGCTCATCTTGGGCTCCTTAAGCTACAGACCTCCTAATGAGGATGAATACCTAATTCTAATGAGTAGGTCCTCATTTTTTTGGGTCATTTCAATACCCAAAATGGAGCTAGAATTTAATCACTCAAATATTCATTATACAGTTTACTTACTAGTCCTGATTTTCTAAACTCTGTAGATTGATGGATATAATATGGCATATTGAAAACATTAGACAGATTTACATAGATGCCTTTCCAGTCTTATTTCATATCACTCCCCTATACCCACTCTTGGTTCCAGTCAAACTGGCCTACAAGCTGCCATCCTCATTCTCTTACCCAATCCTATTTCCCAGCTCATTTCCATTCCTTTCTAGTGGAGGCATTCAAGCCAGTCTTCACTACCCTCCCTGTCCTGTTCCAGGCGTTTGAACTTTAAAATGATGCCTCCAACCTGGCTACCTTCAACCTTGCCCACATCCCCCCCCTTTTTTTCCTACTCCTTTTTTTGTATATTATCTTTCCCCACTAGAATGTAAGATCCTTAAGGGCAAGGATTTTCTTTCTTTTTGCTTGCTTATCAATATAGACACACGCACACACACACTCTCTCTCTCTCTCTCTCCCCCCTCCCTCTGCCCCCCCCCCCCAGCACTTAGCACAATGCTTGGCCCATAACAAATGTTTCCTTCTTTCTATGACTTTACATGGGCTATCCCTCATTTCTGAAATGCCCCTTCACTTCATTTCTGATGCTTAGAACACCTAGCTTTCTGCATAGCTCAGGTGGGTCACCAAGTCTTATATGAAACCTTTCCTAATCCCACCCCCTTCCCGCATTTGTTAATGTTCTCCCCTCCTTGAAATTCTTTTGCATATATACTCAGCTGCAAACCTATATTATCCCTGCCTCTCACCCCCCCATAGTTCTTTCCATGTACATTATTATGTATATATTCACAACAATATACAACATGTACACTGCTTTCTCTGCTTGCTTTGCTTGGCTAAAATTACCCTTTTACACTAGATTCAGTGTCTTTGATCTAATACTTATATTATCACAGTTCTGGGGGGGGAATCTGGGTTCAAAATAGGAAAGCTTGCATCAACAAATGTGAGTATAAATAAAATTTTAATAATTATTATATAATAAAAATTAATATAATATGACATCATATAATATAAAATTAGATCATATATAATTTAATATTTAAAGATTATATAATAAAAAATTGAGGCCCCAAAGATTTTTAAAATTGTTTTGTTATTATTGCTAATTGCAGGGCATGATAAAGAGGCCAGTAATCTTCATCCTATTTCCCTGCCATAGACATGCCCACCTGCCTGCGTTTGCCATCTGACAGACTTGTGCTTGTCAAAGGAACCAGGAAACTGAATGAATAAATGCTAACTCACTGCTGCTTTACTTTAAAAATAAATAAATAAATAACTCTGAACTCAATTCTATCGGCAGAAAATTATTATTCTGGGGCAGAGACCTCTGACCACTGCCAACATTTTGCAAGCTACATATATCTTTTATACCTATAAAATATTAAAAACAAATTTAACCTACAGAAAAAACCACTAATAAAATATTCATAAAGCCCAAAACAAGTAACCTTGTTTCATAAAAAGGCTGACGGAAAGAAAATCTCTTCCAAAAACGAATCTGGAGAAAAGTTATTAAAATGGTCCTATCTTATGATCCAGCAGTCTCTGAAGAGACACACCAAGGAGGTCAAAAATAAATGCTCTCAAATATGCCAAAAACAAAAACTTAAATGGGTGGACCTTCAAATGGAAAGTGGCTGAACCAATGGAGACCCAGGCATGCAATGAAATACCATGTAACAGGAAACAACAAAGTGGGAAGCGTTCCAAGTAATGTGATAAGACTTGTCTGAACTTAAAAAACAATTCTGCAAGCTCTTTGTGGGCAGGAACTCTTCCCTTATTTGACTTTGCACATCCTCAGTGCCTGGTATAATAACTGACAAACAGTAGGTGCTTAAAGAAAAGCTTAGTGAGAGGAAGGGAAGAAAATTTAGAACTCAAAATCTTATGGAAGTGAATGTTGAAAACTAAAAATTAATTAATTAATAAAAGAAAAGCTTACTGAACTGAACCAAACTGATCCAAATCAAAGAAAGCAAGATCTTAAAACAAGATATACACAGTGACTACCACAAAGCAAATGAAAATAATTAAAGCCACTGGCTCCAGAGGAAAAATGATGAAATAAACTTTCCTCCTCTCACTAGAGTTGTGGTACACAACTGGTAATGCTTGGTCCATACTCTGCTGGATTAGGCTATGAAGTTTCTTGTGCTGAATAGTTTGGTTTTAACTGTTTTTTCAGTTTGATCTGGGGAGGGCAAATACTGTAATGCTGTAAGAAACAAACAACAAAATCCCTTTCTACTCCCCCGGCCACCCCAAGAGAATACCTCAAACACCTAAACTTGAAAGTTAGTCATGATTATTGAAAAATATATTCTGGTATGAATGAAAAGCCCAAACTAAGCCATATGACATAAGCTCTACTCTTAAAACAATTTCCAGTGAAAGGCTGAATTACTAACTGCTCTAAATTGTGACATACTGACCTGGAAGGAAAAAAAGAACATTGAATTTGGAATGATGTAGACACTAATTCAAATTCTGGCCTTACCACTTACCAGCCCACCTGTGAGATCTGTGCCTGTTTCCTCATCCTTAAAATGAAGAGACTGGATTCTATTGTCTAACACACCTTCCTTCCAGTTTTAAATATCTATAATCAAGTATGACATAATGAGCCCAAAACTCAAATACTTTCTCTACTGATAATATCAAATGTAGAGATAAAAGAGTTTTGGGAAGATGAATAATTATCTAGCTCTGCAAAAAACATTTTAAAACTTGGATTATTAATTCTGGTCATAAATTTGACTAAAGCACTATCTAAAACCCACAAGGCTTGGCACTATAAAGGGCAAAGTCATGAGTTTTATAATGAAATACTGGGCAACTTAACATCTAATATGCGATTCACTGCTCACTTTTTAGCTTTACAATTATTCATACTTCTTCCTTTTCCCCTTCCTCATTTATTTAAATAAAACTAGACTTAAGATTTGTCTTTGAGAAGATTTTCAGTTAGCATTTTAAGTTACTTCTAAAAGCACAGTCACCTTCATTGTCAATAAAATAATGAGTTTCAACAGGAAAAAAATAGAGGAGAGGTGGGGAACCTGTGGCCTCAATGATACATGGTACATGTGGCCTTCTAGGTCCTCAAGTGCAACCTTCTGAATCCAAACATCACAGAACAAATCCCCTTAATAAAAGGATTTGTTTGGTAAAACTTGGGACTCAGTCAAAAGGCTAAACCCAAGGACCTAAAGGCCACAGGTTCCCACCCCTGATCTAGACCATTTACCTTTCCCTCTCTCTTTCATTCCTGTATGATATAGACAAGGAAATGTACTAGCCCTTTAAATCTTCATGGACAAAGTAATCAGCTTTGCCCTTAGCTACCAGAGCTATGCACTGCTAGAACAGTCACATTCCAAAGGCACCAGATTCCTTATGTACTTTACAATTTAAAAAGTAATTTAAAAGAGGAGGAATTCTGATTATAGCATTGGATGTTTGCATTTGGAGCAGCAGATATAGCCGATAACATATTAATCCCCATATTATCACACCTGCATTTACACAAAAGCTAGTTTGAGTAGGATTATCCTACTACCACCAAGATTAGGTAGCCTGACCTTTCATAATCATTTAAAATGTTAGACCTGTTTCTGAACATTCCTGCCTTTCTTCCAAAGGTGCCACTTCAGCAACTTTTAACACATTTAAAATATCTGGACGATAAGACCTTTCCAATACTTAGGAATGCCTTGATACAAAAATGGCTAGAAAACCTTTCCAACAAAGCGGGGGGAAAGGGAAGGGTATGAAGCAGAAATTTCTATCTGAACAAAAACTCGATTCTAAAAGCCATTGCGGTTGCCAGTCTGGCTCATTAAATGACACGTGTGTAGTCAAATATACAGTGGTTTTCTACTCTATGGAATTCCATCACCATCATTCTTTCTGGATGGGCATGACCCCAGCAAGCTACTGACTCAGTCTTTGGGCTTTAGTCAAATGAGTGAAAATGTGGGTGTTAAGTTAAAATAGTTAAAATTCATTCAGTTAAACTCATTCAATAAAAATGAAGGAGCAGATGATCCCAAAAGTCTTTCCAATACAATGGGGAAGGGAAGAGAATAAGTATTTATATAGGGCCTACTATGTGCCAAGCCCTGTGCGAAGTGCTTTCAGAAACAGTATCTCATTTGAACTTCTCAACAACCTCGTGAGGTGGGGACAGCTCTAAGTTTGCATTATTGTCCAGGTGAGGGAATCCATCCAATTACAGTCTGACCAGGCTACATTTTTAATTTGGGAGACAATCCAAATGCAAAGAAAATTTCAATTTAATAATACTTGATATCCTACTGTGTGAGGATTAAGTTCGAAGGGGCTTAACATTAAGCCAATAATGTGTTATTAAAACAGTGGTACGATTTTATTATGACTTTTCTGAATTGCCTTTCTGGTTTTATAGGCTCTACATTAATGTGTCCCTCAGCTTTGAAATAGCTCCCACCTGCAAGGTAAATGAAATGCATTCTGGTAGGGTCTTATCTGAAATAGATAACTGTATATAACACATGATTTTGCTTCATAAGCTAGATGACTATCAGCAGGAATTCCATCTTTTTATTCTTGTTAAAAAATCTCACAGCTACGTGAGCCTGTGGGCAAAGACAACAACTTCATAAACAGATGAAATGGTTTTTAAAAAGCAATGCTTCAAGAGATGGTAAAAAAAGAAAAAAGGTAGGAAATTCAATGTTGATGGGGATGTGGAAAGACAAGTGTGTTAGTTTATTGCTGGACCCAGCTAGGGTCTGGTCCAATTGTTCAGGAAAACAATTAGAAATTGCATTAGAAAAGTTATTAATATGTTCATAGCTTCTGAACTACTGAGTGCACTAAATTTATGTTGTTTCCCCACTTCCCAGGTGAAAAACCATGAAAAAAATAACTACTATGTACAAAAATATTTACTGAAGCTTTGTTTGCAATGCCAAAGAATTCACAGGCTTCACTCCTACCAAAGGGTTCCAGAACTCAGAAAAGGATTAAGAACCCCTACTTTAAATATGAGACAGTAAGAAAAAGCAACTTTATATCTGTTGCTGCTGAGTGGCAGAATCATTACAATCCCGCGTCTGTTTTATATGGTTTCAGTGCAACATCATTCATCTTAGTGTGGACATATGGAGGCTAGGCATCAATCAGCCATAGAAACGTTTTCTGGTGATAATGTGGTATCTGGCTATAGCCGAGTTCTCATGCTCAAATTTCCTCTAGCCTTTCTTTCTTCATGTTACTGCTGTTTAGTCTTGTCTAAGTCTTTGTGACCCCATTTGGGGTTTTCTTGGAAAAGACAGAGTGGTCTGCCATTTCGTTCTCCAGTTCATTTTACAGATAAGGAAACTAAGGCAAACGGGGTGAAGTGACTTGCCCAGGGTCGCACAACTAAGCCTATCCATTATACTGCCTTAGCTGCTCTCTTTCTTCTTGATGAGGCTTGAATGTTGAAAGAACAAAGTTGTTGATTTCATCATGGTGAAACTCTTGCTTACTATACCACCCTAAGTCACAGTAGAAGAGTGTAAATCCAACTTCCCACCCTCTATATCTTCTATGGTCTTATCATTCCAAGGCCGTTCATCCACCTTGACCGCTTCCAGTGGCAGGGAGCTTGCTACCTAACAAGGCAGTCCAATTCTATTTCTGGAAGGCTCTGATTTTATAAGAGCTAAGCAGAAACCTACCACTGAAAAATGTCTACCAACTGGCCCCAGTTCCTGTCTCTGGATCTACATAAAATAACCTAATCCCTCTTCCACCTTCCAAACAGTCCCTCCCAATTCTTAAGTGTTCTCCAGGCTAAACACTCTGTGAGTTTCCAGATACTTTACCATCTTGTCCACTCTCCTTTGAATGTTCTCTAGTCTACTAACGTCCTCCCTAAAGTCATCTCTCAAGAGATCACACACTCTCATGGTATCACTGGAGAACACAACAGAACAATTAACTCCTTTGATCTGGATACTGTAGCTGTATTTATGTAACTCAAGGCTGGACTAGCTTTTTTACAGTCAATTCAAACCCCCAGGCATCTGTCTTGTAATCAGCGGTTAAGCCAGATGTCCCCCATTCTATACTTCTGAAGCTTATTTTTAATGTAAAGAATAACTATCTTTCTATTTCTTGTTGGTAGTTTGGGTCCATCACTCCAATCTTTCAGGATCTTTTTTTTTTTTTGTATTTTTGGTATTTGGTCCTTTAAGTATTAATCATCCTTTTTTTTGTATTTTTGGTATTTGGTCCTTTAAGTATTAATCATCCTTTCCACCTCTGTCAATCCATCTCTTTAATTTAACTCAATGGTACCAAGACACTAGTCCTAGCAGACACAGATTTTCTGGGCAAAATTACATGCTGCAGAAGGCTGATCCAAACTTTAACCTCTCCAGATCTTTAATGCATTTCTGATCTCTCTCAACAAAGGATTCTTTGTAGAGTATACATGATCCAAGGTTATCAAAGACCCTTTAACACAAATTGAGACTGCTCATTCTTCACATTTCAGCAAACAAATACCAACCTCTCTGCCTGGCATGAAAGAATTATTAAATGGATATCAAATTTCTGCCAATTTAATATCAAAGTGGAGCTAGGCGAATTTCTTTTGTGCTTTGGGTGAACTGGGAATCTAAAATTGAAGGGGCAGTCAATAAATATTGACAAGTCAATAAAGATCAGGACAAGAATTTCTGCACTTGCTCTCTCTCTCTCTCTCTCATTCCTTCATTCCTCCCCTTGCCACCAATCTATTTAAGCAATCAGAAGCAACTAACATTTTAAATAAACCCAATAGCTTATTTTCTATTTCACAATATGAATGCTTGTCTATTTCATTTCTACATCCATTAAAACTATTTTAATTTAATAAAACAGTATAAGAGGAAGCAAAATGGAGCTGCTAGTGAAAATCCAATTGTTATAGCTCCTATCATATATATCTATGGTTAAAAATAGCCAACTTCAGTTTGGGAAAGATAGTTCACAAACTATCCTATATCAGTGTACAAGGTATATTAAGAAAAAGTCAATGAAAGTTTTTTGAACTAGGGATTTGTCCAGAAACCCTAAACACCATGACAACACAGAGAAGAAGGACATATAAAAAGTTCTTTTCAAGAAAGCAACATATTTACATTATTTTCAATATCAAACACACAAGTTCTAATAAATATCAGTAGCTAAATTTAATATAAAATTTATTTAAGATAAACATTAAATATTTAATATTTTGCTGCTGCTTGCTTGTGCCTAACATGTCTCTTCTCCATTTCCTTTGGATCATCTGTAACTTTAATGCTTCTAATACTTTAAGTGATCTAAAGCATACTTCTTTTCATTTAAATAGATTTTTATTGAAAAATTTTGTTTTTATATCTCCCTTATGACTCCAGAAGAGCCATCCCATACAACAAATAATTTTTTAATTAAAAAAAGAAAAACATAAAGAGAAAAAAAATCAATACAGCAAGAAAAAAAATCTGAAAATATATACAATGTTCCACACTCCTGAATCTCCCATTTCACCAAAGAGTTGGAACAGGAGGAATCATGTTTTCATATCTATTCTTTGGGAGTACGACTGTTTTTTAATATTACAACATTCATGTAACTCTTTGCTCTTTGTGGCGGTTGTTGTTTCTTACATTTTCATTGTTGTATTTATTGTGCATGTTTTCTTTGTTCTAAGTCTTTCCATGTTTCTCTATGTTTATCCTATCTGTCATTACTTATATCTCAGTGCATTACATTCAGGGACCACAATTTGCTTAGTGAATGGATGGGCTATCTATTTGTTTACAATTCTTTGCAACCAGAAAAAAGTGCGCAGCACAGTCCTAATGATTGGTGGGTGACCTTTGCTCAAGAACTGTCAAAAGAACAACACTGGAAATGTATGATCAGAAAGGGAGGTGAGCTAGTCATGTGGCATGACTTCACAAGGTAACCAGTGGATAGCACAAAGGCAGCAGTGGTATCGTTGACATTTTAAATAAAGCCTAGAAGAAGGCTTTGGGTATTGGGTGGACAAAAATCGGAAAGAATGGGAAGGCATATAGCTACACCAACAGAGGTAGTACCCAAAGAAGGAAGATCACAGATCCATGGAAATAGTGAATTGACAATGCGACCATGCATTCTAATCAAGATGCTACTGGGTCATTCTACATTGGAAGCGCCACCGGGGCACCATGTTCCCAAGGGGAGTGTAGCGTACCACTGGCAAATATGAGAGACTTTAAAAATTGTATCACGAGACTTTTTGGTGTGGTTTCACTTTCCTCATCTACAAAGCCAAGGAGCTTTTCTAATTAATATGCTTTCCTAATAAAGTATCTATCTGCCAATATAAAGCACTTAAAGAAATGATCATTTATAAGCACTACCATACTGATTTTTTTCTTTCTTTGAAGCTCCTGGGCATCCCAAGAATAAAGCAGTATCAAATCATTTAAAATATACATCATTTCAAAGAATCACAGAATACTTAACCTGAAAAGGCTCTTACTGGCCATCTAGTCTAACCTGTCTTTGCAAAGAAAACTGCCCTATTCCACATCATCAACAAATGGCTATCCAATCTTTACTTGAAGACAAGGGAAACCCACCATGTCTGAGACTATTTAATTTTTGTATAGCTCTACTTTTTAGGAAGTTTTCTCCCATATATCAAATCCAAATCTGTCTCTAACTTCCAATTCTAATTAGATATAATTAATCCTATTTCTGTACTTTGAAGCCAAGCATAAACCTAATCTCTCTTTTGCATGACAGCCCTTCCTATATTTGAAGATGGTTATTATGTGTCCTTCTAAGCCTCCCCTTTTTTAAAAAAAAATTTTTTTTTTTTTGCTTTTTTGGAAGGGGGAAAAGGAAGGGCAATAAGGGTTAAGTGACTTGCCCAAGGTCACACGGCTAGTAAGTGTTAAGTGTCTGAGGCCACATTTGAACTCAGGTCCTCCTGACTCCAGGGCCAGTGTGCTCTATTCACTGTGCCACCTAGCCACCCCTTAAATATTCTTTTTATTAAAAAAATTATTTACTTAATATTTTCTTTCCCCCCCCAATCACATGTAAAAGCAGTTTTAAACATTTGTTCTTTTTTTTAATTTTAAAGTTCCAGATTCTTTCTCTCCTTCCCTCTCACTGAGAAGCAAGCAATCTGATACAAGTTACGCATGTGCATTTACGCAAAACATATTTCCATATTAGTTATGCTATGAAAAAAAGCACAGACAAAAACCCCTCAAAAATAAAGAAAGCAAAAGAAAAAGTATGCTTTGATCTGCATGCCAATGCCATCCATTCTTTCTCTGGAGATGCAGAGCATTTTCATCCTAAATCCTTCAGAATGGTCTTGGGTCTTTACTGTATTGCTGAGAATGCTGTCTTTCACAGCTGATCATTGTGTAATATTGCTGTTTCCATATACAACGTTCTCCTGGTTCTGTTTACTTTTTGAATCAGTTTAATTTAATTTTGAATCAATTCATGTAAGTCTTTCTAGGATTTTCTGAGAGCATCCTGTTCATCTTTTCTTATAATACAATAGTATTCCATCACAATCAAATGCCACAACTTGTTCAGATATTCCCCAATCTATGAACATACCTTCAATTTCCAATTCTTTGCATCTCTAAAAGAGTTGCTCTAAATATTTTTGTAATAAATAGGTCCTTTTCCAGATCACCCTAAAATCTAAACAGATGTCACCTATAGCTTCATCTAAGTCATTGATAAAAATATTGAATAGAATAAGGTCAAAGACAGACCAACTCTTGAAGCAGTCTACAGTAGATTTCCCTCCACAATGACACTGACCCAACAATGGTTATTCTTTTGACCTGGTCAGTCACTTCCAAGCCCACAAAACTGTAACGGGCCACAAATCCCTATCTTATCTATAAGGATCCCTTGAGAGATGTTATCAAACGCTTAACTGAAGTAAATATTTGCCATATCTATCACATTACTTCCCTGCTCTACTAGTCTGGTAAGTAATCCTGTCATAGCAAAGGAAATAATATTAGTCTGGCATTGTCTGTTCTTTGTAAGCCATGTTGAAAAGATGTAAAAGGTACTTCCTAATTTCATTCTCTGAAGAATTGTTTTCTATACTCATATAAGACCCCTAATGGCAGTGGGGACACAGTTTACATGCCCTTCTAAGAGGAGGTGTGTTCCTGAGGAGAGACCATCAACTCAGATTGGCTAACACAAAAAACAGCTGAATGAAGTTCTTGGGGTATGTGACTTAGGTCACTCAAATCTTTGGCAAAGAGACATCAATTCCTTATCACCCATCTTGATAATAGAGAGAATCAACCTTTCCCCAGGTCTGTCAGAGTAAACTCAATGAGCAGGAACACACCCATTAGCCCAAACTTAAGAAATTCTGATCATTTTGGCCTTCCTGGGTAAATCTCTAAGCAAAATTTCCCACACTGACTGATTTCTGAATGAGGAAACAGAAAAAGGGGGAAAAACTCTGGTCCTAATACAATAATTACTTATTAAATATAAGAGAGAAATACTCATTTCTCACATCACTTAGCACAAAGCCTGGCACTCATTAAGTAGGTGCTTGATAACTGTTGCTGACTTATTTTTTCTTTTTAGCAGAATGTTAAATGGTCAAGATAATCGAGACCATATAGACAGTATTCATGCTATTGGGGTTACCATTGAGGTAAAACGTCTGTGAACTGTAACTAAGGTTTCTGAGTGTTGACAAAGGCTAGACATCATGTATAAACCTTGGGGTCAAATGCCACTATCCAGACAGTGAAAATCCTCCTCTTCCTTTGTCAGGGGGCTCCAAAATAGTTTTAGTTAATATTTGTCCAGTTGTTAATGAACAAGTGCAAATGAGACAATTTAAAACCAGAATTTGTAACCCAATACTATTGGTATTGTTTCCCAGTCACAATTTAAACAGTCTTTATTTTTCTCTTAATGAAGGGAAGAGCATGCCCAGGAAACACATAAGAAACTAATAAATTTAGTAATCACACACAGGTTTAATAGGAATGGAAGTTAGTAGCAAAGTAGGAACTTATTTTATTATTGAGTAAAAAAATCATTCATTCCTTCTAAATTTACATCTTACAACTTATTTGAGTTATCAGGAAACAGGTAAAAGTTTTCTTTTTTTAATATTGTTTTTAAAAAGGAACCAACAGATGCTGCTGCTGATGCTTTACACAGACAAATTTATATCAAGCTTTGCAGTAAGGATCACTCAAAGTTAAGCTTTAGGTAAACTGAAATTTAAATATTAAAGTTACCACATCCTTTGTCTCTTTCCTCAAATATCCTTCCACAGGCTTAAAATAAAAAATTAAACTCAACAAATGTTTGCTGAATCAATGACATAAGTAGCTTTACTGCTAGCGTTTTGAATTTCCTATTTTGTAATATCAATAGAATATATTGACTGAGATGAGGCTATACAAACATGATTTGATCCAGAGAACTGATATTTAGGTGGGACTAACTGGTATCCAAGTACTTTTGGTAGGCCACTCAAAATATGTATTGCCCATTTTTTAATGTTATATTAAAAGGTAAGCTATTAAAATATTCCAAGAATAATTAAGCCTCAAAATCAATCTGAAATAATTAAATATCTGAATGTTAAAAAGTTGTTGGTTTGTTTTTTAGCAGAGCACACTTAATTTTTACAGACATAATAACTAATCCTATCAACCCTCTTCAAAATTCTAAACCCCAGAGTGAAGATAGAAAACTACACATGGAAAATATTTCCAATGAGGACCCAGAAACAGGACTTGTTTTGTCACTGATACCATAATTCCACAAGGCAAGTACTATTTGAATGGGGCATTATATACACATTTCTTCAGTCACAGGAGATCCTGAGAAATACAAAAATAATTTCTTCTAACCCACTGCATTTAAACACTGTACATACCCATTCCAGAAAAGCCCTATGATTTTATCCACACAGAAAATTCTTTTTTTTTTTTTTTGCCTTTTGGAGGGCAATTGGGGTTAAGTAACTTGCCCAAGGTCACATGGCTAGGTTTTTGTTTGTGTGTGTGTTAAGTGTCTGAGGTCACATCCGAACTCAGGTCCTTCTGACTCCAGGGCTGACGCTCTACTCAACTGCGCCACCTAGCCGCCCCCACATGTAGAAAATTCTTAGGGTGGAAATTTCCTGCATCTTGAAGATTAGCAACTCAGTCACTTTAAGGCTGTCTGGGGGCATAGAAATGACATGACCCAGCTATGGACACAAAACCAGCTAGGCAACAAGGAAGAATTTGAGCCCAGGCCCACCCAACTCCAGCGTGTCTATATAATGTATGTCTGTGTATACACACTATAAAACTGGTTACCCCAGCCTAGATTACACTCCCCCTTTTACCTCTGATTTTTACACTTTTTCTCTTCATTCTTTTATACTCTACAAGAAATCTTTCCTATTCATCAGTTCCCCACCCCAACTGTCTAAGCCCTCTTTCCCAAACTACTTCCATTTAACTACTATTATTTATTTGTTAAGTTATCTACTTATTCTGGATATGGTTACGTATACAAATTGTCTCCTCTGTGATAACAGAACATTCTTTAGAGTTGGGATTATTTTATTTCTTTGGATTTGTAATCCTAGCACCTAGCAATATCCACCCCATAGTAAACATTTCTTGGATCACACACACACACACACACCCTCTGCATCCAATCTTTAAAAGATTCTTCAGATTCTACTTTAAGCTGTAAAGAGGTATAATCTGTGGTCAAACCGCCTTATTATTTTTTTCTTCCTTAATTTTTAAAAATACAAGCCACCTTAATCTTCAGATTTATGCACTTATACAAAAATTCCACACCCATCCTACAAAGTAAACCCAGGGTCATTTTCTTTGTTGTTAATGACATATAATCTTCAATTATATTGTTCCCGATAGTCATCAGTTGTCGAAAATGTGAAAAGATTCTTTGGTGTGGCTCTGGCTGTAGGCTGAGTGAAAGGACACAGGGCTCCATGTACTAATGGATGAGGAATGTCAGGCATTATATGCCTAAGGTCAACAGAAAAACCTATTTAGAATGCCAGCTACAAACTGACATGGGGAACAGTGAAAAAGATAAACATCATTAAACTGTCTTTCTATAAACAGTGATGCATTATTCGGTAAGAATAGAAACCTATAATAAAAGACAAATAAATAAATACATGAACTATAATCTTCCAAGGACACTTTCCCTTTACCCCAACAGGTGGCTGAGTTTCAGTTTTATTCAGTTTTATCTGAGTCATATATAACTGAGGTCCCTTAGGTTTAAGCTCTTTTCAGATCTGAATTTAGGTATATGATTTGCACATTATGAAGTGCCAAAAATACAGAGTAAAAGTCAGGCCAGGGATAATCTAAACTAGCCAACAGCCCGGGCTACCTCAAAACACAGGAAGAAATTAAAGTTACACAGAATAAACTTCACTACTCATAGCAAATGGGATGTTTTCTCTATAAATCTACAAGTCTGCTTCTATGAATGGGCCATTTAAGATTGACAAAGGTAATTTCCTATTAGTTATATTAGGGCAAGAAGGAGTCAAGATATAAGATTAATCAATCAACAAACATTTATTAAACACCTACCAGGTCCAAGCACTGAGGTATGAATACCCCCAGTTTACAGAAAGGCTAAGGCAGTCGTCATTATTCCCCGCCCCCCCTTTAAAGAGTTCATCAACTTTGAATCTTAAGCCATTTTTGAAAGGCCTCTCTTCCTAAGTGAGGCAATGTGTGTGGCAAGAATGGCGGTGACGCGTGAAAGGAACTTTATTTCTTCTTTAAAAGGAAATTTTAGATGGTTTTACCTCTCAAAGATTTGGTGGTGTTTTTTTTTAAATACAATCAGGAAGTCTTTATTCTTCTTTCTATTAATCTTAGAACTTCAATCCTTTCAAAACCCAAACTAACAATGTAAGCTTATGCAATTTTTCCAAAAACATAATTTGCTTTGACTACAGGGAAATTCTGTAAAAATACAAGGCCCAAGGTTTTTTGAAGTATTTTATTTAACTAGAGCTAAACACTGGATAAATCCATTAACTTGTTTCATTTCCCTCAGGAAATTTAACACAGTGTTTGGCACACAGTAAATGTTTAATAAATGCTTGATTGAATTAACTCTGTGTGTGTGTGTGTGTGTCTGTCTGTGTCTGTGTGTCAAATGGGATGGAGGTAGTTTGGAGCTTAAAATACAACAAAAAATAAATTAAAGAAGAAGAAATTGAAAACAAGTCCTAGAGAAATCTATAAAGATTTGTACAAACTGATTCAGAGTGAAGCAAACAGAACCAGGAAAACCATGTATTTATACAAATCTGTTAGTATTTTTCAAAGTTCTGTCACTTAGGGATATTCATTTCTAGCTTTTAATTTTTGAAAAAGGTGTCTAGTCCACGCCCTAGAGGTCAGAGAGTCTAAAGGTCACAGAGTAATAAAGAAATCTCCAAGTCATTCCTTTCCAAAGTGGAGATTCCCCAGGTGGGGAGAGAAAGAAAGAACAGAAAAGTACATACCTAGGAGGTCAAACAGTCCCCAGATCTACATAACAGGAGACTGTTATCATACCCCAGGGCCTAACAGAGCTGGGAACCACAGGAATAACTGATACTTGCTAAGGACAAATTTCAAGGGAAGGAAAAAAGCCCTTAAATTTCCATAGCTTCAAGGATGCTTGAGGCAACAGTATGGTTCAACGTGATTAGGTAAGCCCCTGGTTAAGTGCTTAACAGATTCTTTTGGACTGACTGATTACCAGTAAGGCACTTAGTGATTTGGCAGACAGAGGGCACATTCTGGTTTCTACCCGGCACCACGACCTCCTCTGCCTAAGCCAGTCTTCACCTATGGCTCAGATCTGCCAATTTCCCTCTAGAGTACTGGAAAGACTTTTAATACGCTCTGTCTCTGTCTGCCTCCCCATCTCCCTATGTATTAGGACATTCCTCCTCTTGCCCCCTCCACCAAAAAAGCGCCCCACACAAAATATAAGCAGGACATCCCTCAAATGTCAATGGATTAATCAAATTATAAAAATTAACTCAAAAATATTTTCTTGAATTTACCTCTTAGACCAAAGGCAATCATAATTCTATACTATGAATATACACACACTATTTTACCATACTGACATTTTAGAAATAGTGTTTAATTTCGTTAAATATTCCCCAAATACAGGTAAAAAAAAAGCTAATATTCATTTAAAATTTTAATTTTTTTGTTACATTTTAAGGTCCAAACAGCTTCTCTGGAGGACACAGCATCTTCCTTCATAGGTCTTTTGTAGATGATTTACGTGTTTGTAATACTCAGACTGGCTTGGCTATTCAGTTGTTCTTTGTTACTGTACACAGTGTTTTCTTGGTTCTGCTCGTTTCATTCTTCATTATTTCATATAAGGCTTTCCAATGTTTTTCTAAAATCAACCTGCTCATCATTTCTTATTAACATGCTTTAAAAAAAAAAAATTGAATTCCTTCCAAGTTTTCTTCCTCCTTTCTGCCCCTTCCTTTCAGAAGCCTAGCAATATGATATCAAGCTGAGTACATTTTTATAAGTGGCAGTGCAATCTTTTATACGATATTTGGAAACATCATTTAAAGCTTTGTCTCTGATGAAATTGTGTTTTCTCCATTTAAAAATAAAACCCAATGAAAGCCACCACATAGACTCTAGAATCTCACTAAAAACAATTATTTTTTCACTTTTATGGAAAGGAATTTGGTCACATAGCCCCCCACCCCCCTTTTTTTTCACTGTTTGGCTGAGTACATACAAAAGTGTTCCCTGTTGACTAAAGACATTTGTCATTGACTGAGGAGGTGAGACCTGCCTATAAGAACAGCCAGAGAAAGTCAACAAGGGAGGGTCAATGAACCCAAATGGTTATTTCATTAGAGCTGAAAGGGACCTTAAAAGGCATGTATTTTAGTCCCTTCCTTTTGCAAATGAGAAAAATGAGACCCAGAGCAGTTTAAATAACTTACTTGCCCATGGTCACAAAGTAAGCAAGGTAAGAAGTCAGGATTTGAATCCAGGTCCCCTGCCTCTGAATCCTGCACTCTTTATACCACTCCACAAATAATTCTTCTCACTGCCAGACTTTCCCTTGCTACTTCTTATATGTTGGTCTAATGGTAGATTATAAAATATATAAAAAATTGGGACTCTGGTGCCTCTCCCTCTTGTGTTTCCCATGGTATTTACTACCATTCTGGTCATAAAGCAGGTGGTTAATATATCTGTAAGGGCACTCTGAGGTTCCCCTTTAAGCCCACAGTATTAGGAAAGCTGACAAAGAAGAAAAATTATAATTATTGAAGGGGAAATAAACATCCTGATATTCTGTAGATGGAGATATGAACTGGTCAGCTATTCTGAAAAGCAATTTGGAGCTCTGCTCAAAAGTTATTTTTTGAACCAGAAATATCCCAAGGAAATTTAAAAAGAGAAAAGGACTTATATGCACAAAAATATTTATACCAACTCTTTTTGCAGTGGCAAAGAACTAGAAACTATGAGGGTGCCCATCACTTGGGAATGGCTAAATAAATTATATGGATGTAATGGAATACTCCTGTGCCATAAGAAAGGATAAAAGGGATGGTTTCAGAGAAACTTGAGAAGAACTGATACAGAGTAGAGTGAGCAGAACCAGGAGAATAATTTATACAATAACAATAGTGTAAAGACAAACAACTCTGGAAAATGTAGGAACTGTGGGCACAATGCAGTGACTTGCCTAGAGTCACGTAGGTAGTGACAGTCAGGATATGAACCTAGGTCTTCAGACTCTGAATCCATTTTAAGGATAATGATATTTTCCATTGTTTTCCTGTATCACAACTATCTCTCCAGAAGATGTCAGAGAAAAAATGTGTTTATAAAAAAAAAAAAGAGGGGCAGCTAGGTGGCACAGTGAATAGAGCAGCGACCTTGGAGTCAGAAGGACCAGAGTTCAAATGTGGCCTCGGACACTTAACATAAAAACTAGCCATGTGATCTTGGGCAAGTCACTTAGCCCCAACTGCCCTACCTTCCCCCCTCCAAAAAAACCAAATAAATAAATAAAACAAAAATTAGAATGAAGTACATTTCAGAGCAGCTAGGTGGCTCAGTGAGTAGAGCGCCGGCCATGGAGTCAGAAGGACCTGAGTTCGGATCCGACCTCAGACACGTAACACACACAAAAACAGAAACCTAGCTGTGTGACCTTGGGCAAGTTACTTAACCCCAATTGCCCTCCAAAAAAAAAAAGCAAAAAAAGAAAGAGTATTTGGTGAGGTATGATTATGTACAAGGATTTGAAAGGACCAGAAGAATAGTGTTAAATAAAATTTTTTCTTAAAAAAAAAACAAACCCCACAAAGAATAAACTTGAATTTCCTTTTAAAGCATACGTTTATGAGAAATTTAAATCTGGCTTTTGTCACAAATAATGAGCAAAATCAGACTGTAAACCGTCTAAATGAGTTTCCCCCAATTTTGATATCTAAGAAATAAGTTTGTGGCACATGGCCTGACAAATACCACTTCCCATGGAACTGTTCTCTGTCCCAAACATAGACACCCTGCTTTCAGAAGCAAACACAAAACTACTTTCCTAAATTTTAACTATTCTTCATCCCACAAGAAGTTTGCAGGGAATGTTTTCTGGGAACCATCTAGACCTGTGATTTCACTGGCAAAAGAAGTAATGAAAAAGTATTTCCTAAACTATATGCCAGGCACTGTGCTCAGTGAGCCAGAGGGTCAAGAAGGCCTTTACAGAAGCAAAAGTAGTACTGATTTAATTACTACGCCCAGAGCAAGAGGTGGAAGGGATTAGAGAGTTATATAGGGTATAGGACAAGAGGACCTAAGATAGCCATCTTGGGTGGATAAGGTATATGGATACAAGCCTTAGAGCACAGATGAGCTAAGGTCAGCTAGATAGGTAAGTTTGCTCCCCAATCAATTGGCCCCAGGGAAAAGTTCCATTACGGGTTGTTGGTATAGGGAAGGGTGGCTGATGATAAGATGACCCAAGAAATGGAAACTTCCAGGGAATAATAACTTGCCCCAGGATATGTCAGACACAGAATTTGAACCCAGGACCTCTTGACTCAGAGGCCAGCTCTCAACTCTAACTTCTCATATCATCATCATATATATATATATATATATATATGGTGTGTGTATGTATGTGTATATATATACACACATACGTATTTATACATATATGTATGTGTTTTGTGTATGTGTACATACATATGTGCACGTATATATAATGTACAAGCATGTATTACACACATGCACGTATACATATGTGTACATACACACATTTTAAAACAATTTGGACCACCTCCTATATAGTACAAAGAGATTAATCCTTCCTCTTCTCTAGTCAACTACAGTGAGCACCTCCCCTCCCTCCAATTAGACTATAAATCATCTGAGGTCAAGGATTTAATAAATTATGTATCTACATATAGAATATACAAGAGGCTGAACATTTAATTTTACCCAGATGGCACCAAGTCTGAGGAGATCTTATAGGTAAATTGCTCAAATACTGGGAAGGTACAAATTACTTTCTTTTAGTAGATGCCAGAAATCTGTCATTGTACAAATATCTTAGCAAACGGGACATAAGATACTCAAACTATCTCCATCAAGGAGTGCCCACTCCAACCTTGTTTGAAATATAATCTCTGCACCACCAAAACTTCCCCTTATATTAGCTCCTGGATAGCAAAATTTATAAAAGAAGTGCCCCTGAAAAGACCTGGGATTAGCAAGCAACACTGCATCACAAGAGATCCTTTGTTCTTAAGGAAAGAATACAGAGAGAAGCCAGAAGCATTTGCAGGCGCTTCCTCCTAATAAAATACTGTCAGACTGTTTGGAGTAAGACTCCAAACACAGTTGGAACCACACACTGAAACGTCATCTTATAATAAATAAGTGATAAGAAACGATCATACCAAGACCTCATCATACAAAAGGGAAATTGTTGACAATGTCTGAAATAGCAGTCAAGATACCAAAATAGCAGCTGAATAAAATCAACAGTTAGACAAAGGTCAGGGCAAAAGTCTAGTTTTATAGAAGTTATGAGTATGTGTCTTTTTAAAATTTATTTACCTCAACCAAGATAAGGGGATGAACTCTGACTTTCCCATTTTAAAAAAAATTCATAGATAACATTTTCCAATCTCATTTTTATCAATTTTTAGAAGGATCAATAGAGAAAAACAATTTTAACTTTTTTTGGTAAGAACTTGAGCATATTAATGAGTCTTTCCAATCTCTTTTATTTTATAAATTTCGCTACATTTATAAAGATGGCCCTGAGATTAATTTCTTAGCTCTAACTCCCCAACAAAAGGAGAGCTTGAAAAAAATAACATCCGTACTTAACACTCCAAGTCTGTGCCCTCTCCAGTCTGAGACACACCCATTCTTTCTCCTAGTCTCCAAATTCCTGGTGGAAAATGTGCTGTTTTTTAACCTGTGCATTTCTCCCACTTAACTCTCTTATTTTCTTTCTTTTTCTACTAGAAAAAGGCAGTCATTTTGCTGCCAGTGTTATTCTCCCTCCCCCACCCCTCTTCAAATCTGTTTTCAAATGACCAAATCACTCTTAGCATCACAGAATTACAATAAGACATTTCAGAATTGGGAGACTCTTTGGAAATCATGCAGTCCAACCTCGTAATCTTAAACACACAATTGAACTGCAGCCCAGAAGTTGAGCGGCTTTGTCCATAGTCATATAATTAGCCAAGTAATGGCGGAGCTGAGTTTCTGTCTAGGCCTTTTATTACTACCCTTCTATTACTGTCAATCACATATTTATTCACATATGCCCTCCTCATGTTCCCAGCCTCTCTCACTTGCTTCTCTTATTTATCTCCTTATGTCTTCATTTCACTTCTCCCACCATTTTAACTGTCCTTTTTCATTCAGTTTATCCCTGTCCCACCCTCCCTTCTACTCAAATTAGGATTTGCCTTCTTTTGAGACAATCAAGCAAGCAAGACAAAAGCATTTATTAAACATTTACCATGTCCCAGGCACTATGCTAAGTGTTTTACAACCATCTCACCTGGTCCTCTCAATAACCCTGAGTGGAGGTACAATTATGACCCCTATTTTGGAAACACTAGGCATGGAATTAGAATTTGGAATGTCTACAGGAACCCAGCCCCTCAGGTCTGTTTGGTCCCAGCAAAGACAAATGAAGGGGAATGATATGTAATCAGCCTGGAAAGCCAGGGTGGAGCTAGGCTGTGAAAGGCTTTGAATGCCAAACAGAAGAGTTGCTATTTTATCTGAAGGGCAATAGGGCATTACAGATTTCTCCCTCTCCTGCATTGGTTTTCTCCCAACAGTCTAATTCCCCCTCTTTATCTCCCCAGTTTTTTCTACTATTTTTATTACTTATATTCCTCATTTTAAACTTTTGCTACTTATACTCATCTTTTTTAACTTTTATTATTCATATTCCCCTTTTAAAACTTTTTACTTCTATTCCTTTAACTTTCATATTCCTCTTTTTTACTTTTATTACTTATATTCTTCCTTACCTTTATTATTTTTGTCTTTTTGTCTTTCCCTCTTCTCTCATTCTGTTCTTTACCTAATCTTTCACTTCCCCAAGTTAAAGAGGACTTCTGACATCTTGGGAGATGGGAAATAGTACTGAAAATTATTCAGGCAAATTAAGAGGATAAATTAATTCTTTTAATAAAAATGATAAAAATGTTTGATTGATTGGTGAATTCAACAGAATCAAAAGTAAAACCATTGGTTTTATTGGTACAAAAATGCTAACACAGAATCTTGGTACTAGATGGGACCTTAAAAGATCTAACTACTGCCTATCCTACCCCACCCTCTATCCCATTCAGAAGAGGAAATGGAGGTCAGGTGTTTAAATGACAGGCAGAGACTAGCCTGTTCTTATTTCAAGTCTAGGTCTCCTCTCCCAGCTTGATTTTTTCCCCCTCTTTTTCTTTTTCTAATTAAAGGGGCCATCCTTTGACTCACTTCTTAAAGAGGCCTGTTCACTGAATGGGTATTACTTCACAGTGAGTACCTGCAAAGGCCTTAGCCAAAATGGGACATGGTCTCCCATTGCATCTCGGGTCATCTCCAGTCATCCTGAAGACATCAGGTCACTGGACCCAGATGGCTCTGGAGGAGAAAGTGAGGCTGGTGACCTTGCACAGCCCTCCTCACTCAAATCAAAGTCAACTACAAGTCATGTCATCATTTCCCTGATGCTATGGTCCTCTTTGAAAATGAAAGACAAACATACAACCAAGTGCTTCTTCCAATGGACCAAGCCAAAGGTGGAAAAAAAAAGTAAGAAATAAAATATAATTCATCAGAAGTTGACTGTGAATTAGTGTATTGTTATCCTTCTCTAGAAAGGCTAATATGATTCTTCAATGTAAGAGGGTCGTATTATAAGGACATTTAACTGACAGAAAGGAGAAGAGAGGGGAAAGGATGGAAGAGAAGGGTAGAAAGGAAAGGGGAAGGGAAGGGTGGATGGAGAGTAAAAAAGAGAGGAGAGGGAAACATGGGGGAATTAGGAGAGAGGAGGGTTGTGAAAATAGGTTTAATTCCTCTTTTTTCCCCCCCAATTTCTCTAGCTGCTCTAGAATGTCTGGGGTATTCATTCCATATCCTCAGAGCAACCTTTATGTCTAAATTTGGTCAGTATATTTCAAGCCCCAAAGTTAAATCAGTTTAGGGGATGCTGCTCTTCATTTATCTAATCAGGAAGTAGGGACGATGTGGGGTCTGTGGAAAGAACACCAGATTTGGATTCAAAAGGCCTGGGTTTAAATCCTGCCTCAGGTCACTTTGCTACCTGGATGACCTTGAGAGTAAGTTACTGTCTCTAGGCCTCAATTTCCTTAAATGAAGGGGAAAGGGATGGTCTTGGCCTCTTCACCTTTAAATCTATAATTCTACATACACTAGTCCAAGCTGAACACCTTTGGGGGGGAAGAATTTTCTCACAAAAATGCACAAGACCAGGCAAAAGAAGAATTAACATGTAAATGAAACTAACTTGTGATGGATGTTCTTCAGAGAAAAAAAAATTTAAAGAACCTTATTCTTTCCTTTGTTGTTAAGGGGCAAAAATGTTTCAGGACAACCCTTATCTTAAATGACAAAGCCAGATATTCAGATTACCGGCAGCAGCCACAAGGCTGGGGGCCAGATAGTTCTGACCTCCCCTGAGGTTTGAGAAGTAAAGAACCACCCAGAGGAGGTAGTTTTACTTTAGCACAGAGAAGCAGTTATATGTATATATGCAGGCACGTAGGTATTTACATGTGTGTGTTTATTTATTTTTTAAACATATAGGGCCATGCAAACAGCAAAAATCCCTTGGGCACCAATCTATCCATGTCCTATTCCATTTGCTTCCATAAAACAATTTTATTAAAACTGAAAAAGGAAGAATGGCATTGCTTTTGATAAGAGTTTCCGATGAACTATCTATCAGTGGTGAAGTCTGTTTTCATTTATCCTAAGTAAATTATTAACTCTTATTAGAAACCACAGAATACACTAGTGGATTATACATATCAACAGTAATAAAGACTAGTGCACAGACCAAATTCTCTCCTAAGACCCTGCTAATGGTTCTCATATCACACTTATAAGAATGATATATTTATATATCATTATGTAGTAGTTTTTATATTATATTATGTTTAACTAGTATTTAAATCATTTTTAATATATTCGTTTTTATACTAGTACTAAAAAACCTTTTAATTTTGTTCAGTGATTTCTGTTAAGAAAAATGAATGTCAGACAGCAAGAAAACTTTAAAGGTATTACTAGAAAATATGATAAAAGTTTAACTATTTTGTTATTCATTGGGTAAATTTCCTGTAAAGTTCACTAGCTTTATTAAATCTGCAATCTGTCTTTAGCACCATATTACTTGAGCTAAGATAGTATGGATATGGACTATTTCATATAATGTCAGGCAGTCAACACTGTTGGTTGGTTTGCTGAATTATTTTATTCTCTCTTTTTTAATCTCTGCTCCAAATATGGGCTTGCTGGGGAAGGAATGGGGGTTAGATTGAATCAGAAATGTATTTTGCAATGTAAAAAACGGCCCCAATTTTTGAAGACTGTTGCCTCCTTCCTCACTGCTTTCCTCAGTAATTTGTCAAGTTCCTTTAAAACAACAATATCTTTCACCCAATGATTTAAAATAGACTGCTAGAATGCAATGTGCTTCAATGCTATGGGCAGAAATTAGCTTAGTGATTACTCTTAGAAAACTATAAACCAGTTGAAAAGGGATCCCCAGTGCCCGGAATGTTCTCCTTCCTCATCTCCTACTACTTTCCTAGGCTTTCGTTATGACCCAACATTTCCTACAGAAAGCCTTTCCTAACTTCTCTTAAGTCTAGTGCCTTCTTTCTCTTAATTATTTCCTATTTATCCTGTATATATTCTGTGTACACACACACACACAAACACACATTTGCTTTCTGGAGGGCAAGGATTGTCTTTTGGATCTTTGTATACCTAGGATTTTAGCCCAGTACCTGGCCTATATATAGTAAGCACTTAATAAATGCTTACTGACTGACTGACAGGTCAGGTAAAGCAAATAAAGAAATTTAATTTTAGGCAGAGTATTCAGTTTATGAACTGAGTTTGAAAGTATCACTATATCAATGAAGCATCTACACAGAGCTATTTGAGGCAAACAGCTAAAAGTAGCAGTGAAGTTTAAAAGGGAAGGAAGAGGGGCAGCTAGATGGAGAAGTGAATAGAGTACTGGCCTTGGAGTCAGGAGGACCTGAGTTCAAATTTGACCTCAGACACTTAATACTTGCTAGCTGTGTGACCTTAGGCAAGTCATCTAACCCCAGCTGCCCTGCTTTCCCCACTCCATAAAGGTAAAAAAAAAAGGGGGCGGGGAGAGGAAGAAACAAAAAGAAAGGGAATGAGGAAGGCAAGTTATGAAAGAGAAAGATTATGAGATTATGTCTTTCCTATGCCTCATAGGGGATTTCCAGCCTCTTCTTCCCCAATGAGTGCCAAGACTTGAGCCCTGTTAAGCTGACTCCCTGGGAAGAAAATTTCAAATCAGGGCATTCTTTCCTTAGTCTTAACTGGTCTTTCTATGGTTGAGATCTATTCTTCTATCTTCCTTCCCCTCCAAACTCCATTTAGTTTTATGTTCAAATACCAATAATGACATTCATGATATTCCATTGTGCCCTTTGGTTTCAAGACAGTGACCATGAAAGTACTCCATGGTCTGTAGGTTCATATCTCATGAATGGATGGTTTTGGACAGTTGTAGTACAATATACTAAGGCATTTCAGCTTGATTAACATAAGAGGTTAATTTAGCTATTCACACCCTTTGATCTTACTACCAGGCTAACATCCCAGGGAGGCAGATGACAGAAAGGAAGATCCCATGCCTCACAAAAATATTTATAGCAGTAATATTTACAGATACCAATAAAATAAAATGAAATTTTAAAGAATAAAAAATAAATGAGTGCCCATGGATCGAAGGACAGCTGTACAAACTGTGGCATATGAACGTAAAGGAATATTACTCTTTTTTTTTGCTTTTTTTTTTTTTGGAGGGCAATTAGGGTTAAGTAACTTGCCCAAGGTCGCACGGCTAGGTTTTTGTTTGTGTGTGGGTTAAGTGTCTGAGGCCGGATCTGAACTCAGGTCCTTCTGACTCCAGAGCCAGCGCTCTACTCACTGCACCACCTAGCCGCCCCAGGAATATTATTCTACCATAAGAAATGATAAATATGAGGAATTCAAAGAAACATGAAAAGACTTGCAGGAACTGAAAGCAAAAAGCAGAATTGGGGCAACAAGGGACATAAATGACTATGATAACATAAGTGAAAAGACCTAAGAATTCAGAGCATATGTAGTAGCATCAAATCCTAGTTCCAGAAAATTGATGACAAAATGTACTTCTCTACTATCCTGTGAAGAGAAGTGGTGGGCAGACTACAGATGCAGATAGTGCACATACTGTAAAATGTAAGCACTGTATTCATCTGCTTTGGCAGTATTTCTTTTCTAAGACAAGTTTTGAAATAAGTGTGTGTGTGGTGGGGTAGGGTGGGGGTGGGCATGAGGCTGGAGATCAGAGGGGAGAGAGAACAGAGACTAAATGTAAAAGGCCTCTTCATCAATAGCACAATGTCCAATTACAGGGGGAAGAGGAAAGGGAGAAAGAAAGAGAGTAAGGGAAGAAAAGTTATGAAAGGAGTAGATTATGAAATTCTCCCTCCTATGCTTCATGTGGAATTTCCTGCTTCTTCCCTAATAAGCACCAAGATCCAAGAGATTTGCAACTGTCTATAATGTAGTAGATAAATCCTAGCACTCTCCATCCAGAGTTATGAAGCTGTAGTCACAGGTTGGATATGAACCTAGGTTTTCCCTGACCCCTCCTCCCCTCAAGCCCAGGCTGATTCTAGTATGATTAATGGTCAATAATTTTTTAATTTTAGGCTGCCTTTCCTATTACCAAAGGAGCACATTTTTGACCATCTCATTCCCCATCCAGTGGAAGGGAAAGAAATTCTGCATTTTTTCCAAAGCAATTTAGGGGAAAGAATAAAAAAAAGTTATCAATAGACAATATCTATTAAGCTCCAAATTAGCCATAACTAAACGCACCCATCTATTTTATATTATTATTTACAGAAGAAAAAAAGGCTGTCAGAAGTATCCAGGCAGTACCAGAGAGACAAAGTAATGTAAATTACTTAGATTCTAATGTCTAACAAATGTCTTTGTAACTGAACCTGATTAAAATAACCAGAGGTTATGAGATAAGGAATCAAAAGACTTCCATTTTAGGTCCAGTTTTGCCAAAAGCTTGCTATGTGACCTTGGATAAATCATTTTTTTTCCTCTCCTGCGTCTCATTTGTAAAAACGAATGAACTGGATTAGATAATCTTCTAGCTTTGAAATTCAATGATTCAGTGAATTCTGTAATTACTCAAAAGAAAAAGAAACTGGTGTTGGATAGAAAATCTCAAAGGCAAGCCTAACACTTCAAAACTAAAATGCAAAGTAACCATGTCTTTATGTCTTTTAGAGATAACCCCTTTTAAGTTTTTCTTACCTGGACTATTTAGAAAAATAAAAAAACCTTAAGTCCCTTAAATCTTCAGGCCAAGAAGACAATACCCTTTTCTGTTCTGTCACAACACAGTTTCAGAGGTTGGCTACAATAGTTTTTGTTTGTACCCTACAAGGTCTTGCAAATATATGACCCCAACAATGAATAAAGAGGGAGGAAGAAAATGGGTCAGCCTAACCTGGAAGGCAGCAAAGAAATTGTGTTTATAAAAATAAGGCAGTTTGGGGCTTCCCATGATCACAGAAGAACAAACAGCAGATTGTATACTGAAAGTACATTACTGGAGCTCAGAAAAGTTCCGATGGCTGATGAAAACACACTGCCCTGACCTGTTTCATTCGTTCCGTGACAATGGTTTTAGCTATTTCTGTGGCTCCTAGATATTAATTTCAACATAAATAATGTATACCTGTCTGGGGTGGCATCAAGGTCCTCCCATCCCCAGTTGATTTAACTTACATTGTTTTTAAAGTGGGGCCTGACTCTTTTAGGTGATGGGTGTTGTCAGGAAAGGAAAAATATACATAAGTCAACTGCTTAAATGAGTATAAGTGACCTGGATATGTAGGCACAACAATTAAAACTACATTGGTTGTTAAGTTGAAAGGCAAGTGTGAGAGTTTTAAGGTCAGGTTGACAGTTCAAACCTAAATCATTCAAATGTATCTATTCTTATAAGACAATTTCTCCATCCTATCAATATCATAAGCAAACTACAACAAAACCAAAATTCACAGCTAGCAAAGGAATCCTAATACAAATAGAAACAAGGTATTGTTGGCCCTTTGCTGAAAGCCTGCATAAAGACTAGATAGAAGGTACCACACTTCCAATTTAAAATTTATTAGGCATATATGGCAGTAGATTGGGTAAAACAAGATCATCCACCACCCACTAGGGACCCCAAAGGTCTTTCAGGCTACCTATGAAAAAGGTTCAAATGAAAGTCACTCCAAAGTGTGGGTGTTTTATGAATATATAGCAGATCCTAATTTACAGTAAAAATCATTAAACAATTCTGTTTACCCAAGGAAAAACCCTAAGACTAATTTTTCTTCACCATGGCAAGTAGACAGATGTGTATACAAAATATGTGGTCATCTTTAGACCAAAGATGTCTTGAGGATAGCTATAAACAATACCAGTCTCCTGAGTATAGTAGTACTAATCCAAATACAGGAAGAAAAAAAAATCTACTCTTATGATAGGATAATCCAGAGAAATTTAGGGTTTTTTGGTCCTTAGGGTACAAGAATCAACATAGTCCTTTATCAGAAGAATGGTCTTCAGTCTCTGATGGGTTATCTATGTACAGTGACATGCAAATTGTCCATAGTCAACATGTTTGCTCATTTTGCTCGTCTATACTTCCACTGACTGGTACAAGGACAAGTTCTATGGAGGTAGGGAGGAGTCATTGGGAAGCAACATCTGTTTTTGTAAGCATCAATAATGCATTTTGTTTTTTAAAAAAATTACATGACAAAATGAGTGAGTCTGTTTAATTTTCACGAAAAATTAAATTGTCTTCTATTTTATGACTCATCAAAGCAAGGCAAGGTTCTAAGGCAAGGCTCCTTAACATGTGGCCTTCATGGATTTTTCTGCTGTAAAACTAGGTTCTAAGCTAAGTGTGTGTGTGTATGTGTGTATTGGGTGGGCAAGGGTGTACAAAGGGTCTGGCTAGGGTGGGGAGGAGAACAAAGACTAAACACAAAGGATCCTTTTCACCACCGACAGAATTTTCAATTTTGATCACTGAGTGTCAACTGCCAGTTTACTAATATTGATTATGTGGGGGGGTGGGGGGGAACTCCACCAATCCAAGAGAGATTCACAACTGTCTATAATTCAGTAAATATTATGGTTGACTGCATTTCCAATATAATTGGTTCCCTTTGTAACCCTATGTATTTTATTTTAGGCATTTAAAAACATTATTCAGAGATAGGATCCACGGGCTTGATTCTCCAGACTGCCCAAATCCACAATACACAAAAAAGGTTAAGAATCCAGGCAAAAAGGAATCTGGAGTAAAACCATGCCTGCCACTCCCTACCCCACTCCCTCAAAATGTAAATACTGTTATGAGAAAAAAAATGGGAAAATGAATAGAGTCTGGAAAAGATCTACCATTCTTAATAATGTACAACAAAGTTCTTGCTAGAATTTCTATCCTATTCCATTGGCTTTACTCTTGCTCATTTTGTTCTCTAGAGATCCTCCCCTTCCCCAAATGAAATCACAATGAAAAAAATCTTTTATTTTAGAAGTAATCATCTCTCCTGACCTACCCCTTTGCACAATGTTTTCCCAGATGTGTTCTCAGTAGGGAATTATAGCAAAAGGGTCAGTTTTCTGACAGCTACTAAGTTATAGCTAAAGTTACTCTTCCAGGGCAATCTAAGTGGACTGACTGATGTTGGGCATCAGAAATGAAAGATAAGAAGTGTGGACCACTTGTTTTGTTTTGTTTTTTTATAGACAATGGGAAGGGGAAGGGAATAGGCAGGTATATTGTACCTACTAAGTGTTTTTTAACAAACATCATCTCATTTGCAAGATAGATGGCTATTAGTATCTTCATTTTGCAAGTCAGGAAACTGAGGCAAGCAAAGGTAGATTTGCCCAGGGTCATACAGCTAAGCATCTAAGGCTATATTTGAACTTGGATCTTCCTAACTCTAGGCCCAGCATGCTACCCACTGTGCTACCCCAATGTGAGCTGGAAGATCCTGTTCAGCATGAAATCTATGCTCCTATGAAATAAGCAATGTTAGTTGTATTAATGTTAGACTTTCCAGAGAAACCTGTAACAGAATAAAATTTCAGCCCTGTAAGAAACTCTAGCTTTTAAAAAAAAGTTTTCAAAATTAAAGCTTAAATCCCCATGCATCCCATATGGTACTTTAAAAAAACCGAAGCATATTTTCTCCATTGTGCTTCAAAACTGAACTAATTTATCCATTTAAACAAAAAAAAGTTGTTCTTTGGGGGAAATCATGATCTTGTTTCTAGTTTTCTAGTATAGTTCAGAATACTGATTAAACCACCCCCTTGTGGCAAAGCACAATAAGGCATGTAAGCATTGTTAAGCAACATTTCAGAAATGGACAAATCTGAACGTTTCCCATACTTTTCAAGAAAACCAAGATAAATCAGCCCTCTCAGACGAATGAAGTACAAGAGATCTCAACGTATCTGGGGTCAACAGAAAGAATCACTGTGCTGCAAAGAGAACTTCTAGACAGCTCAAACACATCCCCCTTTACACACCAGAACCTCCTCCCCCCACCCAACTGGGGTTCTGCCTCCATCTGCAATTCAAGTCCATTACTAAAATGCTACAGAGATGGGGATCCTGTTTTTGTCATCTGTAGTGTCTGACTCTTTGTAGATCCCATTTGGGGTTTTCTTGCCAAAGATACTAGACCGTTCTGCCATTTGCCCCCCCCCCCCCAAACTCATTTTACAAATGTGGAAATTGAGGGCAACAGGGTGAAGTGACTTGCCCAGGGTCACACAGCTAGCATCTGAGGTCACATTTGAACTCAGAAGATGAATCTTCCAGATTCCAGTCCTGACACTCTACCCACTGCACCACCTAGCTGCCCTTCCGTTTTGTTAGTGCCTTTACTATGACTTTGACAGAGGCCCCATAAAAGGGACTGGAATCCTACAGCAATCTGTAAGACAAAGTCTTCTCCTCAAGGTGACTTTTTTTAAATTACAAAGAGAAAGACAGGAGCATTTCAGACCATTCCATTTCAGACCCTTGAAAGAACTCTGGTGGGTCTCCTACTTCTGATTACTTTGAATCCCCGCCTATGCAGTTCATGAACTGAATTCCCCATTTGAAAAAAAAAAGGACACTTCGATGTGGTGCTTTTGAGCCCAGGAATGCCATTTTCTAAAATGCAGTAGCCAGAAGAACAATCCAAAAGAGGTGTATGACTAATAAACCAGCCCTGACTACAGCATTCAGAACGAGAAGTTTCACTTAGGACTGGAACACTGTGGAGAGCTAAGTAGGTGAAACACCACCATCCTGGTTTCTTGATGTTTCTCAGAATCAACGAAAGGGGAGGAGGCGAAGGAGGGAGAAAGGCTCTCCCTTTGTCTTTCGCCTTTCCCCCTTAAAAACTAGTCTTACAAACACCATTGTTTAAGCCCTTAGTTCAAGGTCACACACACACACACATACACATAACATATATGCATGTATGTAAGTAGAAATGCACATGTATATATGCACACATATGTGCACACATGCATATATACATATAAAAACATATAGATGCCACAAAGTTTCCAAGGCAAAGGCTGGGAAGATAAAGCCGTGCTACTTACTGGTTTCGGCATTTTCGGCTCCGGATGCGTTCCTCTGTATGTCTCCAAACAAAGCTTTCATGCACAGCGCTCGCTTCTTTCCCTAAAGTCAGAGAAAGTCCGGTTGACAAAGGAAAGAAGGCCCTCTGCCTCCCACGGGCCAACCGCAGGGATCTGAAGTCTGCCCCGAGATGCCGGGGCTTTTAACAAACAGGCCCAACAGGGGACCGGGGATGAGTCACGGGCCCGGTCTTTACGGAGGAGCACCCCCCTCCCCCCGCTGTGTGTTTCATGCCTCGCTCACCACCCAACCACACCCTCCGGAGCCCGGGAAGAAGAGTCCCTGAATCCGGCCGGGGAGGCCGGAAGGATGGAGGGCAGGGCACGGCCAGGTGAGGGCCCGCCTGTGCCTGGCCCCGGACTCCGAGGGACCGCGGGGCAGGTGCGGCTCGCGGCTTTGCGGGTTCCCCGGAGCACGGACCCAGGTGTGGAGCCCGGGCCGGGGCAGCGCCAGGGAAGGGAGCGCAGCGCGTGGGGGGGGGGGGGAGCGTCTTTAAACTTAAGTCTTCCGTTTTTTAAGGCACTTTTTTAGTTTCACTTCAACCAACGACCGTTGGCCCCAAGGCTGAAGTCACAACCAAGCCTTTAAGGAACATGGAAAGGGGACTCCCAGGAAAGGCAAAATGTGGGGGAGGGGGACTGAAAGGAGAAGCCGGGGGCGGACGGACGGACCGCAAAAGCCGGGAGCCGGCGGGAGGACGGGGAGGGGGAGCGCCAGTAAAGAGCACTTTAAAATAAATAAGTGACCCTAACACACGAATATTAACACTTTTCTGGGGTTCACTTCTTTAAAAGCGGGGGTGGTGGTAGAGTAAAGTAGGCATTAAGAAAAGGCGGCAGCAACACACCAAAAAATCCGATGTAACCTGTAATTTATTTGGGTCAAACAGAAGGTGGCGTCTATAGGTAAGAACTTTCGGGGCCAAAGGCACGCGGCTGGACTTTGTCCGGGAGTCCGGCGTCGTCCCTGCTTGGAAGACCCCTGGGTCCCCAGGCCGGAGCTGGGGTAAGGGCATTGGAGAGTTTAGAAAAATAAGAAAAACCCAAAAGAGGATTCCCGGATCCCTCCGCGGAAGTCGGGTTCCGTACCCGATGTTGGGGTTCCAGAGGACCTGGCGGCGGACTCGGGGCAGGGAGGGAGGCGGCGTTCCCCGGCGGGCCCCCGGGTGGGCGTTGGGGACTTGTACAAGTTGCCTCCCCAGCCATCCCAGTCCCGATCCCCAGCACCTGTTGCCAGAGCCCTGACCAAGAGTGAGAAGAGGAGGAGAGGCGCCAGGAGGGAAGGGCAGGGGCTGCGCTCAGTCCCCGGGCTCTTCCCGGCAGGTTCCATCCCACCCCCACCCGCGCCCGCGCCCCGGGAGCAGAGCGCAAGCCTACCCGAGTAATGCAAGCACAGCGGCAGTCCTACCCGAGTAGTGCGAGCGCAACCCTGGCTCCTCCGTCCGGCAGACAGGCAATGGGCTAGTGCGCCTCTCACCCTGGCCGCGGCAGACTCGGCTCTCCGCCCCGGGCGGGCGGGCTGGAGGGAGGGCGTGAGAGCCGCGCCCCGCCCAGCCCCGCCCCTCCCTCCTGCTGTGTGCGCGCGTGCATGTGCGCGCAATATGGCCGCTGACTGGGCCAGCTCTCGGCCTCCCCCCTCCCTTTCTCATTACTCTCCTCCCGCGCTCCCCTTTCTCCCCTCCCCCCTTCCCTCCCCCCTCTCTCCTCCCGCACACAAATAGCTCCCTGTGCTCCTCTGGCGCGGGCAGTTCTCACTCACCTCCTCCCTCCCAGCAAATCTCTGAAACCCTGGGAGAGATCCCCCCCCCCCTTCTCTCCTTCCCCTTCTTTCACTCTTTTCAAGATCGGCTTTGCTCCTTCCCCAGCCTTCCCCACTTGCTAGTTCCCCACCCCCACCTCCCCAAGCACTTTTTGCGGGGTTTATGTCAAACTATCTCCGGGTGGTTTAAAAAAAAAAGATTTAACAGCCAAGGGGAAGCCAAGATCCAGTGTGCGCAGAGCTGCACCCAAGCCCTGCAAAACCCCAAAGTTGTTGTGTTGTTATTTACTGTTGTCTCTGATGTCTGGGTGGCCATGGTGGCTCCAGCGTCCAGGGCTGGCTCTCTCAACCGCACCCCCACCCACCTACATGACTAAAGATGCCCCAGAGTTCTGGGCATTCGTCCACCGTCGTGCGCTCGCTGTACCTGGGTGGACTTACCTGTCACAAAACCGTATAATGACATTCCACTGAGGGGGAACCCCAACAACCGGCAGTCTTCCAAGAAAAAGTGAAAACCGCTCATGGCTGGACGCTTAGGCTGCAAGAGTTATACTTATCAAGGAACTTACCTTGAATTACTTAAATGTGATATTGAGAAACTTTTCTGTAGTCTTTTCAGAAGATTTTAGGAGACTTTTTTTAAAGTAGGTGGAGAGGCAATGTTGCATATTTAGAGAGAGGGAGGAAAACTTGGATTCCAGTTCTGTTGACAGACACTGGCTGTGTGACCACCTTCAAGGCTACTTTCAGTACTAGGTTACCTAAAAGCTGCAGGTCTGTATCAGTGATGGATGTTTCCACAAGAAGAGCACTGATAAATTCTCATGTCAGTGGGCACTCGCGCGCGCGCACGTAACTGAGGCTGTCCAAGAGACTGGGGAGGGGAAGCTACAGGATATGTGCAACTAACTACTTGAAGGAATTCAACTTAGATTGTAACAAAGTATAGTGCGGAGTGATAAGACCCTGAAAGAAAGAGATAAGTAGAATTCTTAAAGTTCCTGAAATGTTAACCAGGATGTGGCACCCACAGCACCTACTATGTGCCAGGCACCATGCTGAGTCCCTGAAATACAGGAGCTCCCAATCTAATGGGGGTGGGGAGGACAACATAGAAGCAAGTACTTACAAACAAGATATCTATCTATCTATCTATCTATCTATCTATCTATCTATCTATCTATATATATATGACAAATTGGAGGTGATCTCAGAGGGAAAAGGCACTAAGATTAAGGAGGATTAGAAAAGGCTTCTTGTTGGGGAGATTTTAACTGAAACTTGAAGGAAGCTGGAGGTTGGAGATAAGGAGGGAAGAGTATTCCAGACATGAGGGATAGACAGTAAAAATTCAGTCAGGAGGTAGGGGTCCTACGTAAACAGGCCAGAGCTGTTAGAACACCAGAGTAAGAATCACAAGGTATGTAGATCAGAGTCAAGCATAGGAATATTGGAAAGGTAGGAAGGAATCAGGTTATGAAGGGCTTTAAAAGCCAAATAGAGGATTTTGTATTTGATCCTAGAGGAGAAATTGGAAGAATTTATTGAATGAGGGGGTGTAGGATGCTTGGGGCTCAGTGAATGATGTGGTCAAGCCTGCTAGGAAACCAACCAGCAGGAGATTGAAGTGGTCCCGGTATGAGGTTGATAAGGGATTGAGCCAAGCTGGTACCAATGTCAGAGAAGAGAAGGGAGAATATGTGAGAGATGACGGTAGAAAAGACAAGATTTGACATACAGAATAGACAGTATGTCAGGTCTTCTATTGGACTTCCATTAACTCACTTAACAGAATTTTAAAGCCATGAGCACTGGTTATCCTTTATTTAGGCTTTGAAGTTATGTTGAACCTTGATTCTAAGGAAGCCAAGCATTACCAGATGCATGAGTTGTTAAGTAAACTGGCCCGTCCAGAATTTTCAATTATAAAGGTTTTTCAAGAATGACCAGTTGACTACTCATGTGCATCAGAGTTTTGTTTTGTTTTTTCCCCATTCATTTTTGTCAGTAGTTCTGAAGGTGTGGATCAGCTGCCAGGGGTAAAAATAATAATTTATATTGCATATTCTATGTTCATGAACTCTGAAATTTCTTTATCTGTTCGTAATCCTTAATCATGCTGTTTTTCCTTATACCTTATTAAAGCTAACTCTATTCTTTCTTGCCATAATGATCTTCATTTCTTTCCCAGGTCATCACCCTTGCCCTGGCCACAGTCTCCTCCCTGCCCTGACTACAATCTTCTCCCTTTCCTATCTCAGGCCCTTGATAAAATCAGTTCAACTCAAATTTCTTATCCTCTTGTCCTATCACTGATCTGCCTTGCCAAACCTTGCCAAACCACAACCTGAAATTACTCCCACCATCTGAATCCTTTACTTTTATTTGCATGATGCTAAAGGAAGTAGGAGAAAGTCACACATTTATTGGGTCTGCTACATATTTATGTTACATGATCTCAACTGGGCCCTTGCCTTAGTAAGGCAATCCTTTAACACCTCCCCACTTGATTCACTATTCCACTGATTACAGTGTCGATTCCAAACCTTTTCAACCCTCCTCAAGCCTCTTATGGCACTACCTCTCCCTATCTCTCAGCTGAGAGAGAACCATGCCTCGTATTTCACTGAAAAAAAAAAAACAAAAAACTGAGGCCATTAGCTCAGAGCTCCCCGTTTTTCCCTCCTGTACACTTAGATGCCTTCCAATATTTTCTCCTCCTTCACCCCTGCCTCTCAACATGTACAAATTGTTCCCATTCTATCCCATCTTCTCCAGCAGATTGGTACCTTGTGATCTCCACTCCCTCTCTAATCTACAATCTGTCCTTAACTACTGGCTGCCTATAAACATGCCCGTGTGTCTCTCATCCTTGAAGAATCCTTGCTTGATCCAGTTGTCCCTGCTAGCTACAATACAATATCTCACCTCCTATTCTCCACCAAACTTCTTAAGAAAGTTGTCTATACTAAAGTCTTCCCTGTCTTCTTTCACTGACTTCTAAATTCTCTTCAGTTTGGCTTCCAACCTTATCATTCCACTGAAACTGCTCTTACCGTACTTACTGAAGATCTCTTAATTGCTAAATCCAATGTCCTTTTGATGGAAGTCTGTATCCTTCTTGACTTCTGGGTGACTTTTGACATTGTTGATCACCTACTCCTCCTGAATACTCTCTCCTGGATAGGTTTTCCTGATTCTGTTATCTCCTTGTTCTCCTCCTAGCTATCAGACCACTGCCTCTCAGTCTCCTTCATCCAGGTCACATCCACAAATCACGGATGACTTTTCCTTCTGTGCTATCTTAGTGATCTCATGAATTCAACTTGCGTATGACCATAAAAATCTATCTATCCAGCCCTAAGGTCTCTCCTGATCCCCAATTGCTTCTTTTTATTTTTGTTATTGACTCTTCATGACCCCATTTGGGGTTTTCTTGGCAAAAATGCTAGAGTGGTTTGACATTTCCTTTCCAGCTCATTTTATGGATGAAGAATGGAGGTAAATAGAATTAAGTGACTTGCCAAGGGTCACACAGCTAGTAAATGTCTGAGACCATATTTGAACTCAGGTTTTTCTGACTCTAGGCCCAGCACTTTATCCACCTAGTGGCCCTAATTGCTTCTTGGACTTCCTGAATTGGATGTCCTATGGGCATCTCAAATTTAACATGTCTGAAACAGAACTCGTTCTCTTTCTTCCAAAACCTTCCCTATTAATAATGAAGGACACTATTCTCCTTATAGATACTAAGGCTCACAACCTCTGCTTCATCCTCAACTCCTCATTTTCAATCATGAGCTAGAGAAGGAGAAGGCAAACCACTCCAGTATCTTTGCCAAGAAAACCCTGAATGGGGTCACAAAGAGCTGGATGTGGCTGAAATGACTCAATAACAACAGCAAATTGCCAATCAATAAACTCCTTTGGCTCCCTATTACCTCCATGATCAAATATAAAATCAGATTTTCCATTAAAGGCCTTCACAATTAGACCCCTTCCTACCTTTCCAGTCTTCTTATACTTTGCACATTCTATGATCAAGTTACCCCAGCCTACTTGTTCCTGCACATGGAACTCCATTTTCACTGCCTATTCCAACTCTGCCTCCTGGCTTCCCTGATTTCCTTCAAGACTCAGCTCAAACCTCACAGGAGGCATTTCCTGGTTCCCTGGCACATCCCAGTCTAAGATTGCATTCTGTTTCCACTATATATATCATATATGTACATAATTATTTGCATGTTGTTTCTCTCTTAGAATGTAAACTTGAGAGCAAAACCTGTGTTTTTGCCTTCCAATGTATCTGCAGAACTTAGCATAGGGCCTGGCACATAGTAATCTGATAACAGTAGCTCATTTTGATATAGCACCTTAAGGTTTGCAAAGCATTTTCACAACTACCCTGTGAAGAAAGATGATGCAAATAGTATCAACCCCATTTCTATATGAGAAAAATGAAAGAGGTAAATTATTTACTCATATTCACACAGCTATTATATTTCTTTTTTAAATTTTAAAAATTTAAAAATTTTTATTTTTATTATATTTTAAGTTCTGAACTATCTCCCTCTTCTCTTATCCCACAGTGTAGAAGGCTGCCATTTGACACAGATACACACACACACACACACACACACACACATATACATATATATACACACATATCTATATACACACATCTATATACATACAAATCTATATACATGTATATATGTAAAACCATACTATGTATACTTCTATTTGTCAGTTCTTTCTCTAGAGGTGTATAGCATCTTCCTTCCTGGGTCCTTTGTAGTTGATATCAATATTTATAATACTCAGACTAGCTTAGTTGTTCACAGTTAATCTTCGAATTATGTTACTGTTACTTTCTCTTGGTTCTGCTCATTTCACTCTTTATCATTTAATGCAAGCCTTCCCATGTTTTTCTAAAATCAACCTACTCATCATTTCTTTTTTTTTTTAGACTTTTTTTTTTACTTTTATTTTTTTTAATTAAACAAATGCTTTATTAACTTCTGGTTTACATCATTCATTTCCACCAGATTATGAGTTACATTTTCCCCCCATTTTTTCCCTACCCACCAGCACAGAATAGCAGTCCCACTAGCTATCCCCTTATCCAATCTGCTCTCTCCCATATCTTCTCCCATATCCCCTTCGATTTTGCCATTAGGGCAAGGTGATTCTCTGAGCCCCAATGCCTGGACATCTTATGAAACATTTAATTTTAAAACTTCGATTTTCAGATCCATTCCCTTCCTCCCTTGTCACCCACTCCCTCTGAGAAGATAAGCAATTCAGTATGTGTTGTACATGTATATCTATGCAAAACATTACCATAGTAGATATATTGTAAAAGACTGCTTATATTTCCCTCCCACTTGTCTCACCTCCCACCTGGTCCATTCCCTACTTTGATCCTGTCCCTCTTTGATAGTGGGTACTTCCAACCTCCCCTCCCCCCAAAATGCCCTCCCCTCCATCATCCCCCCTCTCATTCCCCTTTCCCCTACTCAGGAGAGTGAGTGAGGGTAAGATCTTCCATTTAGTATGTATGTGATTCTCTCCTTGAGCAAACTTCAATGAGAATATGCTTTTGCCTTTTTGCCTTCCTGTTCTTCCCCTCCCCTGTAACTACTTCCCCTTGCCTCTTCTACATGAGATAGTTTACCCTACCCTGTCTCTCTCCATCTCCTCTTGCCACTTTCCTCTCTCACCTCTTGACTTCACCCCTTAAGAATCATCCCTTCCTTGGGGCGGCTAGGTGGCGCAGCAAGCAGAGCACCGGCCCCGGAGCCAGAAGGACCCGAGCCCAGATCCGGCCCCAGACACCCAACACACAAACAAAAACCCAGCCACGTGAACCTGGGCAAGTCACCCAACTCCAACTGCCCTCCAAAAAAAAAAAAAAGAATCATCCCTTCCCATCAAATTCAACCTGTGTCCTCTATCCATGTATACCTGTGAACATATGCCATGTACCCTTCTTCAACTATTTTCATAATGAGAAAGGTTTCATCAAACACAGTTATTGTTTTTCCATGTAGGAATGTAAATAGTCCAACTTTGATAAGTTCCTTTTGATTTCTTTTCCTTGATTACCTTCTCAAGCATCTCTTGCTTATTGCGTCTGAATGTCAAATTTTCTATTCAACTCTGGTTTTTTCATCAAGAATGCTTGAAAGTCCTCTATTCCACTGAATGACCATATTTTCCCCTGAAACATGATACTCAGTTTTGCTGGGTAGGTGACCCTTGGCTTCAATCCCAGCTCTTTTGCCCTCTGGAATATCATATTCCATGACCTACTATCCCTCACTGTAGAAGCTGCCAGGTCCTGGGCTATTCTGATTGTGTTTCCACAATATTGAAATTGTTTCTTCCTGGCTGCTTGTAGTATTTTCTCCTTGATCTGGGAGTTCTGTAGCCTGGCTATAATATTCCTAGGAGTTTTCTTTTTGGGATCTTTTTCAGGAGGTGATCGGTGGATTCTTTCAACCTCTATTTTGCCCTCTGGATCTAAAACATCAGGGCAATTTTCCTTGAGAATTTCTCTAAGGATGATTTCTAGGTTCTTTCTTTGATCATGGCTTTCAGGTAGTCCAATAATTTTTAAATTATCTCTCCTGGATCTATCTTCCAGGTCAATGGTTTTTCCCATGAGATATTTCACATTGCCTTCTAAGCTTTCATTTGTTTGGATCTGTTTAATAGTGTCTTGATTTCTCATAAAGTCACTAGCTTCCATTTGCTCCAGTCTAACTCTGAAGGAATGAATCTCCTCAGTGAGCTTTTGAGATTCTTTTCCATCTGGCAAATTCGACTTTTTAAGGCATTCTTCTCCTCATTGCCTTTCTGAGCCTCTTTTGCCATTTGAGTTAGTCTATTTTTAAAGGTGTTATTTTCCTCAGTCAGGCTGTTGACTGTCATTTCATACTTTTCTTGCATCTTTTTCATTTCTCTTCCCAAATTTTCCCCCATTTCTCTTATCTGCTTCTTAAGTTCCTCTATGGCCTGTAGCCAGCTTGTATTTTCATTTGGGGCTTTTGGTGCAGGAGTTCTGACCTCACAGTCCTCCTCCATGCTTTGAGCCTCTTTGCCCCTAAAATAGGAGTCCAATGTTGAACTTTTCTGTTTATTTTGTTTAGTTTGCCTAGGCATATTGCCACTTAATTACTTGATTTTTGGGCTTGTTGCCACAGTAGGACTCTGCCACCAGACAGGGGAGCTTCCGCCCAAACGTGGGGTCTTCACAACTTCCGCCAGTTGGGTGGCCTCTGTAAAGCCTCCACCCACTCTGGCAAGTTGGATACCCACCCCAAACTTCCCCCCCAGACCACAATCCAGATCCAGGCAGTTTAAAGCAAAAGCGATTAACCCCCAGACTGACTGCTGGATCTCCCTACAGTTCGCAGACCAGGAGCTAGAGCCACTATTGACACTGCAAAATGGCTTCTGTGCAGCTGTTTCTTCAGCAGCTTTTTGCCCCCAGGGGAGGAAGCCACGTGTTCCCCAAATACTGGTCCCAAAGTCCATAGGGCACTAACCTCTCACTTTGTCCTAGGCATATCTGTGCTGATGATTCTGGAATCGCCACAATTGCTGGTGTTCTGGGGTTCCTCCAGCTGGCTGAAGGCCCGGCCACCCTGGGGCTAAAACCGTGGACCTGGGCTCAGCTCTCAGAGTGCTGTGCTGTCTGTTCCCAGCCTGCTGTGCTGCCTGCTCTCAGAGCGCTGTACTGGCCGCTCCCTGCAGGGCTGCTGGGCTGTCCTCAGCAGGAGGTTAGCTTCTCTGTGCCGTTCTGTGGGTGCTGTGGCTCCAGAAGTTGTTCGGAGTCCCCTTTCACATTGTTTGAAATTTGTGTGTTCATCATTTCTTAATATTCCATCATAACAGCTATTATATTTCATAACTGTTTCTCAAATCTAGATATATACTGCATGTGGAAAGACAGAGTAGTTAAGTTTGCCTACCTTGATGATGCACCACTTATAAGACTTTTATATAGAATGCCTTGGTTGGGAGGGATAAGAAACCAATGGGACCTGATTCTGATTCTCCCACAGCCTTGCTTTGATTCTCTAGTCCTAACTGCTACACAGGAAGGCTCTTTAATCCCAATTCACACCCCCCACCAAAGAAGTTTGGCTTCACAGATAAAAGGATTTGTTCTGTGGAACTTGGACTCAATCAAGAGGCTGCACTCAAGGGACTTGGAGGGCCACATGTGGCCTCAAGCCCACAGGTTCCCCACCCCTGAAACTGCAGTGGCTCCCTATAATTCCAGGATGAAATAAATATCATCTACTTTACTTTTAAAGCTCTTCATAACTTGGCCCCTTCTTATCTTTTCAATATTTTTATATTTTACTTCCTTTAATGTCCTCTATATTCCAATGTCATTGGCCTATTTTCTCTTTCTCATACATGACACTTCCCTCTTCCATCTCTGTGTACTTTCATTGACTATCCCCCATAACTAAAATTCCCTCCTCTTTCATTTATGTCTCCTGGCATCCATGTCTTCCTTCAAGTCTCAGCTAAAATCTCACGTTCTTCCCATTCCCTATGAATTCTAGTGCCTTCTCTCTATTAATAATCTCTAATTTTACTCTGTCTTGGTTTCTACATTGTTATTTGCATACTGTCTCCCCCATGAGATTATGGGTTCCCTGAAGGTAGGGAATTTTTAAAAATTTCTTCATATTTTTAGTACTTATCATGATGCTTGGTACATGGTAGTGAATTAATACATACATATTAACTTGATTTGACTTGACTTCTCTCATCTAATTGCTATTGGTAGGACTTCTAGAACTATGCTATATAGCAGCCAAGAGAGGGAGGAGCTGTTATTACCTCATGTGTTTAACAGAAAAAAAAATGTTTCAGATATTTTCCTATTTAATATAATGCTATCTTTGGATTTTAGATCTACACTTTTAATTATATTTTAATGTCCCTTCTATGATGTGCTCTTTGAACAACTAAGCCAGTCTGAGTATTATAAATATTCACATCAACTACAAAGGACCCAGGAAGGAAGATGCTATCTACCTCCAGAGAAAGAACTGATAAATAGAAGTACACATAGCATGATTTTCACATATATAGGTTGTTTTAATTTGTATGATAATTTTCCATTATCTACAGATTTAATTATAAAAATTTGAGGTCTGGACAAAAAAGAAATTTGTATCTCCAGGGTACAAAAAGAATGCATTTAGGAAAGGGGAGAGTTGATGCGAGTGAGCAGGACAGGTTAGGGAGAGATGATAGTCTGGAAGAAGTTCTCTTTTTAAAAATTTTGCTTATGGGGGACTTCAAAATTTAAAGTTACATCCCCTTTTGTGGTAAAGCTCTTAAGAGAGGTAAATAATTTTCCCATATTTGCATGGTTATTATATTTCATAACTGGTTTTCAAACCCAGATATGTTGCATGTAGAAAGAGTTTTTCTAATAGCTTCAGTTTCCTCCACTATTAAATGGAAAAATTGTGAGGAATAATGAAATAAGTCTTCTAAAAAAAAAAGACAAAATGCAGCAATAAGAAAATTTCTGGATGCTATGACATCAGGCTGAGTTCACCACTCTATTTATGACCCATGGCAAGTCACTTTATTCTCTAGGCCTCAGTTTACTCAGCTGTAAAATGATGGGGTTGGCCAAATGATCTCAAAAGTCCCTTTCAGTTCTAAATCTATGATCCTATGACCCTAAAATTAAACTCACAATATTTTGGAAAGGACATTAGCAAGCAAAGGAATTTGAGGTACAGAAAACAAATTGACTTGCTAAAAAGTCATCCACCAGATTAGTGGCAGAGTAAGTAAGTGAATCCCAGCTTGCCATCTTGCTTCTACGCCTTGTGCTTTGTTATTTGTTGTTGTTTTTCACTTATATCTGACTCTTCATGACCCCATTTTAGGGTTTTCTTGGCAAAGATACTGGGGTGGTTCATCATTTCCTTCTCTAGCTCATTTGACAGATGAAGAGACTGAAGTAAACAGGGTTAAGGGACTTGCCCAGGGTCACACAGGTAGTAAGTGTGTGAGACCAGCTTTGAACTCAGAAATAAAAGTCCTCCTGACTCTCCACCTGACACTCTATTGACTGCCCCATCTAGCTGCTCCTACACCTTGTGCTAACATAGCCAATAAATTTGTCATTCATTCTTTTTCCTAACCCTGCTCATAGTATATTTTAAATACAATTTTTGGTCATACACTCAGCTTATATTTTTCATGCAGCACGAATCGCGTTGTCTTTAAATTTTTTTAAGTAGATGCTTGGGGTCCTAGAAGACTAAATATGCCTGTCTACTGGCCTTTATAAGGGTGTTCTGGTAAATGTTTAACAACTAGCTCTCTGAAAAAAAACAACAACAACAACAAAACCAACCAAATAAACAATGTATATGCAACAAACTTTAAAATTTCATCTGCATTATTAACATTTTTCTCTGTCGCTTTCTTCTGTCTAAACAATCAATAAAACAATAAATCAAGTCTAGATTTGTAGTGTTTGCCAATTTTCAAGGTGAAAATACACTGAAAGTAAAGCAAATCGGGTGGCTAGGTGGAACAGTGAATAGAGTACTGGCCCTGGAGTCAGGAGGGACTGAGTTCAAATGCGGCCTCAGACACTTAACACAAAAACTAGCTGTGTAACCTTGGGCAAGTCACTTAACCCCAATTGCCCTCCAAAAAGTAAAAAATAAAAAAAAATAAAGCAAATTGGCTCTCAGAAGCCAGTACTGCTGCTGGCACACTCCTACCTTCAACTCTCAGGAGTAAATTGATGCACTTTTAGCAAACAATTCTCTGTTTTCAAGTTTTAGTTTTATTTTAAATATGGGGATAAATGTAGCAAGGGGAAGTGGTTAAAACACTGAAGTCAATAGTGTTGGATTCCATTCCCAGCTTTCTCAGCCTCATTGGTTGCCTTTGAATAAGTCGTACTATTTATTTAAGGGATTCAGTTTCTTTGCAATAGAAGAGTAACTATATGTGACTACCTCATGATAAAAAGGGATGTTTATAAGATAATTGAGTTCTTCAAGCAAGGTTAAACTTTAGTGAGATAAGAACATTATTTGTGGCAGTTTAGAAGCAATTCCAAGGACCAGTGATGTTGTGTGTACACAGTGCATTTACATGTTACTGATATATAAGAATTTTATCAAATCTCCTCAGACTCTATCTTGATTATATCTCAGAACTGGTGCCAGGTTAATCTTTAAAACAAATCTCAAACTTTATTTTCTAATGTAATCACAGCTTTATGTTCACAGATAACTTGAGGGACCCAATTTTCCTCTTGATGGTCTCAAAAGGAGAGTCCCTGGCAGATGAGATCTAACCAGGGGTGGGAAACCTGAGGTCTTGAGGTCACATGTGGCCTTCTAGATTCTTGGGTATGACCTTTTGACTAAGTCCAACTTTTGCAGAACAAATCCTTTTATTAAGGGGATCTGTTCTGTGAAGTTTAGATTCAAACTTGAGGACCTAGAGGGCCACCTGTGGCCTTGAGATTCCCCACCCCCCTGGAAATAAACTGGCTGGTTATTTCCCAGAACATAACAGTTAGTCAGACAGCATTTATTTAAGCACCTACTATGTGTTAGGCACTGTATAATAAGCATTTATTTGGGGAGTATTTGGTAACTCAGTAGTCATGTCCGTTCCATGTGTGGTCTTTGCCACAGGAGACCAAGTTTTGAAAATTCTATACCTTCTGAAATATATCATTGGACCTTTTGGGCTCTCAGTTTACCATGACTTTTTCTGATTTAACTGTTGTCTTTCTTATCAACTATGATTACTATGCCATTGAATTGTCTTATTCAGACTGATGATGAATTTCAAAACTATTTTAAAATGTTTCTTAAACTCTCAATTGTCTGGGGAGGTTTATGGTGCTCATTGTTTCAGTGGTGTTGTATATTCTGTGATGGTTAAGAACAATTAGGATAAAAGAAAATGTTTTTAAAAAATTTAAAAAAAGAGGGGCGGCTAGGTGGCACAGTGAGTAGAGCGTCGGCCCTTGAGTCAGAAGGACCTGAGTTTGGATCCGGCCTCAGACACTTAATGCACACACAAATAAAAACCTAGCCATGTGACCTTGGGCAAGTTACTTAACCCCAATTGCCCTCCAAAAAGCAAAAAAAAAAAAAAATTAAAAAAAGAACAGCTAGGATAACTCAAAACTACTTAGGAAGTGTTGCATAGTTTGAGTCCTGTGACTTTCTCAGGCTATCCTTAAATGCCTTTTTTTAGTTATAAAAATCTCTTCCCCCTTTCTACCATTAAAAGCCCCACTGTGATGCTTCATCATGGGATCAAGGTGAGCCTGAATTCACAAACGGTATGCCCACAGAACTCAAGCTCTGACAGCTTCCACTAATTTATATATCTCTTATCTAAGAACCAGCATAACTGAGTTCAAAAAGGCTCTACAAACCAGGTTGGCCTCAAAGTAACAAATTTTCCAGCCCCAGCAACTCTAAAAGATCATCTAATAAGTCATAGGTTTGTTAGATCCTTATAGATCCTTAAATGATGGAAATAGAAATCTCTTCTGTGGTTATAATATGAGAGGGTACTTATGGACTGGACAGCTTGTTTTACTGGTAAATTATTACATAACTCACCTCATGTACTATATTTTTCTCCTTTCTATACTGTGTTTTTTTCCTATACATATTTTCCTTTCTTAGTTTATTTTCCCTATATTGTTCACTATGTTTTGTTAGTATTACTATTACTAATGTTGCTTACTAACATTTGCTTATCTAGCCATTACCTGACAATTTTAATTTTAGAACACAATGAGAAACAGAAAGAAAGAAGAGTAGTCTAAATAGCTGACACAAAGATCATGAACTAAAGTTCAATCACTTTATTCCTTTAAGACTCCCACTCCCAGCAGAGTCCCTCACTCAAGGTCTATTTACTCTTCTTTAAACACAATTTTAACAAGTTTGATGGTCTAATTTCATAACCTATAGGAGACCAGAGCAACAAATTTTAAAGGATCTGTACATTGAGAGGGAGGGACGTCATGATATTGCAAGACACATTAATAGAAACAAGAAATGACATATTGTAAAGCCACGAACAAGCAGCTTTCCAGAGGGCTGCTGCTGTGAACAGCTTTCAATTTCTGATTACATACTATAGCAAACTCTCTATTTATTCAGTAACAAATCAGAGCAAAACATTCACAGAAAATCAAGGTAGAACATTCATAATGTTACCACTTATCACAGAAAATCAAAATAAAGCATTCACCATGTCACAGCTCAACAACTTATTACTAAAATGGCCACATAGTTTTCACCAAAGTGGTCACATAATTTTGAACAAAGTACAATCATTTAGTAACTCAATCAGTCAATCATCCTGCCTCCTTAAGGGACACAAAGTACAAAAGGTCAAAGTCCTCCACCCATGGGGCACAGTAAGTAACAAATCAGTCACTATTCAATTATCACTCACTACTCAGTTATCAGTCACTACTCAGTACCCTCTTAAGGGGTAGTGGAAAATACACAGGCCATCCACCCCTTAGTCACAAGTATGTTACAATTTCATCAGTCACTACTCAGTATCTTTTCATCTTGACTTGAGGCAGGTAGCTCCTACCGGAATCTACAAAACTGTCACCTAGATTCAAAGGCAGGCAGCTCCCAGGTTCTTGTCCAGCTCTACATGCAGTTCCTGCTCCACATTGATGCTCACAGTGTCCGGTCCATCTCAAATCCTTACAGTCTCTGTTCCTGGGAAGAAAAGGCTTAACAAAGCCACAAGAACATTCATGCACATTAACAAAGCCACGACAACATTTGTACAAAATACTGGCACTACAGTCATGCTTCCTCAGTCTTCTGCAGCTCTGGCTGACCCTTGGAAATCCTCAGCAGCTCCAACTGGCCCTCAGAAATCCTCAGCACCATAAGATCCATTCTCAAAATCAAAATCACTTTATCCAGACTCCACATGGCTTGCTCCAAGAAATTCTGTCTCAGTTCTCAATTCTCATTCCTCTTCTCAGTTCTTCTCAATTCTCCTCAATTCTCAGTTCAGTCTTCAGTCTGGCAGCAGCTGCTCTGCCTGCACAATGCTTATCCCAAGAAGTTCTGACTGTCCAACTTGTGTTCTTCCTTAAATATGGTATAGCTCCTTCCTGTTATGTCAGCAACAGGGGTTCTCTGTTCAGCCCTTCCTGTTATGTCAGCAACAGGGGATCATACCTTCTATTTCTTTAACAGAGGCTTAATTTGGAACCAGGTGCTCAGTATCTCTCAGCTTTCCAATACAAAGGGATCTTCAAATTTCATTACTTTTATACATATGAAAGCCTGAGATTGAGAGAAGATGAAAACAGAAAAACCAAGAGAAAATGTATGGGAGAACTGAAAATGCCTAGTAGTCTGAAGTAATTTAGTGTAGGGGATACATAAAGCCTGAGTTTCTGTTTATCACAGCACCAAACAATAATTAGTGTCCAAAATTATGACCCTGAGTCAATAAGAAAAGGTTAAATCATATCAGATATACTCTGTTGAGAAGGCAAATTACTGTGTAATTATTTTTTTAAAGCTTTTCACCTAAAATGGTTTAAAAGAAAAGGTTTTGAAGAATTGAATTTCATTTATCTGGAAAATCCACTAGTATGAAAACCTTAATTTTCCTCATTATGCCAGATGAGTGAGGTGTCATTATAGTATGGTTTGAACATTTGCATAAAGTAAGCAATAGAAATGTTGAACTAATGTTGTTATAAAAATTTTCCTTAATATATTTAATGTACTTGAAATATATAAGCATAGAACAGTCTGGTCCCCACATAGGAATCCTTGCCTTCCAAAAACATTCTGTTCTTTTTGTGGTGGGGATAGCATCAAACAAAGGAGCCAATTGTCTGGGTCCCAGAGAACTGTCATTTAAATTAGAGAACTGACCCTTCAAGAATAAAAAGTCTTATGAGGACCAGTAGAAAATAAATGTTGTCTGACACAATTTGATATTACTAAAACAAAAAGAAATCTAATCTATTCCAATGATAGCTCTTCGATGAGATCTTCTGTTAACGTAGACTTACAGAGTGTCAATACTCTAGGTTGAAATATGAACCACTTTCTTAGTTTAGACTTGGTTTTATTTTCTCTAAGATCTTTGCACAATTCTCATCCGTATAGTCTAGAACTCATTTTAAAAAAAGAAAAAACACCCAACAACTTCCTTTGTCACTTGACCAAGCATCATGACCATGCCTGAGGTTATCCTCCAATTCCTGCCAATAATTTGATTTGAGAATGCTTGGTACAATTCATACTATTTGACTCAGTTATTTCTTTCCTCTGGTCATAAACTAAGGAAGTAAAACACAGAAAGGTACAATTTGTACTAAAAAATATTTTAGCAGCAATTTTTTGTAATACCAGAGAACTGGAAGTAACGTGGGTACTCATTATGGCTGAAAAAATTGTGGCATATAAATGTCATCATAAAGTAAGATATAATGAATATGAAGAATTCAGAACCACATGGGAAGATTTATATGAACTGATGCAGAGTAAAGTAAGCAGAACCAGTAGAACAAAATTACTCCTATAATGAAAAAAAATTCCAAAATGTAGCAGTTCTATTGGAGAGATGATAAAATATACTTCAGTCAAACGACAAACAGAAAAGGGACTGCAGAATGCATTGTCAAACAATTATTCATTGGTTCAGTTTGTTTAACTGTTTTCTTTGGGAGGGTTCAGTTCTAGGGCAGAAAGTGGGCTATATACAGAAATGACAATGACTTAAAACAAACAGAAACACTGCAATAAAGCATTTTAAAAAGTAATAAAACTGCATGAGCAGATTCCTTTAACTAGTTCTGGAACTTCAGGCAAATAGAAGAATTTAATTGGTTGACCTTCAGTTTCTTTATCTTTCAAATGAGTAAAGTAGATGAATTAGATGACCTTTAGGGTCCTTTCCAGGTACAACCAGCTATGACTGATACTATGACATTGCCCTTCGCTTTAAAAAAAATGCTGATTGTGATCTATGTTTATGGGTGTGGTTGAAAATACCAGTCCAGGTCAAGCTGCCTTCCCAAACTATGCTTACATAAAGACTTCTCTTCCATTTGTGACTATAGTCACTCTTTACAGAATTCTTCACTAATGGCAACTCTAGCTCTTAGATTTGATGAAAAAGAGTCACCCATGTTCCTGTTGGCGACATACAAGACTGATTTGCCTACTGTGATCATTCTCCAATTCAATATTGTGGTTTAGTACCTGCTGAATTAGTTTTCTTTAACTGACTGTTCATGAGTTCACTTCAATGCACAATGACTGCCTGAGCGTCCTGTTTCTATCCATTTTCTTTGCATACTCAGATCAGACAAGTGGTTTGCTAATGAGCATTGCTTCAGTACTTGTGAAATGGTTATATAATCTATGATTTGATTGTTGGTGAAATTGGCTGATGTTTCCATGTTCAGGAGGGTTCCCAGAAGTTGCTGATAAAACTTCTCTAAAACCAAAATAGAATATCCACATAGATCTAATTGGAACATCACCAGAACTTTGTGAACATTCAGTCTTGTGCTCATTATTGTTGTTTAGTTGTTTTCAGTTGTTTCTGGTCCCTCATGACCTGATTTGGGGTTTTCTTAGCAGAGATACTTGAATGGTTTGCCTTTTACTTATCCAATTAATTTTACAGATGAGGAAACTGAGACAAACAGGATTAAGTGACTTGTCAAAGTCATACAGCTAGTAAGTGTCAGGCTACATTTGAGCTCAGAAAGCTGTCTCCCTGTCTCTAGGCCTGTCACTCTATCTACTATGCCAGTGTTATAGTAGTAGCAAGGTAATTTATTCTTTATCATGAAATAGAACTACCCTTCCTCCCCCCACCAGAAGTATTCCTGATCACATTATTAAGTATTGGTTATCTTATTCCCATTGAGGGTAAAACTGTGAGAACATTATGAATTTTTACTCCCTAAAATTTTCATGAATTTTAAAATGCAAATAGAAAACTCCAGATAATTCACATTTACATAGGGTTTTAAACCTTAGTGAGTTTGAAATTGGACATTTTTGGTTTTTTACCATCTATGTTTCTAGATATATTCCTCTTTCCTCTTCTATCCATAGAGACATTTCTTATAACAATAAGAGAGAAAGAAGTGGGGGGTGGGGAAAGAAAACAGTTCAACAAAACTAACATGAATTGAGTCTGACAGAATATTTAGTGGTCCACACCCATAGCCCCTCACCTCTGCAAAGAAGGGAAGGAGGTGCATTTTCTCTTCTCTTTCTCATTCTCTGTGGTCAAGCTTGATCAGGATAATTACCCAGCATTTGGTTTCAGTTTTCTGTTCTTTCTATTTACATCATTGTAACCATTGTGTACAGTATTTTCTTGGTTCTGTTCACTTATGTCTTTCCCTGCTTCTCTTAATTCTATGAATTCACTATTTCTCACAGCATAGTAATATTCTATTACATTTATGTACTACAACTTGTTCTTTTTTTTTTTTTTTTTGGAGGGGGAAGGCAGGGCAATTGGGGTTAAGTGACTTGCCCAAAGTCACATGGCTAATTTTGTGTTAAATGTCTGAGGCCGGTTTTGAACTCAGGTCCTCCTGATTTCAGGATCGGTGCTCTATTCACTGTGCCACCTAGCCGCCCCAGTACTACAACTTGTTTAGCCACTCCCCAGTTGATGGGCATCACTTTGCTTACAATTCTCTGCAACTTAAGTGCTTTAATTTTTACAAAACACTTTCCTCACAAATACCACTTTACAGATGAGAAACTGAGGCTCATCTACTTCAAGAAGAGTATTTTCTTACTATACCATACTATCTCACCATACTGTCATGGCCTAAAAGTGCATCCATGCCAGAGAACTGACTTGAATCTTAATGCTTTATTTTCCTAACATTTTCTAAAAATTGGGAAAATATTAATTAAAAGGCTGCTAGGAATGATGGGAATCTTGCCAAACTTTGTGTTTTAGGAACTTAACTGGATTCATAGCATTCAAATAATTTTTGAATCCTAGATCTTTGTTTTAATGTCTCACAGTAGGTTACCAAGTATTCATGATGGTCCATTCATATTTCTCTGACCCACCCTTTTGTCTTGATTGCACAGAGAGATATAGTTCAAGTCCTAAACACCTTCCAATTGAACATCTATAGTTTCCCAGGGCTGACCTCCATGCCTATTATGTGCTCAGAACTGTGTTAGGTTACTTGGCAAGCTCCTTGAGGGTAAGAAATGGTTTTTGCCTTTGTTTCCCTAGCCCCTCAACATTAAATGAGATGTGAAACAAGTACATACATGCTCACCTAATGTGTTTACTGGGTCATGAATGAGATATGGGAGAACCATCTCAACAAATCATCCAGCCTCCACTTGAAGACTGCAGGTGAAAAAAGACCACGAGGGAAAATGGACTTTAGGTGTCATCTAAGCTAACTTCATTTTACAGATGAGAACATTGAAGAGAAAGGACTTTCCAAGGTCACAAAGTAATAAATAGCAGAAGCAGAATTCAAAGCCAGATCCTTTAAGTACAAATCTAATGTTTTTCTACTATAGCATGGAGGATGTATTTTGCATAGTCAAAGAGAAGTGCTCTCTACCTGTGGTGTGCTTTTAGATGCTTCTTTTTATAGATGATGTACTGAGTGTAACAAACCTTAGAACCCAGTCTCCTAAATGAAATCTATAATCATTCAAATGAGATGGGCACAGTCATTCACACTGGCAGAAAAAAAAAGCAGATGAAAAATACTTGTTGTCTAGATTATATATACTATACATATATGTATGTATACATATGCATATTTTATATGAAATATAAATATTAAAATAATAAATATTAAATATAAATATGTATGTACATACATTTCAAGGTGTCCAAAAGGCAGTGCTGATTCAGGACTGGAGATTAGAAGGGTGTGTAGTGCTGGATACATATATCTGGGAATTATCTGCATAGAGATAATCACTGAACCCGTGGAAGCTGATAACATCACCAAGCAAGATTGTGTCAAGAGAGAAGAGAAGAAGGTTCAGGACAGAGCCTTAGAGGGCATCCAAAGTTAGTAGGCATGATCTGGAGGAAGAAGCAGCGAAGGAGAATTCAAAAGAGTGGTCAGATAGATAGGAAGAGAACCGTGAAAGAGCCTTGTCAGAAAAAGTTAAGAGAATGTTTCAGAGGAGAGAGTGATCAACAATGTCAAAAGCTGCATAGAGGTTAAGAGGGTTGTGAAAAGGCATTAGAATAGGCAATTAAGAGATCATTGGAGAGAGCAGTTTCAGTGACATGATGAAGCTAGAAACCAGTTCACAGAGGTTTTAGAAGTGATTGAGAGGAGAAAAGTTGGAGGCCCTAATTGTAAACAGCTTTCTCGAGAAGTTGAACCACGAAGGGGAGGAAAGCCACAAGCTGATGGCTAGCATAGATAGTAGGATCAAGTGAGAGTATTTTTAGGATGGTAGAGACATGGGTATGTGTATAGGTAGCAGAGAAGGAGCCAGTAGATGGGGAGAAGCTGAAGATTAGAGGGAGAGTAGAGATATAGAGGGTGTAATCAACTTGGAGAAGATGAGTTGAATAGCATCAAGGATGCATGTAGAGCAAAGGTTTTTAACCTGGAGTCCATGAACTTAAAAACATCTTTTTTTGGTAATTATCTCAATATAATCAGTTTCTTTTGTAAAGCTATGCATTTTATTTTTGTATTAAAAAACATCATTCTAAGAAGAGCTCCAAAGGCTTCACCAGCTTCCTCTCTCTCTCTCTCTCTCTCTCTCTCTCTCTCTCTCTCTCTCTCTCTCTCTCTCACACACACACACACACACACACACACACACACACACTCACACACAATATCCCTGATGTAAATGGTTTTGCCTTGGAAGCCTTGGAAAGGAGAAGGGAGAAGGGTCATTTTTACATGAGAGAAAGAAGTGAAGATGGAAATACTGGAACAAGACTTCTGAGGAATATGAGATGGAGATGAGGGAAGGAGAAGAAGGAACCTGCAGGTAAAGGACCTCAATTTTTCCAGGAAAGAATGAATTGAGTTTTTCTGAAAAAGTCAGGGGAGGGAGTTCAGTGAAGCATCTGGGGAGAGATAAGAAGGTTTGGCAGAGCCATTGTGATGAAGCAGAGAGAGAACTGATTAGGAAGGTATAAAAGGATTGTCTTGCTACATATAAGGCTGTGTTTGAGATTTAGAGATTACAAGTTTGTAGTATTCTCATGTATCAGTTTCATGACTTTCTCTAGTTCCTGCTCAGTAGTATCTAAATAGGAGGTAAAGATGTAGGTAGTGGGGAGTATTCAAGGTTGGGATTTGGTAAAGCATGATCAGAGATAGGGTGAGGTCCTAAGTGATGCTAGGGGAGTCTAGACATGCACTGATTTATCAAGTGGTCCAGATGGGGAAGGGAGGAGATTTTAGCTAATGCCAGTTAGTTAGTAGTCATCAGTTTCCTCATCTGTAGAATGGGAATGATGTTACTTGTACTCTCTACCTCATTGGGTTGTTTTTCTTTAGGAAAATGTTTTGTTGTAAGAAAACTATAAAGTGTTATATTAAAGCTTAACTGACTATTAATAAAATAAATGTCATTAAGATCCTCAGTTTGGGGCATAGCCAAGATGGCGGAGTAGAAACAGCTCATCCAAGCCACTCTGCCCCCAGATTCCCCCCAAACTATGTAAAAGGGGACTCTGAACAACTTCTGGAGCCCCAGCACCCACAGAACGACACAGAGAAGCTAACCTCCCGCTGAGGACAGCCCAGCAGCCCTGCAGGAAGGACCAGCGCAGCGGTCTGGGAGCCAGCAATGCGCAGCATGCAGAGCGCGGGGAGCCGGCCGAGCGGAGACCTTAGCCCCAGGGCGGCAGGGCCAGCAGCCGGCTGGAGAGACCCCAGAACACCAGCAGCTGTGGCGACTCCAGAATTATCAACATAGACAGGCCTAGGACAAAGTAAGAAGTTAGTGTCCTATGGACTTTGGGACCAGTATTTGGGGAATGCGTCGGCTCCCTCCCCTGGGGGCTAGAAGCCACTGAGGAGACACGCCATTTTGTAGTTTTCAGAAGCAGCTCCAGCTCCTGGCCTGTGAACTGTAGGGAGATCCAGCGATCAGTCTTGGGGGATAATCGCTCTTGCTTTAACCTCCCTGGATCTGGATTGTCATCTAGGGTGGAAGTCATGGGTGGGTTTACAGCTTGCCAGAAATGGAAGTTGCCCCCCACACGTTTGGGACAAAAATTCCTCTATCTGGCCTTAAAGCCATAGTGTGGCAACAAGCCCAAAAGTCAAGTAATTAAGTGGCAACATGCCAAGGCAAAGGAAACAGAAAAATGCAACCCTAGATTCCTATTTTGGGGGCATAGAGCGGGAAAAGGACTGTGAGGTCAGAAGTCTTACTCCAAAAGTCCCAGGGGAAAACATGAGCGGGTTGCAGGCCATAGAGGACCTTAAGAAGGACTTTAAAAATCAAATAAGAGAAGTGGAGGAAAAATTAGAAAGAGAAATGAGAAGGATGCAGGAAAAAGTATGAAATGAGGGTCAACAGCCTGACTGAGGAAAACAACACCTTAAAAAATAGACTAGCTCAAATGGCAAAGGAGGCCCAAAAGGGCAATGAGGAGAAGAATTCCTTAAAAAGTCGAATTTGCCAGATGGAAAAAGAATCTCAAAAGTTCACTGAGGAGATTCATTCCTTCAGATTTAGACTGGGGCAAATGGAAGCTAATGACTTTATGAGAAATCAAGATGCTGTTAAGCAGATCCAAACAAATGAAAGATTAGAAGGCAATGTGAAATATCTCATGGGAAAAACCACTGACCTGGAAAATAGATCCAGGAGAGACAATTTAAAAGATCCTCAGTTTGAATTTTGCCTTAGATGATTGCTATGTGATCTTGAATGAGCTATTTGACTTCTCAGCCTCAGGTTGAGATGGAGATAATATGGGGATAATACTTCCAGGGTTGTTGTAATAATAAAATAAGATCAAATATAGTGCTTTAAGGTACCCAAAGTGCTTTACGTGCATCAGTATGTTAATATATGTGAAAGAACTTAGCCTAAAAGGGCCAGGGTCTCCCACTGAATCCTGAGCCATCTCCAGTCATCCTGGTGAATGTTTGGCTCCAGGACCCAGATGGCTCTGGAGGAGAAAGTGAAGCTGGTGACCTTGCATGGTCTTCCCTCACTCAAATCAAAGTCAACTGCAAGTCATGTCATCATCTCTCTGATGTCATGGTCCTCTTTGAGAATGAAGGACAAACACACATTATATTAATGCCACATGACAATAACATATGATATTATATTTATGTAAAACACTTTGGTCAGTCAATAAATAAACATTTATTAATATTAATTAAATATTAATTAATAAACATTTATTATGCACTAAGCATCTAGGATACAAAAAGTGGCAAAAGACAACCCTTGACTTCAAGGAGCTCACAATCTAATGGGGGGGGGGGAAACAAGCAAACAAATATGTACAAAAAGTTATATACAGGATAAATAGGAAGTAGTTAAAATAAGAAAGGCACTAGAATTAAGAGGGGTTGGGAAAGGCTTCCTGTAGAAGGTGGGATTTTAGCTGGGATTTAAAGGAAGCCAAGGGAAGCATGGAGGAAGAGATGAGGATGAAGAGCATTCCAGGTGTGAGGGACAGCCAGAGAAAATAGACAAGAGACAGAGAGAGTGCCTTATTCATGCAACAGTAAGGAAGTCAGTGTCCTCGGATTGAAGAGTGCCTGGTGGGGAATAAGGTGTAAGGAGACTGGAAAGGGGTGGTGATACGAGGCTATGAAGGGCTTTAAATGCCAAACAGAGGATTTTGTAGTTGATCTTAGAGGTGATGGGGAGCCACTGGAGGTTATTGAGTAGAGAGGGTGATGTGGTAGTACTTGTGCTTCAGAAAAATCACTCTGGAGGCTGAATGCAGAAAGGATTGGAGTAGGGAGAGAGTTGAGGAAGGCAGACCCACCAGCAGCAGGCTATTGCCATAGTGTAGCATGAGGTGATGAGGGTCTGTGCTAGACTGGGAGCAGTGTCAAAGGAGAGAAAAGGGCATATTTAAAAGATGTTGCAAATGTAAAATTGACAGGCCTTAGCAACAGACTAGATATGGATGGTATGGTATGGGCAGGCCAGGATAGTGAGGAGTCCAGGGCAGTTCCTAGGTTTAGAGCCTGAGGGACTGGGAGGATGGTGGTAAGTACTCTACAGTAATAGGGAAGTTTGGGTGTGTGTGTGTGTGGGGGGGGAGTTAGAGATGATGAGTTCAATTTTAAACATATTTATTTTATGATGGCTGATCCAGTTTGAGATGTCTGAGAGGCAGTTGAATATGCAAGAGATCATCACAGAGGTTGGGGCAGGAAAGGCAGATTTGAGAATTATCCACATGGACATGGTAACTATATCCATGGTAACTGGTGAGATTGCCAAGAGAAGTAGCATAGAGAGAGAAGAGAAGAAAGCCTAGGCTAGAACCCTGGAGGACATTTAAAATGAAAGGTCATGACCTAAATGAGAATTCAGCAAAGGAGTCGGAAAAGGAGTGGCCTGATAGAAAGGAGAAGAATCTGGAGAGAGCGGCATCCTAAAAACCGAAAGATAGATGAGTATTAAGGAGAAGAAAGCAGCCAGCAGTGTCAAAGGCTGCAGAAAGGCCAAGAAGAATGAGGGTTGAGTAAAGCCTATCAGATCTAGCCATTGAGATAGCTGGAAACCTTGGGGAGAGCAGTTTTAGTGGAATGATGAAGTTGGAAGCTGGATTTTAAAGGGTTAAAAAGAGAGTGAGAAGAAAGAAAATGGGGGCAGCTATGGTATGCTGCCTTCCGGAAGAGTTTAGCCACAAAGGGCAGGAGAAATATAGGATGATAGCAGGAATGGAAAGAGCAAGTGAGGGCTTTTTAGGATTTTTTAGGAGATATAGACATGTTTGTAAGCTGTAGGGGAATAGCCAGTAGCCTTGGAGAGATTGAAGATAAGTGAAATAGGGGGATGGTAAAGGGAGCCATCTTCTAGAGAATATGGGATGGAATGGAATCATTTGTACATGGGGAGGGGATTCCTTGGCAAAGAGAAGGGTCACTTCATTATGTGAAATGGAAGGAAAGTGGAGGTAGTGGCAGAGGGTGTAGCTGTATGAGGATGAAGAGGAGAGAAGGCCAGTGGCTTCAGTTTTTTCTATAAACTATGAGGCAAAGTTCTCAGCTGAGAAAGTGAGGGGAAAAGGATGCCATGGAAGGTTTGAGGAGGAATGTAGTGAATTGACAAGGGAAGTCAAGTGACTTGTATTGACAAGGCAAAATTGCCTATCAACAGTGAAGGCCCAGCATTGAGGTTGAATAACATAAACCTATGATGGACCTAGTCAGAATAGTTTGTGTTTTTATCTACCTTTGTTCAGTAGCACATGTGTAGGAGCAAAGGCAGTGAATGATGGGAGTCACCCAAGGCTAAGGCTTGGCAGGGTACAATCAACAATATGATGAGGGGGCCAGAGACTCAAGAGAAGAGACCAGTGTAGAGTTGAACTGGTTCACCAAGGAGTCAAGAAGAGGAAAGAAGGACAGACTGACTGGTGCAGGGGTTCTGAGAACTGAAGGGTCAAGGTATTGGAAGTCATGATGTGGACAAAGAATCAGGCTTGATAGGGAAAGGCAAACAGAAAGGTAGGAAACCAAGAGATTATGGTTAGAGAAGGTGATTTTAGAATTCTTGAACATGAAGGTGGTAGGTACATTTGTGGGTGATGGCATGATTAAGGGTATGACCATCATTGTGTGGTGGCAGAAGTAGGATAGGGGAGTAGATCATGGGAAGAGAGAAGGCTGAAGAACTGAGTGGTTAGGATGCTTGAGGGAGCATCAATGTCTATCCCCTAGTAGGAGGGCAGAAGTTGGGGTAAGAGAGAAAAATCATGAGGCAGATACTGAACTAACTGAAGAAAGAAGGGGAGTGAACTGGAAACTTGGAAACCATAGCTACCAGGATTGTGATTGGGTGGTAGGTATGGATTGCAGGAATCTCAAAGGAGGAGAGGTTATTAGGAGATGGAAGTAGGGGGAGAACCTGGAAGTGGCAATAGAGAGCAAGGAGTATTCCAACTCCCCACCTCTGACCAGTGAGCAGAGGGGAAATAGCAAAAATGCAGCTGGTAATGGGAAGGGTGGCCAGGGAGTAATCAAGACGTAATCAAGACGGAGCCAGGTTTCAACAGGGCACAGTGGAAGTGGTGCATAGTGTTTAGTTGCTACTCTGGGGTGGGAGAGTTGAGAGGAATGGGAAAATAAGGAACCTTAAAGCACTATGTACATGTTTATTATTATTATTATTAAACCAAGCTTGGCCCTCGAGATGAACTGAGAATACACAACTCCCTTCTCTGCAGAGATGGGAGACTGTGGACATGAAATATTGTGTATATATAGTCACACTTGGTTGACATATTGGTTGGTTTTTCTAAACTTATTTTTCTCTTTCTGTTTTTAGTTTTTGTCACAAGGGATGGTTCATGGGGGAGGTTTTATTCAGAAATAAAAGTGATATTAAAAGCAAAATAAATCAATTTTTTAATTTCAAAGATGAAAAATTATCTGTTAGGATGATTTCAAGTAGACGGACATGCTCAATGCAAATAGTTTACCTTCACGTTCACTTAATATCCTGCAGATTGCTTAATGCTTTAGTTTGAAAGGATCTCTAAAAACGTGAAATTTCATCACCAGATACATGTCATACTTTCATTTTATTTCAGTTAACATTGCAGAAAGCTCTTTCAGCATAAAGTGAAATATTGATATATATAGCAACCCTTTTGCAACTTGTCACCTGAGAAGGGCCATAGGCTACAGGAGCTGAGAATGCCCAGTTAAGCCTTCCACACCCATTGTGTGAATACTGGGGCTCCTTCCCCACCTTTCTCAATCATCACTCCCCCAGTGCCTCAGGGAGTGGTACAAGAGTCTGTTTCCTCTTCTAAGCCACAGCTGGTAGAGAGTCAGGTTACTTCACAGTGCAATTGAGGATCTGATTGTCAGGCCTGTGGAGTAACCTGCACAGTTGTTGTACTTTTCCAGGGTTAGGAAGGGAAAGGCAATGAGTCCACCCCTCCTAGAAGTACTACCCAAATGGCCTGGCGTCGTGGTAATTTGTTGGGTTGTTTTATAGATATTGATTCTAACCCTTCTTTGGCAAAGAAACCTCAGCTCCTACTGCCCCATGGTAGATTTTTGGCTGGCTCTGTGGGAAAGTAAATGAGTGAGGAGTCAGTGTATTCATGCCATTTCTTCCCGTATTTCTGTGGTCCCTCTAATTTTATGAGTAAGTCAGGAATGAAGGGAGGGATTGTGGATAAAGAGAAACACCCTTAGAAATCATTCAGCCCAACCCCCTCATTTTAATGTCAAGGATATTAAGAGCCACATAAAGGAATAGGATCATAGAATTAGAAGGGGCCTTATGAGGTCATCTGATCCAACTCCCTCATTTTGCAGAGGAAGAAACTGGGGCCCAGGGAGATTAAGTGATTTGCCTAGAGTCACACAAATAGATTTGAACTCAGGCTCTCTGGTTCTAGTTTAATTTGGGCCTTTTCTACCATATCGCTAGGACTCCCATAAGATGATCTCCAGATTTAGCATTTGCCAGAAATTACCGCCGCCATTTATATAAGTTATATATAGGTTTTCCTTTGAGGTTTGCAAAGTACTTTACAAATATTATCTCATTTTGTCTTCACAACAAATCCTAGAGATAGGTGCTAATTTTATTCCTATTTTGCAGACCAAGAAACTGAGTCAGGCAGAGGTTAAGTGACTTGCCCAGGGTTATACATGTAGTATCTGAGGATGGATTTGAACAGAAGTCTTCCTGACTCCAGGTCTAGTGATCTATCCACTGTCCCACTTGACTTGCCCGATAGGGTATCCATAACACAAGAGAAATTATTAGCACCTAGCCCACTGTCCTGTATATAGTAGGCATTTAATAAATGGTTGTTAAATTGAACTGAATTGAAACAAGTATCAGAATCATATAAGGATGTGCAATGCATATTTGATCCTTTTGTTGAGACTGTACTCCCTTCCTGTACCTGTGAGACTCTGTATTTACAGTCTTTACCATATTTGACCAGCACTTCTGCCCCCAAAAAGTCTGTTTTTAAAACTTTATTTTTAGCCCCCTGAGGGATTTCTAGAGGTAACCCCTGCGTAGCCATGGTAACATGTGGTTATGTCTTAGAGGAGCCTACCTAAGAATAGCTGGGGCAACAACAGGTGGCTCCCCTGCCCTTCCTTCTTTCCTCCTTGCCCCTAGTCCCCTAAGAGGAAGGTGAACTTTCACTATGGGGAGCTACCTGATTTCCATGACCAGCTAGCCATGCCTACCCTCTGTCTGAAGATGCAGTCTCCTAACACTGCTGCTAACTATATATGCAAGAAACAAAAAGAAGGGATAGAAATTGAGGTTCTTCTTTAAAATGTACATTAGTTCATTGAATTAAACTTTTAATCTTTCATTCATGGATAAACACTTAAGGAGACTCTGCAAATAACATTTGGGTGCCCTGGACTCCAGGGTGTGTGTGTGTGTGTGTGTGTGTGTGTGTGTGTGTGTGTGTGTGTGTGAGCTGAGAGGTTGTGATAGGAAACTATTAGAATATTTAAGCAAGTGAAAAAACACTCAGTAGTATATCACACATAACTATTGAGACAACAGGAAGGACGTGAGGGAAGTGGACAATGCATCTGAGTGTGTAGGAGAAGGAGGTGACATTTTAGTCAAGGAAGGCTTCTTGGGGGAGGTAAATCTTTGGGCTAGTCTTAAAGGAAGTGAGGAATATAGTTGGGTCAAAAAGAGGGGGAAAGGAACTCCAGGCAGAGAGAATAGTCAAGGGAATGGGGCAGAAGCAAGTGTTTACAGGAAATAGATCTTTCTAATAAAACCAAACATTTCCAAATTGATTATATCCCATCCTTTCCTATCCCTATGTATACACAATTCTTCTGTCAGTCTGGGTACTCTTCTCTCCACTGATACAGACCTTGAGATGGTATGTCCCCCACTCTCTCCAAAAAATATGTCACTAGAAGGCTAACCTAGTGATAAATACCCCTGAATTTAGGTAGGCTAGCTCTCAGAATTCAGATGTCATTTATCTCAGACTTGGTATATCTAAATGTATCTTTCTTCATTTCTTGAATTTTTTTCTTTTCTATTTCTCTTCAAATGTCTCCTGTTATTTACCTAGACTCTTCTCTAAGCCTCTCAGCAGTAGGAAGGCACACCTAAATAGACTCATACTGAGAGACCGAGCCAAGTTTAAAAGAAACAATCTCCTCTTCTGTGCCCATTGGGTCATGTCGAAAGGAGTGGTGAGAGGAGGGGCATGGCCAGTCTGCTATGATTTTAAGGTCTTGCTGCTGCTATTGTTCTAGGGTTTCTGGGAATCCTGAACAAAGGGACGAGTGTTCCCAGTTTCTGGACTGAAGTGAATACTTGGGTGAAGAGAGGTACCCGGTACAACCAGAACCACCCATTTTGGTACCTGTTGCTAATTAAGAGATCAAAAGATTGCAGCATGCTTTGAAATAATATCTAAGATTAAATGATCTTATCTTCCCTCTAAGGTGAGCAGGGGCATATGTACCATGGAAACAACAGTGATGTGAAGTCATAACATTGGTAGATTTTTCACGAAGATGGTGGTAATAATAGTAGAATATTGGTGGTAATAGGAATAGCAGTAGGAGTAAGAGTAATAGAGTGGTGGTAGTAAAGGAGGTGGAAGAGTAATAGTAGTAGTAGTGGTAAAGAGAGGAGAAGTAACTGTAGTAATAGAATAGAAGGAGGAGTAATAATACTAGCAGGAATAACAATAGTAGTGGTAGTCATAGCAGTGATAATAGTCGTTGAGTAGTAGTGGCAATAGTAACAGTAGTAGTAAAGTAGTAGTAGGAGTAATAGCAGTCACTGGAATAGTAGGAAGGGTAGTAATAATAGTTGTAGTAGTGGTGGTGGTGGTAGCAATAGTAGGAGTAGAGTAGTAGTGGTAATAGGAGGAAGAAGAGAAGAAGTAATAGTAGCAGTAGAGTTATAGTAATAGCAGGAGTAGTGGTAGGAATAGTAATAGTAGTAATAGTAGGAGGATGAGGAGTAATAGTAGTAGGAGTAATACTCTTTTATTTTAATTTATTTTATATTATGGAATAAAACAAGTATTTCTATAACATAATACAATAAAAAAGATGATCACACATGAAACTGCAAATGTACTGTGTACAATTTGCTATTTCTTTCAAATATACAACAAAATTATCATGTAAATGTCTTTTTTCCTTCCCTTCTCCCCCGCCCTAGAGATGTGTATATATGCATATACACATGCATGTATATGTGTATATTATATATATTCTATACATACTTCTATATCATTTCTTTCTCTGGATGCAGATAGCATCTTTCTACATATGTCCTTTATAGTTAATTTGGGCATTTATAATATTCAAAATAACTTACTTGCTCAGAGTCATTCTTAAGATACTATTGCTGTTACTATATACAATGTTCTCTTGGTTCAGCTCATTTTACTTTTCATATTTTGTGCAAAACATTCCATGTTTTTCTAAAATTACTGAGATCCTTATTTCTTATAGAACAGTAGGAGGAATACTCTTACTAGAAGTAGTAGTAGTAGCAGTAGGATTAATAATAGTAGTAATGGCAAGAGTAATAATAGTTGTATAGTAATAGGAGGAGGAGGAGGAGGAGAGGGGTGGTAGCAGTAGCAGCAGTAGCTTCTGCTGCTTTTGATTCATTTCAGAAAATTTCCCTAAGTCAGAAAGAGGTCTTATGTTTGGAGGACATAAATTTAGTCAACTTTCTACTTTTCATGTGTGTATTTCGATATATGAAGCTTTGATGGGGGGATTGGAGGTCAAGGAAGTCCTCACATGATAATTCAGGTGACTGTAGCAGAGGGAAAAGAAATAACTCTGAAGAAGCTTTCGAGAAAGTTTCGAAATCTAACCAACTGGTAATAGAAATTTTGGATTTTTAGCCCAAAAGTTATCTATAATTTTTGGATTTTGCAAAAAGGCAAAATCTGGCTTTAAGAATCAATAAGCCTTTAAAAGAGGTGTTATAGAGTCTTGAGGAATAAGCAGAAAAATGTACTGTAAGCTCCTTCCCTTCCCCTGCCTCCCCAAACCCTCAAACATCTAGAAAATGTATCAGACCAAATAGATGGGGACATGCAAGAAAAAGGTATGGTGAGTCATTTTTCCAGCCCAGCTTGGCACAGGGGGATCTGTGGATCCTGGAGACAAGATCTGTCTAGGATTCAGGGAAAGGTGGGACACCAGCACAAGACAAGGTCCTATACCCATGCCAAGCCGTCACAATGGGAGTAGTTGCCAATGGGCAGCTTTGTCGTCCACTACCCAGCTCCAGGTCACAGATCCAGAGTGGACTAAGGAAGGTGCCCACAGGGCGTGTTTTGGGGGTAAGAAGCAGTCCAAAGGCCCTAGATGGTGTACAGAGAGAGAAGCAAGTTTACAAATACATAGCACTGAGATTACTCAGGTCCCAGAAGCAAAGTAGGATCTCATTTCCAGCTTCTTCTAGCCCAGTTTGATGCCTATGGAGAAATAACCAAGACAGAAATTCCAGACCAAAGGGTAACCTGCAGTTCTGTCATTCTGATCCTACAGAGGTTCCTAGCTAGCTGATAGTGACTGCATCCAGCCAGCATTTTACCACAATTGTTGTTGTTCAGTTGTTTTTTCAATTGTGTCTGATGACTCTTCATGATCCCAATTTCTATGACTGTTTATCTAGATGCACAACAGTAAGCCTTTGATACCTATGTAGGCCAAAGGAGTATTATTAGAGTATTGCTATCCTTAATATACTACCTGCTTGTCCTAAAGAGGTATAGCTTTAAACTGACATATAAAAGTTGTGTATTGACATACACACATATGAAAAAGTACTTCATGGTAGGTATTGTAGTAAGCACCTGTAATCCCTACTAGGGAGGCTGAAGTTGGCAGATTTCTAGAGCTCAGGAGTTCTGAGTTTCAGTGGGCTATGGTGATTGTGTATCCAAACTGTTTGGCGTTAATATGGTAATCCTCCCAAGAATGAGGAGCCACCAGGTTGTCTAAGGAAGAGCAAACAGTCTCAGGTTCAAAAGAGATCAGGTCAAATTTCCTGTGCCTATCCATAGTGGGGCTGGGCCCATGAGTAGTCTCCTCACTTCCAGGCAAGATGGGGAGATCCAGTCTTGAAAAAAAAATCTAGTTTCTCTCATTTAATGTGGGAGAGTTCAGAGATCAGCAAAGGGATGAATGGGAACAAATTATATCTAAATAGGTGATATTAGTTTGAAAAACAAGTTCTAACTATTTAGCCAAGTTACTGAATTCCAGTTCTGTATTAAATATTTATCTTTTCTTTCCTTCTTTTTCTTTCTTCCTCCCTTCTCTCCTTCCTCCCTTCTTTCCTTCCTTCCTCCCTCCCTTCCTCTCTGTCTCTTGCTCTCTCTCTCTGTCTCTCTGTCTCTCTCTCTCTCTCTCTCTCTCTCTCTCTCTCTTTCTCTCCCTTCCTTCCTTTCCTTTCCCCCCCCCTTTTTTCTTCTTCATTTTGCATTCGCATTTGGCAAAGGTATATTTCTGAAGGTAATTATGCCACATGGTGCACGTGAGTGATTATCTTATTAGTTGGTACATCAGGTGATCTGCATGTCTTCTATGAGTGCTAGGATAGCATTGTAAAAATGTTGAGTTCTAAGTTCAGCAGCCTGGATAATTATTAGCAAAAAAAAAAAAAAAAGACTGGCAATTTACCTAATAACTTTATTATAAACGTAAGGGTTATTTGGCATATATAATGCTGAGTGGAAAACAACCCAAATTTGGATAATCAAGAAAGACCCCACTCTTACAAAACTAAGTGGGAGAAATCAAGAGGTTGTTCTTTCTCATCCAATTGGCAACTACTTTTAGAAGTGTACTTCAAGGTACCTATTCAGGATTATACATGGTATTAATTACAAATGACATTGTAGTTTGGACTTAATGGAAAAGTGCCTCAACCCACCTGGATTCTTTGTTATTTTCAAAATGAACCAGAGGATCACAGCGTAACATCTCTTGGAATTCATCCACTTTCTACTCAGGTAGCCACAACATTATTTAAAGTCCCTCATCACTTTTCACCTGGATTATTATATCATATTACATATGATATAATAATATATTATATAGGTTATATATATGATATATAATATATTGACATATTATTAATATAATACACAATATATAATATTGCGTATTATATTATGTCATGTCATGTTGTATCATATTGTTATCTCATATTATATAATATATCATATCATGTTATATCATGTTATATTGTATTATATCATATTTTATTATATTATATCCTCCTAATTGAACTTCCTGTCTTTAATCTCTCTTCATTTCAATCTATACTCCACACAGCTGATAGATGATAGGCAGGCAGGCAGGTTGTTGGGTAGGTAGGTAGGTAGATAGATAGACAGAACATTTATTTACTTACTATGATGGAGTATTTATTAACTAACTATGTGTCAGATGTGTCAGGCACTGTGCTAAGTGCTAGGGATAAAAAAAAGGAAAACAAGAAGATTTCTATTCTTAAAGAGCCTACATCTGACAGGGAAGACAAAACACAAAGAGGAGCTGGAAAGAGGTGTGGAAGGAAGAAGGTGAGAGGGAATTTAAACCAAAGAGGTATAAAGGAGAGTAGTCAATTAATATAGGCAATAATCTTGCTAGGGAATTCTATCTTTAAATTGCCTGACCATGGCAAGAAAGTTAGTCCTGCTTGGGCTACTTGTTCAAGTGAGGATCGGAGGCCTTTGAGGGGGGTTCTTATAGTTTTTTTCCCTTGATATTATTTATTTTTTATTTTTTTGCTTTTTGGAGGGAGGAAGACAGGGTAATTGGGGTTGTGACTTGCCCAAGGTCACATGGCTAGTAAGTGTTAAGGGTCTGAGGCTGAATTTGAACTCAGGTCCTCCTGATTCCAGGGCTGGTGCTCTATTCGTTGCACCACCTAGCTGCCCCCATCTCTTGATATTCTACATAAGAATGCTGACAACTTCTATAGAGGGAAGGATTAAATTTCTAATACATAAAGATTCTAACAAAAGGGAAAAAAAGCCTTACTCAATAATATAACTATGTACAAGCATGTGTATGTCTGCATGCATTCTCTAATAAGCAATACCAATCCATTTACATTGCCAAGAAGAGGGATGACATTTGCATTTACAAATTTCTAAGAAGCAAACATATTCTTGTTCCCATCATAAGAAAGGTCATAGGAACACAAATCAGACATAATGAAATTAGATGTGGCAGTTATGGGTTAAGGGGTCCTAGAAAATGGTCTTCTAAAACTAAATCATGTTCTAAAGGTCACATCAGGAAAGGAAGTTCTCAGCTCATGACCCTTCCAATTGGAGTTGTAAAAAAATATTTATCATTCAGTCATTTCAGTTGTGCTTGAGTCTTTGTGACCCCATGTGAAAGAATAGTAATATTTAAGTGATGGCTTTTAGCCCCTTGGGGTCTTTTTGATATGTGATTTGCAGCATTCCATGACCTATTTCCATAAATAAGTCAATGCTTTCTGATCCTACACAATTCACGTGATTCTTTGAGTTGATGGTGAATAAAGATGTGATTCTGTACCTGTTAGGCTTTATTAAAAACACCATGCGTGTAGTCAGGTGTTACATTTATGCTGAAGGGTCCAGTGACAAGACATCAAATGATCTAGGTCACAGGGGTGGGGAGCCTGCAGCCTCGAGGCCACATGTGGTCCTCTACATCCTCAAGTGTGGTCCTTTGAGTGAATCCAAATTTCACAGAACAAATCCCCTTAATAAAAAGATTTGTTCTTTAAAAACTTTCACTCAAAAGGCCACACCGAAGGACCTAAAAGGCCACATATGACCCAAGGCTGCAGGTTGCTCATCCTTGGTAGGAAATGGAAGAACTATTTGGAACTCTTGCAGACATCATCCCTGATTAATTGTTATCTTGCAGATATTAGAGTATATTTACTTTCAATTCACTATCTCCCCAGTGCTTGGTGACTTTTCATTAAAGAATAATTAAACATCCCAATATACCCATAGTGTCCCTTCTCACCCTATGAATTGGTGGCTTGTTGTAAAGCATAAAGGTGAGGACTTGCCTTTGATTCAAAGATTTTAAAAAACAAGTTGTGGATCTTAGTATCCTCTGACTTTGATGGAACTCTGGCAGTATGCTGAAAGCATTTTGGAAATAACAGGGTTGCATAAGTCCCAAGACTCCACAAATACCACCAAATCAGACAATTAACTTTAGGCTTTATTTACCTGATTTGAAAGCAAGCTACATTTTCCTTCCACATTAGTGGGTTTTGTGTCTGTCTCTTTCTATCATTTCTGCCCCTGTGTGTAAATGAATATGTCTCATGTTTTGGATGTATGTTGGCCTGGGCAAGTCATGTCTCATGTTTTGAATATATGTTGGCCCTATAAGTAGACAGGATAAAAGGGATAGTAGACCTTCATTTGGTTTTATATTCTTCATTAAAGAAAGGGTCCTGGTAAGTATAATTGGGACACTTAATCATGTTTTAATAAAAGTCACCAATCACTGGGGAAATGGTGTGAATTGAAAATATTTTCTAATATCTCTAAAATAATAATTGGTCAGGAATGATACCTGTGTGCAGCAGTTCATGGTATTCACAGAATCTCCCAAATTCAATTCATTACAAGTTGGTAGATCTTTGAACAAATGTGCATTTTGTATATTAGTGTGTATATGCTTATCTATACATATATACATAGAAACACATACAAGGAGACATATATCATATATAAGGTTGCACTATTTCAATGAATGGTCTCTTGGCCTCATTTTTCTGTTTCTCCAATCCATCCTTCATGCTGTTGTCAAAGTAACCTTCCTTGTATGCAAGTCTGATCTTCCCATTCCTCTGCTCAAAAACAAATAACTTTCACCGGTTCTCTATTGCTTACAAGAAAAAAATACAAATGCCATGGCTAGCATTTAAATATCTCTACACAATGGTCCCAAATTATGGTTCCCATGGCTAGCATTTAAATATCTCTACACAATGGTCCCAAATTATGGTTCCAGCTTTCTTTCATGCTAGTTGCCTTCATAGACTCTATGTTCCAGCTAAGCTGTTTCCTGACCTTGTCCTATAATCTTTTCTTTCACATAACTTCATAGGATATTCCCAATCACTGAACAGACTAACCTCCTTGTCACTAATTATTGAAGTCCCTTGTTTCTTTAAGACAGGTGAAAGTCACCCTGGGCAAGTCATATAACCTATTTGCTTCAGTTTCCTCAACTACAAAATGGGGATCATAATAGTTTCTACCCCCAGAGTTGTTGTAAGGATTAAATGAGAGAATATTTGTAAAGTTCTTAGTCCAGTGCCTGGCACACAGTAGGCACTTAACAAATGTTTATTTCCTTTCTCTAAATGTGTTATCACTTTGTTTCCATCACACTTAGTTCAACAAACATTAATTAATCACTTACTTAAGAGCAAGGCTCTATTCTAGGTTCTGAGATTAAAAATGAATAAGATAAAAAACAACACAATTCCCATCCTCAAGAAGCTTACACTCTACCTTATGTCATATTTATTTTTGTGCACTCTATAGCCACCCTATTAGATTACAAGCTCCTTAAAGTAAGAAACTTTTTTTCATCCTTGTATATCCAGTATCCATGACAGTGCCTTTACATAGTATTCCAGTATTCCTGCTATATACATATTCCAATAGCCCATTCAATATTTCAGTGACTCTGTGATCTCATTTTTTGTAGGTACTCCTTCCAAAGTATATCGATCACCCCATCCATGCCTTTTAGTCCTGTGCTCCTCACTGATTTTCTTTAGTAATTCATCCAATATTCTAGAGGTCTTCCTCTATGTCTCCAAATATTACATACAAGAGCAGTATACATACTGTTCATCTGTAACATCTCATTCTCACTCTCCCACCTAGATGCATTTCTTTGGACTTTTCCATAATGATCCCAGAACTAGATACCTTCCTTCCTCCCCCCTCAACTACCCTTTTCAGCTTCCTTTTGTTTATTATCTTCCCTTATTAGATTGTAATATCCTTGAGAGTGGGGAATGTCTTTCTTTTTTTCATATTTGTATTCCCAGAGCTTAGTACAGTTCCTGGCACATTGTAGGTGCTTAATTAATTTATTAACTTATTACATGACTGGTCGATCTTCTTTTATCTCTTTGATTACATCTTTTGTGCCATTCCTTGGACTTCATTAATCATTGATAACATATTTATACCCCTCACTGAATATGTCTATTAATTATTCCTTTGTGTCACCAGCACTTTGATTCTTTAGAGTTTGTGGTACTTCATGATTCAAAAACATATTGCATCACCAGGATAATATTGGTATTAAAAAGAGGGGGTTTTGTTTCAGGGAGATGCTTGGTGTCTTTGAAAGTGCTACTCATTCTCACAAAGTGCAAGCCAGTCTGCTTATTACTTGTTCAATTATGGGTCCACTTCATTGTCCATCTGCAAGATCTTTAATTATATGTACTGGTGGGTTCACACAGGGAGGGTTTTCATCAATTTGGATATCATAGTCTAGTTCTCTTCATCCACTTAGTTTTTCTGTATGGATGGTTAAGATAACTTTTTTTTTTAATGATTATGGATCTGTCTTAGGAGACTGTGTAATGCTCCAGCACTTGAAGCATTCAAAACAATGTCACCTGTAGCCAGATCAGAGAAACCTCACCATCTATAAGGAATCACCCTTCTATCTGAATTCTAAGCAGGACATTCTCTGTGACAATAGTAAATTCCTCTGGTGAGCATATGCTTCCTTGTTTTATGCCACATTTGGTTTTAATAATCAGAGGAACATCAAGCAAAATTATTTCTGCTGTTGTGTCTATGAAGGAATCTTGCATTATCTTAGTATGTGCCCAGGAGACATCATGCTAGAAGAAGATATTTGAGGTTGCATTGTGTCCCAGCCAATTATGTTCTTTTGAAAAATATTTTTTAAAAAAACACCAAACAATTGGACTTTGTATTATTTGCACTTTTCATTGTGTGATTATAAAAATGCAGTCTGCTACAGAATATCATTTGTAAAAGTCTACCTGTTCTTTTCTCATATAATCATGAAGGATGCCCTTAATATACATGCAGATTATTCTCACAGAGAGATAAGGAAGTAAGCACTGTAATCACTGATGCCTTCTATCCTTGATTTCCCCCTTTTATTTAATATCTTCTTTCCGCTATCATAAACTAAGTTTTAGCCTGCGCCGCAGGCTTGGATCATTAGAACTTACTGAGGAACAACGGAGAATGAAAGTTCTCTAGTTCCGTCCAGGGGTAGGATGGGGAAGGGGCGGCAATGAAAAAGAAGTAGGACATTTTGGACTTCATATCTACATTAAGTTTTGCTAACTCATGTCGTGTTTTAATATGCTATGGGAGCTTATTCTGTAAAAGAACATTAGGGAATTCTCTTTTACAAAATCTTTTATCATGGCAATTTTATTCCCATTATTTATATTTAAAATATATTTCCCTTAATTTTTTCCTTTGTATAGCTATAGAAGTATGGAAACATATATACATGTATATTACACATATATCATATATAATATGTGTGTGTGTGTGTGTGTGTGTGTGTGTGTGTGTGTGTGTACATATTGTTGAGAGAGACGGAGAGGAAATTGAATCTGGCTGGTGGGGTATAGCAACATAGGCTATGTTTTTTTCTTTGTTTGCCAAATTGCATAGACTGTCTCTGTGTGGAACAGGAAGGAAATTAAGTCAGGTTTTAAGGGTAGTGAGTTATGTAATATATGTAGGACCAAAGTATTTGGGGGAATATGGTCTCAGAAGTATGGTGTGGAGGAACTGCTCTTTGGAGAGCAGTTGAATAAAAAGAGAAATTGTATCATTTTTGGCCCAAACTTCCTTTATGTATAACTGGCCTGGTCCAGTCGCTCCTTCCATTTTTCTCTTGTTTAGTGCTATTACTACTCTCATGTATGTTGGGATGTTAGAATTCAAATATGCTGGCTCGACCAGTATTTATGGAGAAAATAATTTGTCACAGAAATTTTGACAACTCTTTCTCATTTTCATCTATTTACATAGAGTATTTACTTTTAAAATGTTTATTGATTTAATTAAAATACCTGAAAAATAGTCAATCAGACTTTGCTTTAAGTGAAGGGGAACTGCTATCTCTTGAGAAAGTCCATACCAGATAGCTCCAAATTTAGGAAGACTTTCCTTACTTCAGCCTAATTATCAGTGCTTTTGTAACTTATGCCTATCATTCCTACTTCTGTCCCATGAGGCCTAGCAGAACAAGGCTTATGACGTCCCTGCGAATATCTGAAGTGAGCTATCTTACTCTACCGAAATCTTCTCTTCTCTAGGGTACTCGTTTTTTTCACTCGGTCTTCATATGGCTTCCTTTAAAGGCCCTTTCCCATTATGGTCACCCTCCTTTGTATGTTCTCCAACTAATTTTCCTGCTATAGTGCTTATCAAAGGTATATGATAAGCTAAATAAAATGACTAGCCATCCAAATGTATGTCAATTTAGACAATATGTCCTTTTCATCCACTTCGTATTTCTTGATGGATTACCAGACTGATCTCTTTGGTGGTTGTGAATCTCCTTGATAACACAATGTAGTATTCCTGGGGCTGAATATAATCATCATAATGAACATTTGGAGATCCTCACAATTTATAGGGAATCTCTTCCATTTGGATTTTGTACATTATATCCATAAGTCACTGGCAAATACTTTTGTTTAACATATACCTCCTTGTTTTATGCCTCAATTGATATTGATACAGAAATATCATTGAATAAAGCTTCATCTACCAGAAATTTTGTATGATCTTAAGATACACAAAAGAGATACCCTGTTGGGGGACTCTTTAAGTCTACATTTTACTCAATGGAGTAAAGTTATTTTCTGCAATCAATAATTTTATATTCTCCACAACTTTCAATTGACTCATTATGAAGATGTGGTTTGTTGAGAATCACAAATTTGTTCCCTTCTCTTATTTTTATCTGTACTTAGACTATTCTAATAATTATTTTATATGAATGAGAAAGTAGGCATATGGTTAATTACTGATGTCTTCTTGATCACCTTTTTAAAAGAATTAATAATATTCTATTTTTTTCTGTTTTTTTTTCCAGAATATTCTCCTCTTCGAGATAGCTTGAACATCTATTCTTGAGTAACTGTAAAGTTCCAGAATGGATTTTTTTCTGTATTTAGTCAGGTGTAGCTACTGTTCCCATCTTCATCTTCTTAAGTTTGATCTCTACTTCTTCACATGGAATATTAGGTAGTGAAATGATAAATTTTCATCAATTATGAGAATAGGATGTTATAGAAATGCTGGAGAATCTGTACCATTTCACATTTGTTTGTTATCCTCCTTCCAATTTCATCTATAAATATTTTTAAGAAACCTTGCCTGAATAAATCTCAGGCAAGCACATTTCCTCTGTTTTGTGAGATAAATGAATGAAAAGGCATTTATTATGTGCCAAGAACTTTGTTAAGTACTAGGAATACACATAGAAAAGAAAGTCATTCCCTACAATCAAAGAGTTCACCTTCTAACTGGGAGCACAGCAGGAAGTTTCAGCTATAGAGCTTATGGAAAGGTCTAGTAGTCCTTAGGGTGCAATAAAAAGATGGGTACCAATGCCCAGAGGTTCTTAGTGCATAGTGTCAGGACTGATGATAACACTCTACTTTTATCATGTAAGATTCTATTTTACCAAAAAAATTGTACTTGGTGACTTCCTGCTCATTGAAGAGGTGTGAGTGGCTATGTGAGCCTGGAAATATAAACAGTTAGTATTAACTATTAATTCAATGATCAGAGATAAATGCAACTCATGAATTTATTTCACCAGTTCTTCTGGTTGGACTGTAACCCTAAATATCTTCAGTATATCTAAGTTCTTGATCTGAGCAAAAACCATGTTGTACATTCTTATTATGATAATTTTATGACTATGTTAAGACCAGCATTTCAAAGCCAAAATTAATTTCTTATAATGTCACCTTCTCAAATCATAGTAATTAACATTCATATAGTGCTTTGAGGTATACAAGGTACTTTACATACAATATCTCATTTGATCCTTTTAACAACCCTGTGACATCCATGCTATTATTATCCCCACTTTACAGGCCTCCTTGATGGTCCATAAACAAGAATATTCCATCTCTCAGCTCTGGGCATTTTCTCTGGCTGTCTTCCATCCCTGGAATACTTGCCCTTATCTTTTAATCATTCCTATTTATCTTGCATATAGCTTGTTTGTACATATTTGTTTGCTCATTTTCTCCTGCATTAGATTGTGAGCTTCTGGAGGGCAAGGGCTCTTTTGACTCTTTTGGTATCCCCAGCACCAAGCACATAGTAGGACCATAGTAAGGCTATAGTAGGGCTTATGGTAGGGACTTAATCAATGACTGATTTTATAGATGAGGAAACTGAAAATGAAAGGTGTGATATGGCTCTCCAAGGATTAGAAGTGTCTGAGACAGGACACATACTGTATGTCCAGTATTCTATTGAGTGAGCCACCTACCTGCCTTAAATAAAGAAGATGAGAGAGAAATTACACATCAAATGGTAAGAGATTATGAAAAATGATGACTTCATCAGAATTTCTTTAGCTTACTCTTACCACATTTTGTTTCATCTGTAACAGGGAAAACATTTCAACTTGAACATGAAGAAAACTGGAGGCAGAGCTCATTGTTTTCTCTCTGTTCTGGGCCTTATGTAAACATCAGTGATTCACTGTATAAAGGTTGGAAGAGAAATCACAGCAACCTTTTCAAAAAGGTCAGCTGCTACAAAATCATAATCAACTCAGGAAGATTTGGGTTCAAATCGAGACTCGGATCTTTAGGGCTAGCCACTTAACCAGCCCTCTGCCTCAGTTTCCTCATCTGTAAAATGGGGATCATAACAGCCCTTACTTTCCAAGGTGGTTGTGAGGATCAAATAAAATCATATTTGTAAAGTAAAACCTTGAAGTGCTCTGTAAATGCTAGCTATTAGCTACATAAATGTCAGTTATTTTTAAATGTAAAGTACTCCACAAACTTAAAGCATTATAGAAATGCCATCTCTTATTTATCTTATGGAGTCCCTTTGGAATATTAATCATGACTGTTTATAATAATTACTCATGTTTTTATAATGCTTTGAAGTTTAAAAACTGTTTTTCTCAACATAAACCTGTGAGGAAGGTGGCAAAATTATTATCCCTGTTGTGTAGAAGAGGGAACAGAGAGGTTAACAGCTTTGGTAAGTATGAAATAAATGCTTATTGACTGACTGACCTTCCCATTGCTGAGCCATTGCCAATCTTCCTGACCTATGTATGTCTACCACTGGACTCTAATAATTCTGGAGGAGATAGTGAGGCTGGTGACTTTGCACAGCCCTGCCTCACTTAAATCCAAGTCACTTGCAGATAAGGACATCACCTTCCTGAAGTCATCAGTCCTCTTTGAGAATGAAGAATCCACAACAATCTGTCCATTATCAGTTAGAAATGGTCTGTGGTAGAAAGGTGGCACAGTGGAGAGAGTACTAGCCTTGGAATCAGGAAGACTTGAATTCAAATTCAGCCCAAGATATTACTAGCTGAGTGACCCTGGTCAAGTAACTTAACCTTGTTTGTCTTAGTTTTCTAATCTGTAAAATGAGCTGGAGAAGAAAATAGCAAACCACTCCATTATCTTTGTCAAGAAAACACCCAAATAGGGGCGGCTAGGTGGCGCAGTGAGTAGAGCGTCGGCCCTGGAGTCAGAAGGACCTGAGTTCGGATCCGGCCTCAGACACTTAACGCACACACAAAACAAAAACCTAGCCGTGTGACCTTGGGCAAGTTACTTAACCCCAATTGCCCACCAAAAAGGCAAAAAAAAAAAAAAAAGAAAACACCCAAATAGACTCATAAAGACTTGGACATGTCTGAAAAACAAGAACAACAAAAGTGGTAACATTCTAATCCAAATCTCCTGATTCAGAGTTCAGTGTTTGTTCCATTGTTCCACATGGCTCTAAACCTCTCAAAATAAACTCTTAATTCAACATTTTCTATAAGAAATTGATGTATTAAGTATCTACTATAGGTACCAGGTACCATGTAAGCTACTTGGAACATGAAGACAAAAAAAAAGAGAAAAAGGAGGAAGAGGAGAAGGAGGAGGAGGAGGAGGAGAACTTGCTGCCCTCTGGAAGCCCCCATTCCAATGGGAAGACACCACATACTCACAAGTAGGGGAATGCAAGGGAATATGAAATCATTGCAAAGGAGGGAGGGAGTTTTGTTTCTAAGAGCAGCTGCTGAACTGCTTATCCGTGTTAAAGTAAACCCATCATTTCACAGAGTTTGGCCAGCCCCAAATTGACTGTCATCTAATCTAATCAGTAATTGCTGCCCTTCAGAACCCTATTTGTAGAAACTTCAATGACATCAAACTTGAGTTTGTTCTTCGAAGGTACTGAGGGTTAAGAAGCTGAAGGGAAAACTTCCTTCACCTGAAAGGGTAAAGCTCTGAGTTAATCTAAAGCACATGGCACACCCAATTTGAGGTCCAGGGGTGAAGTCATTCATCTGTGACTCATAACCACTAAACACCAACACTTTGTTCTATAGAACGTTGGTTAGCAACCCGTTTCCAAACATCATGTCCAGTGTGTGTTACAAATGATGTTTAAAAATGAGAAGAGCTGCTCATTTTGCTTTTAAGTTTTGTAAAATGAGCCTGTTGGCAAAATGGATATGGATGGATTCTTAATAAATAAATGGTTCTGCTAATGATAGGAAAGTCATAGGGAATTTGTAAAAAGAAATGCTGTTTTAAGCCATGCTACAGGGCAACATGTGGATGGAGTAGTGGACTTAAGAGTCAGGAAACACCTGGGTTTGAATCCTTTCTCAGACATTTAACAAATTGTATGTCCCTGACCAAGTTAACTTTTCTTGGGCTCAGTTTTGCTGTCTGTACAATGGGCATGATAGCATTTATTTCAGGGTTATTTGGGGGATCAAATTGTTTATATATATGTATACATCTATCTATCTATCTATCTATCTATCTATCTATCTATCTATCTCTTTGCAAACCTTAAGGTTCTTAATCCTCTGTCTGATATTATAACCTACCCTTTTCTCTACCTACACCTTACTCCCACTTACTCTTCAGTCCCATAGTACTCACCTCCTTGATATTTCATGACTAAGATACTCCATCTCTACATTCTGGTCATTCTCTCAAGCTGTCCCCCATGCCTGGAATGCTCTCCCTTCTTATCTCTACCTACTTCCTTTTTGGCTTCCTTTAAGTCAAAGTCAAGAAGACTCATCTTCCTGAGTTCAAATTTGGCCTCAGACACAAACTGCAATACCCTAGGCAAGTCACTTCACCCTCTTTGCCTCAGTTTCCTCCTCTGTCAAATAAGTTGGAGAAGGAAATGGCAAGACACTCTGATATCTTTACCAAGAAAACCCCAAATGGGTCCCAAAGAGTAGGACAAATTGAAATGACTGAGCAACGACAACTTAATTCTATTGCCCTCCCTGTCTTATTTACTTCTCATTTGTCCTGTATATATCTTGTTTGTTTGGCAGGCAGGGACTGTCTTTTGACTCGTTTTTATATCCCTAGTGCTTAGCACAGTGCCTAGTATATAGGAGATACTTAATAAATGCATATTGAGGGACAGCTAGGTGATGCAGTAGAGCACCACCTCTGAAGTCAGAAGGACCTGAGTTCAAATGTGGCATCAGACATTTATTAGCTGTGGGATCCTGGACAAGTCATTTAACCTTGATTGCCTCCAAAAAATAAATATAGAAAAAGTTTATTGATTTACTGAAAACAATATGTAAATGCTAATTAAGAGGATGATGCCAACACTCACAAGGCAAGTACTCATGGTGGTCAGAAAAAGTGATACAAGGACACTCTCAATGCCTCTTTGAAGAAATTTGGAACTGATTGAGTGACATGGAAGCCACTGGCACAGGACCACTCAGTGTGGCAAAATCAAAGTTGCTCAAAAGAAACATGAGATGCACAGATTTAGAGAACCCACCCTAAATGTTCCCATGGACTATTTAAGTCTGACCTGTGGTAGAGCATTCTGAGCTCATTTTGGTCTGATCAGCCACAGTCAGACACATTGCAAATTGATTCTGACATGGTGATATCATTTTGGTCCTCTGAGAATGAAGGACAACAACCAACCAAGCTTCACTCAAAATGGAAGAGAGCAGCAAGAGGAAAGGAATAAGCATTTATTTAGTGCCTACTCTGCCAGTCACTGTGCTGTGTCTTATGCATATTATTTCATTTGATACTCAAATCAACCGTGGGAGGTAGATGCTATTATTATTCCTAATTTATAGTTGAGAAAACTGAGATAAAAAGAGGATAAGTGACTTGCCCAGGATCACACAGCTAATAAATGTCTGAGATGGGATTTGAACTCAGGTCTTCCTGATTTCAGACCCAGCTCTCTACCTGCTACATCACCAGCACTCTAAAATAGCTGCTAAGCAAAAGCATTCTGTGGTGGTGACATGTATCTGCTAGGGAAAGGAAAAAGAGGAGAAAATGAAACATACTTCAAATACTTTCCCCAGGTGGTACATGGTAAATTCTTCTAGACTATCAGATTAAATCCCATGCAATTGGCAATCCATTATGGTGATTGGTGCTTTAAACCAGAAATTTAAAATTAGTTCCTTGAACCACAATGCCTATTAAAAGATTGATATATTTATAAGTAAAAAAAAAAATAAACCAGGAGTGACTAAGAGGATGTGGTATCCACTCACTGGGCAAAAGGTGTGGAGAGTTACTGTTTTTGTTGCTAGGCAATGAGTTTTTATGTAGCAATAAATCTTTCTATTCAAGAATTAGACTACCCTTTTACATTTGGAAATATTTTATTTTCTCTGTGTAAGAATGTATGGACTTTACTATAATTTGTAACTCTATAGTAAATAGCATATTTGTGTCCTGAAACTGAAACTTTGAAGTCCTTTGGATTATTTTCAGGAAGAGAGGATTGCTACCTAGAAATCACTTGCCTAAGGAGACTTGGCTTGTATTTCCTCTTTGAGATCATTTCCTTTGTTCAACTAGTCTAACCCTTCTTCAGATGTGATGGCTACTGTGTCTAAGTTCCTTGGTTTGCCTGTTTGAATTACAGAAGTTGAGGGTGAGGTCACTCTTCAGTGGAGAAAACATTTGACTTTATGTACCTTCAGGCCAAACTTCTGTGGGGTTTAGCTTCACAACCATAATTGTTTAGTACAGACTGAGACTTTAGATGATGTAGGTGAAATCATAGGGTTTCCTAAATCATCCTTCTATCAAATTCAGTTTATTAATTCCATCCAGGGTTGGGGTGGGCTGAAACTGTATATTATCTTTGGTATATGGAAATTTCAGTGAGGAAACTCCTTCTTTCAATATGGATCAGCATTTGTTATGCAACTTAGACTTTTAGAGTGTTGTCTGAAGCAAGGAGTGGATAAGGGACTAGCCCAGGGAGGTTAGTAGAAACAGGATTTGAACTCAGGTTTTTTAGACTCCACAGTCCACCTCTCTTAATCAGCATGGTAATAACTCTGGGAAGAGGTGGGAAAATCTAGGGGTGGGCCCATGGTTACAGGAAATTCAAAATTTCCTGTTATATAGATCTTAAATAGATTTATAGCACACACTGAAAGCAGTAACATATACTATAATGATAGGGGATATAAAAATAGGGAAGAAGAGAAAGAAATCTAACTGGAGGATTGGTAAAATTCAGCACCTGTTAGTCAGGATGACCTGGGCTCCCTTTCTGCCTCTGACACATTTTAACTTTGTGACCATAAATAAATCCTTTAATCTTTCAGTGCCCCAGGAAATTCTAAGACTAAATTACAGAGCGGTAGCGCCTCGACATTAGTAGACCAAGTTCCACATGAGGCAGTTTCTCACACAGACGAAATACCAGGTCTTGACTAAAAATACGTAAACAACTGTATTAACCCAGCTAATATGTGACAGAACCCAGAGAGATCTCCAGACTATTCATATTTTGGTTTATTAAAATATTTAATGATATGGGAAGGCAGGTGGTGCAGTAGATAAAGTGCTAGGACTGGAATAAGGAAGACCTGAGTTCAAATTCAGTCTCAGATACTAGCTTTGTGATTGTGGGCAAGCCACTGTGTTGGCCTCAGTTTCCCTATCTGTAAAATAAGCTGGAGAAGGAAATGGCAAACTACCCTGGTATCTCTGCCAAGAAAATTCCAAATGGGGTCACAAAGAGTTGGACATGACTGAACAACAACTTAAAGATAGAATCAGGGGGATGCCTTTGTGCTTTTCCCCTTCCTCGGGTTAGGACAGAATGGTAGAGCTGGAAGGTTCAAATGTATAGAACCTACTTCCTTTTAATTATCCCAAATCCTTAGGGTTAGTTGAATAGACAGTATTTTGTTTCATTTCCCATATTACTGGGGACTGTAGTTCAATCCAAACAAATTCATGGCATAATTCAAAGTGTACTGGATTTGGAGTCAGAGTACCCCGAGTTCAAATCCTGACTCTGACACTTCCTGCGTGGACTTTGACAAATAAACTCTGGGCCTCAGTTTCCTCAATTGTAAAATAAAAAGGTTGGTCTCCGTGACAGTTCTAAATCTATGATCCTAATTTTGAGCTTCAAGCCAGAAATATATCCCATAAAAATAACTATGAACTGGTAACTGTAATAGTGAAGTGACTTCCAGTTGTGATTTTTGTAATTTCTTCCTGAGCTTTTTGTTTGTTGTTTTCCAGTCGTGTCTGGCTCTTCATGACCCAGTGGAGTATACTGTCCATGGGGATTTTTTGGCAAAGATACTGGAGTGGCTTGCCATTTTCTTCACCAGTGGATTAAGGCAAAAAGAGGTTAAATGACTTGCCCAGGGTCACACTGCTAGTGAGTGTCTGAGACCAGGTTTGAACCAGGGCTCTATCCACTGTGCCATCTAGCTATCTTTTGATAGCATGTTTTAATAGATTTCACACACGTGTGTGCACACACACACACGAATAAAACTAGTATAATTTAGGTTACTGGGCTGTGCTGGTAGAGGGCATTAGAAAAAAAAGATGGAAAAAAGAGAGCGTTTAGAATAGAAATTGCTAGTTTTTATATATCATATATATGTATACATATTATATACATAAAGAATGAGTGAGAGAGAGAGAGAGAGAGAGAGAGAGAGAGAATTTATATAGGTTTGCAAAATGCTTTACAAATAACATCTCATTTTATTCTCACAGCAACTCTGGGAGGTTAGATGAGGAAACTAAGGTTAAAAGTGACTTCTCCAGGGTCACATAGCTGGTAAGTTTCGAAGTCAAGATTTGAACTCAGGTCTCCAGACTCTGTGTCTAGCACTTCATCCATTGCACCACCTAGTTTTCTTAGAAGTTTAACAGCGGGCTGCTCAGAGACACTTGTGTGCTATAGATGCCTGTGCTAGAAACAGTCGGTTCTATCCTCCAAATCTCAACATCTCCTACCCATTTCCCTGTGTTTTTTATTGTTGTTCAGTCATTTTTCTATTGTGTCCAACTCTTTGTAACCTCATTTGGGGTTTCTTGGAAAAGATACTGGAGTAGTCTGCCATTTACATCTCCAGCTCATTTTACAGATGAGTAAACAGAGGCAAGCAGGTTAAAGTGACTTACCAGGATCACACAACTAGTAAACATCTGAAGCCAGATTTGAACTCAGGAGGATGAGTCTTCCAACCCTGCCCCTCAAGCCCCACCTTTTTCTATCACTTACTTAAAGCAGCACCCAGCTAAATTGTATGAACCAGACTAGCTGCCTAGGGAAAACTGGGGAATACAAGTAAACAAAAAAAGGGAGAGGAGGCTGCCATCAATCAACAATCCCATCAATCAACAATCATTTATTGGGAGGTGACGAGAAAGCAGTGATCTATCTATGCAGAAGACCAAGAGAACCTGGACCCATGGAACAGTCAGCCTCACTGGCAAGAATGGGAAATAGAAGTCAAGTAGGACAAATATAGGGCAGCTCCCATAACACCTGAGGGAATCCTTTATTTGAAGGGCTGTGGGACCTTATGTAAAGAATTGGGGTAAATAGTATAAAGTTGTCCTGAACTGAGGTGGGAACAGGAGGAGGGGGGTGAAGGGAGAGCTATAACTTTGTCAACTGCACAGTCTCTCTAAGATTTGCTATTTGGGAAGTGGCATCACCTCCTGGGGAGAAGCAGCAGCTGCCCTGTGCCATTTGGAGGACAGCCAAGTGGGAGGGAATGTCCTGGAGGAAGACCATGGCAATGAGTCAGTAAGAGGTGGAGGCACAGTGCTGAGCAATGGGAAGAGAGAACCCTGACCTTTTTCCTCAATGGGACCTAACCTAAGGCAGGACTGTGAGTCACATGAATTTTATAGGTCTGCAGTGGGGCAGAGAAGAAAGGGGGACTCATTGGAAGGGGACTTGGGTGTGAGCCCTTTATGCACTTACAGTATCCAGAAGGCCTGGTGTATGTTTGATGCCTTTGTGAGCCTGAGTGCTGGTAAGAAAAGATGATGACCATCTTTTGAGGAGTGGCAGACAATTATGTTCCCATATGCCAATAAGTGGGAGGCAAATGAACTGAAGTTCCCAGGTTCCTTCCCTAACTGACAAGCCAGACGTAAGTGAAAGATCTCTAAAGTGACCTGGGGCTTTTTGCCAGGAGGCTATCTCTTATGCAAAGGTTATAGAATATATTACCTATGTATTCATACACATGCACACACGTATGTTTATAAAACTCTGTACATATATATTACATATAATACTTGTGTATTCTTAGCATAGGTCCTGGCATATAGAAGGCACTTAATAGATGCTTGTCCCATCAAAAAAAATGGGGGGAGGACCTATTCATATAAAAATATTTATAGAAGCTCTTTTTGTGGTGACTAAGAACTGGAAATCAAAGGGATGCCCATCGACTGGGGAATGGCTAAACAAGCTGTGGTATATGATTATAATGGAATATTATTGTGCTATAAGAAATGACAAGCAGGATGATTTCAAAAAAACCTAGAAAGACTTACATGAACTGATGCATAGTGAAGTGAACAGAACACAAGAACATTGTACATAGTAACAACAATATTGTTCAGTGAACTGTGAATAACTTAGCTATCCTCAGCAATACAGTGATCCAAGACAATCCCAAAGGATTAATGATGAAGTATCCTATCTGTCTACAGAAAAGGATTGATATTTATTTTTTGAATTATTTATTTTTGAAATTTTTGAAATTTTGCATTTTTTTAGTGGGGGGAAGCCAGGGAAATTGGGGTTAAGTGACTTGCTCAAGGTCACATGGCTAGTAAATGTTAAGTGTCTGAGGGAAGATTTGAACTCAGGCCCTCCTGATTTCAGGGCCAGTGCTCTATTCACTCATATAGCCGCTCCAACTGATATTAGTTTGATACAGACTGAAACATGCTATTTTTCACTTTCTTTCATTCTTTTTCTTTTATTTGAGTCTTACTGTACAAAATGACTAATATGGAAAATGTCTTACATGATTGCAGAAGTATAACCTATCTCTGATTGTTTGCTATCTCAGGCAGGGAGGGAGGGGCAGGGAGGAATAGAATTTGGAACTCAAAACATTAAAAAACATTAAAAATTTGTTTTAACCTGTAATTGGGGGAAATTTTTTTAAATTTAATTTTTTAATTGCATATCCTTTCCCTTATCTGTATGCATGTGTATATAAATATATACAGACATTGCTATAGATAGGTGGAGAGGTATTTGTCCCTGCAGGTTATCCAGAGTCGTTTGTCCAAATGCTGCTTACAGGGAGAAGTGACTAGACAGCTGTGGAATCTTGCTCCCCGCTTTCCAAAGGTGACTTTGATTCTTGTCAGCAGTGGAGTAGGATAATTGGAGCCATGAGACTGGCTACTCCATTATCCTCAGTGAGTGACCCTCCTAATTAATCATCTCCTTGAAATACTGTTAGTTTAGGGGAAATCATTTTAGGTCCAAAGGGTTTTTTCTGTTTACTCCCCCTTAACAGTGAAGGAATGCCTCAAGCTATAACCTAAGGCTCAACTCTCCCCACCAAATGCTAGTTAAAACAAAGACCATCATACATGTTGAAGAATGAACAAGTCCATAAATATAAATAGAGAGCAAAAAGAAATGGGAGAATTTATGTAGATGAGAATGTACCAAGCAATGTACAGAGTAAATGAGCTTACCCAAGGGGAAATTTCCTAACGTTTCTAGAGAAGCTGGAGGGAGGGCACCATGTTTGGGGCACCAGCTGCTCTACGTGATGGTTTTTTCACATAGTCTTTCTATTACTTGGGGAGCTCCTTTTAGAAAAAAGTCTGGAACCACACACTGTATATCTTCTCTCAAAGCCAGAAGTCAGAAATCAGAAGAAGGAAATTAAGAGAAAGCGGGAAGGTGAGGCAACAGAAAATATATTTAAAAAAAAAAAGTCTAAACCGAGATTGTCCCAGTAAAATAGCAAGGTATAGTGTAAAGATCTCAGAGCCAGGAGGACCCAGGTTCAAATCTAGCCTTTGACACTAGCTTTATGACCCTGTATCCAATCAGGTCGAAGTTTAAAAAGCATTTATTAAGCACTTTCTATGTGCCAGACATAAACTGAGAGTAAAAAAACAGGCAAAAATAGTCCCTTCACTCACATTCTAACAGGAAAGTCAACACAGAAACAATTTTTACAGAATACATGCAGGGCAAATTGGAGCTAAGTGATGTAACTTCTCTGAGCCTCAGTTTCCTCATCTATAACATGAAGAGGTTTGACTAGATGTCTTTTAAGGCCCCTTTCATCTGTAGATCTATTATCCTGTGGCCCTATGATTCATCAACAAAATTATAGTGACTATCTATTCATTGCTTAGCTGTCTAGTTGCAAACAGTCTGGTCATAGACTCTCTCATTTCAATTCAATTAAATAATTATTAAGCATTTACTCTCTAATTTAGAGTATCATGAAAGTAAAATAGTACATGGTGAACTTGAAGGAGCAAGGCACTCTGGGAAAGAGATAAAAGTTGGCATATGCCAGGTGAATCAAACCACTGCCGCCATCTTGATATAGAGATAGGCCAGGACCCTTTTCCTAAGACCCTTGGAAATATCAGTGTTTCCTCCTTGTCAGGCCCTGTTTCCAACCCTGCTTTCACAGTCATCATCCAGGGAATTATTCCCTGTAGAATTGCAACCTGGTATCTGTTTCTGCATCTTCTACCTCCTCAGCAGTCATAGCTATTGAAGACCCAGAAAAATTCTCACTACCTAAGTCCTTAGCACAGTACTTTGCACATAGTAAGGACTTAATAAATGTATTTTTATCCATTCATTCACAAACCATCTCAAAGTGTGGACTTAGAAAAACCAGCTATATTTGTAGATATAATTCTAGTTCCTTTAAACTCTTGTCTCTTTGCTTCTCTTACTGTACAATCAGACCTTAGGGGGAATTTTATGAATTAAGGGAGAATTATGAGTTAAGACCACAAGTTGATACATTAAACTGATGTCAAATTCTGGGAACTGGAAGAAAAAATAATAGAAAAAGAGGCCCTGAGACTTAATGACAAAATAAGCAGACCTTAATTGGGGAGGAAGTTCATAGACTCCATAGTGGTGACTGTAGGGATCACTCTAATAGTAGTTACATGGATAAATAAAATCCCTAATGTTGTTCCATTTTGATTTTGTAAGAATGGTGCTTACATTGATAGTAGCGCAGTTGGGCTATGTCTTCCGTAGACTTTCATCGAAACCTACTTCTTTCTTTGTCAATTGCATCACTGTCCTCCTAGGTATAAATCAGAGAATCGTAGAAATGGAAGGAAATTCAGAGATTGTCTAGTTTAACTTGGACCTGACCAAGAATGTCCTTTACAATATCCAGTCAGATTGGAGTCATTGGATCTTTATTTGAAGCTCTTTAGTGAAGAGAGATCTCAAGCTATTCGGAGAGGCAATGTGGTATAATGGACCACGAGAGTACTGGATTTAGGACCATAAAGGGCTAAATTCAAATTTTGTTTTTTGACACTTGCTAGCTGTGTGATTTTGAATACAACTTCACTTTTTTCATCTGTAAAATGAGGAAGTTGGTCTCAGTGGCCTTTATTCTATATAACTCAATATATATCTTTGTTGCTATAATCTTCCATGATCCAGGTCACTCTCTTTTCTTTCTCAAATTCAGTATTTAGTGTATTATCTCTCTTTCCTCAACCCCAACTCCTGACTTCCTACTTGAAGATTCCTGTACATGTGTTAATATCACCTTGGGCAATCCTGACTCCCATGACTTCCATCTTCACTTCACCTCAGTTCACCCACAAGGTTGGTCCAATCAATTCCTTTGCCCCCTAGTACTTCTGCTGTTGAACTCCAGCCAATGTTCAATCCCGGATCACCCCCACTATCTGCCTTCTCTTTTCTCACATGTGCCTAACACTGTTAGAAAGAATTAACCTATTAAACTAATTGAATTGGGATGGAATGGAAAGCCTGAATTGGCCTTGGCAAGGATATGAGCTCCTTCTTTCTCAGAGTCTATAGTAAAGTAGAAGAGGGGTTCTGAGGTTTCAGGTTGCAAAGCAGAGGGAGTTCATGGCAGATTGCTTCTGTTTTGTAAGTCAAGTAGGAAAGCACATTAGTTAAGCAGTTTGACTCAAGTGGATTTCATTTTAGAGGCATTTGTCTTCCTCTTCTGGCAGTAGAGAGACAGCCTCTGGTTGGATTTTATATTCCTATGGTTTCAAAAGGTTAAGAGATCTTTTTATCCATTACCCTCTTAGCCTGTGTCGCTTTCATAAATGCAAAAAGAAAATGTAAGAAAGGCAGCATCATAGTCTCTACCACCACCATTAGAACAGATACAAAATCAAGTAAGTAAATAGTTTCATTTCTCCCTCATTCCGTAATTCAGCTTTGAGTTAGATTTAAGGTAACTTCTGTTTCTGCCAGGAAGGGATGAGTCCAAACTATGTAGCCTAGAGAGAATGCAAAGCTCTGATTTAGTACTGAATCTATATGTACTCCTTGGAAGTATCTCCCAGGTACTCTGGTCTGTCCTGTTTTGGGCCTAGATCACTGAGGCCTGGAACTCAATCCAACAGGGAGTAGCAGCAGTGGGAGCTCACTTCATATCAGATGACCCACACCAAAAAGGAGAGAGTCTTTCCAAATAGCCCACACAAAAAAGACATAATAATAATTTGTATAATCTCTCAGGGCAATCCTGGTGCTCTGCCCAGGAAGACATACTAGTGGTGACGCACATTGGGGAGAGAGAATATTCTGCTCCTCCCTACCTCTGGCCAGGGCTGCTTCTGTGACTGGGGAGGCAGACTTTGCTGACCTCCAAGCACACAGACCTACAGGCATATATGTAATTTGATATAAAATGATAAGCTGCATTCCCATGGCTCTCTCTTTTTCTTAACAGCAAAAGCTTTTGAAAACATCAATGCCTGCATTCCAGAGACTATACCAATCACTCCCCTCCCTGCTGAAATGTCAGGGTCTCTCCATGAATCATAGTAACTGCTTAAGAGCATTCAGGGGCTATAAACAGCCTGTGCCACAGGAAGTGAGGGAAGGTGCCGACGCAGTTATTTCTTGAAGGGCCAATGCACACCATTAAACAGGTGATTAAAAAAAAAAAACTTTAATGTTGGCTAAAGTCCTAGAGAGCAGTGAGTCAGAGATGTCACAACAGCTTGGCATAAAATAGTAAAGGCCTGTAGACTATTCTTATTTTCTTAAAAAAAAATTTAGAAACTGACCTTTGTCATTCTAGAGCCCTTGGGAGGTGGCTTTTTCTTTGATTCAGTGCTTGTGTGTCCCAAAGAATGCACTGAAGACATCCTGTACTTCCTACACCTGAGATATGCAAAGCCTAGGGGGGCATTCCAAAGCTGGGGGTGTTATTTTTTTCCCTGCAGTCTTAAAACAATTTCCCTTTCCCATGACACTCCTCTCTCCTAGTTCACTTCAGGGACAGCATGGTTTAGCAGATAGGGAAGTCAGGAATACCTGGATTCAAGTCCCATGTCAGGTACTTACTAGCTATGCTATCCCAGGTAGGAGGTTAGAATCAAATCTCCTCCAAGGTCCCTTCTGGCTTGGAATCAATGAATCCGAGACCCTATTCTGCCTCAATGCAGTCTTGTCATTGCTCAAGATCTGGCTGATTAAGTCCTTGAAATCCTTATTGTCAGATCACCACTGAGGCTGCCATCTTGATTTGGTGAACAAAGCCCCACGTGGAGCCTGCCTCTATTTCTTCATGCCTAGGGTAGTGAGATGTCAGAGGCACCATTAAAATAGCCTTACATGAAATGGGAAGATGAAGCAATTCATTTACCAGATAGGAAGAATTTAAATACACATGGAACAGGAACAGATTACGATGATGTAGTATATGATTGTAGAGAAAAGGTTGGTCTATGAGGAAATTGAGGCAGTTAGGAAAAACTTCAAGAAAAAGTGGCACTTGAGGTGAGTTTTGGTGAACGGGTAGGATTTGGAGAGGCAGAGGGCAGAAGGGAGAGCATGTATGGTAGGGCTATATCAGGATGTCCTAAGCACCTTTTTATATTTTCTAGCAATGGGGAAAGAGACAGAAGATCTTTGTCTGTCCTGGTAGTATGAACCTGTGTGTATGGAAGATTTCCTCCAAAAGTCTGAGGGAACCACTGTGGATGGGCATGGGAGCATTGCTGGATAGAACATAAGAACTGGAAAGAACACTGGAGAGTATCCAACCCAATGCTCTCATTTTATAGATGGGGAGAATGAGACCCAGAGCTCAGTTTGGGATTTTTGGAACAGTGGAAAGATCACCTATTCCATTTTCCTTTTTTTATAAATGAAGAGATAGAGACCCAAGGATTTGTCCAAAGGTACATAGGGAGTAAGTAACAGAAGTAGATCTTACACTTGGCTGTTCTGATTCTAAAGTCACGGTTTCCCCCCACTATTCTATATTGCTTCTCCTGGCCTGCTACTAAGTCTTGCATCAAGAAGTCCCTAAAAAGGAAAACAGATGGCTTCTAATTGCAATATTCTGCTTACTTTTGGCATCTAGGAAGCTGGGACCATCAGGTGATGCTTGAATGGATGGGAGAATTAGCTAGGTGTGAGAGGGTGGAGGTGGCCCAGTTTTGCTGTGTGCCTTGGAAGTAATACAACTAATATCACTGCTTGCATAAACTATTGACTACCCTTTCCCTGGAATTTTTCCACTCTCAGCTTTTTTGTGACATTACACTCCTTGTTATGTTCTCTTCCAACCTGTAGGACTGCTCTTTTTTCATCTCCTTCCCTGGTTCACCATTTTCTTCCCATGCCTTAAGTGAGACTGTCCCCCAAAGCTCTATCTTAAGTTATCTGCTTTAAAATTTATAGGAGTTAGACAGAAAGGACCTTTGGAATCATCTAATTCAGTCAACTTATTTTTTTTTCAGTCAACTTATTTTAAAGTTGGGAAAACAGAGGCTCAAAGAGTTAATTTACCTGTTACTTATTCAAAGTCCTATGGCCAGGAAGTGGTAATAAGTGATTGAAACTATTATTCCTTACTTTAGTGCCATCTCAGCTCTCCATCCCTTAGATTAGAGACATTAGAACCATGAGCCCATTCCTGAAGAGTTCAATCTAGACCTCTCATCAGTATTTTCTAGTTGGGTTTGTTCAGATAGCCGCACCCTAACTGGGAGCCCTTTACCATTTTAGCTGCCAGAGAATGCTTCCAGGTGAATTTTTCCTCCCTCTAACCAAGAAATGAGCAAGTCATACTGTCCTCTGGACCCCTTAGTAAGCAAATATCTGAGAAAGCAGGACCAGACCTAGTACAATCACACTTAGCTCACTGTCCACCATTAAGATAAACCCATTTGGACTTTGTCCAAAGACATATAACCAGTGAGCCTGAGCCATCTCCATACTCTCCAGGCTCAGGCTTCACTCACCTTGATATCATAGGGCCTTATCACCTCTTGCCAGGAATTCTGGTTTCCTCACTTCTAAGCTCTCCAATCTCTCCTCCATGCAACTGGAAAAATAATTTTCCTAATGCACTAATATAACTATGTCATTTCCTTGCTTAAAATTTTTAGTCAGCCTCCTCCCCACAGGATAACATAAAAATTTAGAATCGCATTTAACTTCTTCCATAATCTTTCCATCCTAATTTCACATTATTTTTCTCTGTGGACTTTTTAGCCAAACTTTTAGCTGACTGTTCTCTGATCTCAAATCCCCTCCCCCTGCATTCAAACAAGTAAGTGGTCCTCATGGCCAGAACACCTTTTCTCCTCATTCTTTTAAGGATGGGTTTAGGGGCCGCCTACTCTGGCAAATCTTCTCTGGTTCTCTAATGGAAGGTGTTCCAATTGTTATTTAATTTTCTAAGAGTGCTATGTCAATATCACATCTATCTTGCTTTATCTCACTAGCCACCTTGTATCCCTCTTTTCCGTATCACTGTCATACCTAGCCTCAGTAACTGGTAAGCTTCTTAAAGGCAAGGACTATAGCACTTAGATAGGGCAGTGGAAAGAGTCCTGGATATGGAGTCAGGAAGACCTGAGTTCAAATCCTGCCTTAGAAACTAGTTATGTGATGTTGGGCAAGTCACTTAGTATCTGTTTGTCTCATCTGTAAAAAGTAGATGAATAATAATAGCTATTATTTATAAAGCACCTACTACTATGCTAAACAATTTACAAATATCATTTAATTTAAGCCTTACTACCTAAGAGGTATGGGCTATTACCCCATTTTACAGTTGAAGAAATTAGGGTTAAATGACTTGCCCACAGTCACACATCTAATAAGTATGTAAGGCTGGATTTGAACCCAGGTCTTGCTGACTCCAGGCCAAGCACTTTATCCACTGTGCCACAGAGCTTGTCAGGATAAAACAAGAGGTAACTAAATGATACAGTGTATAGAGCTCTGGGCCTGGAGTCAGGAAAATCTGAGTTCAAATCTGGCCTTAGACACTTATTAGATGTGTGACTCTGGCAAATTAGAACCTCTGTTAGTCTCAGTTTCCTCAATTGTATAATAAAGGTTAGAACCTGTCTCCCAAGATTGCTGTAGGGATCAAATGAAATGATATTTGTAAATTGTTTAGCATAGCATCTGGCACACAGTAGGTCTTATACAAATGCTTAGTCCCTTCCCCTAATATATGTAAAGTGATTTTCAAGTCTAAAAATTCTCTATGAATGCTAGCTATTATTATTACTTTAACTTTTAATACCCCCATTGCTAGCACAGGGGGTGCTTGCACTCAGTAGATGGTTGATCAGTGTTTACTGAACTGCATTAAAGCCTTTACAATCCAAGGACATACTGTCCCATGTTAAACCAAGCGAAGTATGATTAATATAACAGGTCTGAAGAATAGCAGGGTGATGTCATGGGACTGGCACTCAGAAGACCTCTTAATTGTGGGAGCTCAAGCAAACTACTTCTCTTTTCTGGGTCTCAGTTTCCCTATCTCTGCCATTCTTGAGTTAACCCAGAAGCTTTCAATTTTAATACATTCTTTGAGCTTGCAGCTGAGCATCTTTCCAAATATCTCACCTTGAGGAGCTGGAATAAGTTCAAGGTAATAGGCGATACCAGGCACCGACTCAGTGGACCCTGTGGAGGATCATCTGTAAAGATATACTAGCAGCATGGGAATAACCTTAAGTCGAATGATTTATTTTCAGATGTACCTGATATTTCTGAAGAGGAAAACATTGGCCCTCAAAAGGTAGGGAAAAAGAAAATCATTTATTTTTGTTGTGTCAGGGATTTAAAAAAGAAAAGGAAGAAAAAAATCAACTCTGCTGGAATTACTGAACAAAATCTGGCATGTGAATATAATAAAATACTACGGTGTTATATGAAGTAACAAAGATGAAGAATTCCAAGAAACATTGGAAGATGTTATGAATTAAGTCAGAGTGAAATGTTTGGTTTTTGGGGGGTTTTTGGAAGGCAATTGGGGTTAAGTGACTTGCCCAAGGCAAGTCTAGTTTTTGTGTTGTGTTTGAAGCCAGTCTTGAACTCAGGTCCTTCTGACTCCAGGTCCAGTGCTCTATTCACTGTGCCACCTAGCCACCCCAAAACTTCTTGAAAGGACGGATTATTTCATTCTTTTTGTTTGTATCCCCAGAGCCTAACGTGATTTTTGGCACACCGGAGGTGTTTAAAAAGTGCTGATTAAATGTAATAAGTGTCAACAAAACAGTGCTGGTAGGTAGTCAAACTCTGATCAGTTGTAATGACCAATCTTGGTCCAAAAGAACAAAAAATGAAGCATCTTTCCCTTCTCCTTGGAGAAAAGTGACACAGTGGGTAAAGTGTTGGACTTGGAGTCAGAAAGACCTGAGTTCAAATCTTGCCTCAGACATTTATTAAATGTGGACGAGTCATTTAACCTCTCTCAGCCTTAGTTTCTTTGTCTGTAAAATGGGAATGATTGTAGCACCTACCTCTTGGAGTTACAGTCAGCATCCAGTGAGATAGTATATATAAAGTGTTTTTGCAAGCCTTAAACTAATATATAAGTGCTAGCTATGAGATTTCTGATTTGATTGGTTTTACTCAAGCATTTTTGTTTGTTATATAAGGCAGATTTTTTTTGAATCAGCCTTTTTTCATTACATTATTAAAGCAAATATAATTGCCTATGGCTTCCCTCCTCCCTTCAGCCCCTGCCCTAGATTCCTTCTTGTTCAAGGCAGTCTCTTTGACCCAATGTCACCATATCATCTCCCAGATCAGAGCTCCTACTTTGTTGTTCTACATTGGGCAACCACCCTGATCAGGCAGTCCTGGCCTTTGGCCACTCCATACTTTTTACTACCATTGCCTCTGCTGAAATGACCCATCCTATATCTCATCCCCTCCAGGCAAGTGTTTTGTGCCTTCCCAGGAGACAATCACAAGGTAATGTGATAAGGTTAGAGCAAGCCTTGCAGGGCTCTATCTTTCCTCCCCCAGAACAGATATATATGTGAATTCTAACCATGATTTTCTGGATAAAAAAGTAGCAGATACAGTGGGGTGGGGGAAGTTGGGAAGAACCTGGACTTCTAATTAAAAGAGCTGAATCTGAGTCGCCAACTCCCTACTTACTAGCCATAGGATATTGAACATATATCAAGAGGTGATTCTTGAGACTAAATTGCTTCATCTGTAAGATGGAAATAATGATACTTGGACATCTGACTTCACAGGGTTGCAAAGGATAGCATGGCAGACAAATGGGGCAGATATCTTTGGGTGGAGCAGTATAACACTTCATATCACATTACATGGGCAGCATTGACTCTGCCAACGCATAGAAAGAGCCAGTCAGTATCTAATACGGTGCCATGCACACCCAGGCACTTCATACTGTTTAAAGGTGATGATAATTTATCACGTCAAGTGGATTAGGAAGGAGAATTCAATGAATAGTTACTGTTCTAAACAAATCAGAAGCAAAATGCTAAAGCAGGTGATTCATCTGAAAAGTGAATTTCATCGTGCATTCCATATTTGTCCTGTTTGCTTTTCCTAAGCATAGAAGATATAGTCATGAGTTGTGACTATATCTGACTGATTTTTTTACAAATAAACACAGCAGGACTTAAACATCCAAACATAGGTTGCCCTCTCCCAAGTAGCAGCCATTTGAAGTGGCTACATGATAATTCCTATCATGTTACTGTAGTGTTATTGTAACCAGTACCCACACTGTGCCCTCTTATGTTCAAATTATTATTTATCAAAGATGGTGGAGTATGTAACAAATCACCTTAACTCTCCCATATTCACCTTCAAACAACCCTAAATGCCCCCCAAACAAATTATGGAACAGCAGAACCAGAAAAAATATGGGGTGAAACAATCTTTGAGCCCAGGAAACTTGGAAGATAAGTAGGAAAGGTCTGTCTCACTTGGGCAAAAGGGGAGCATAGTCCAGGACAAGAAGTGTCCCAGCAAGCCCCACCTCAGCAAATCAGCAGTAGATCCAGAAGCCCAGTGCAGTGGAGCAAGCAAACACCAACACCAGGACTCCTACCCTATGTCTCAGGAAAGCTGGGGGAATGGGCAGATGCTAGCTCTGAGAATTGCCACATACTTCAGCACAGTCCCCGGCAAATAGGCAACCTCCATTATGCCCAAGCAAAGCCTTGGGCAAACAGGCAACCTCTAGTGGCTAGACTTCCACATATTTCAGCATAGCCTTGAGCAAACAGGCAACCTCCAGTGGCCAGACCTCCACGTGCTTCTGTATAACCCCAGGCAAACAGACACCAATCTTAGGGTGCCTAAACAAACAGGCAGCTGCTAGCACCTGACCCTACCACTTGCTTCAGCTAAGCCTTGGGCAAACAGGCAGCTGCCAGTGGCCAGACCCCACATGCTTCAGCATATCCCCAGGGAAACACAGTCTCAGCACACCCCAGATACCAACACTAGGACCACAGCTGAGTACCAGGTAAGCTGCTAGACCCCTAAGTCCTGCAGCAGCACCAGTTACACCCCACTCCACCCCTCAGCACAGCACTAGACACAAGGGACACCTATGGGCCTCAGGGCAACATCAATTCAGCACCAAGTAAACAGCCACAGCCTGCAGTCCCTGGTACAAAAAGCCTGAGACAATGCTCCTTTCACATCTGGGAGCAGAGATCAAATTTAAAAGAAAGGAAAAAAGTCAAAAAAGGAATCTGACCATAGAAAGTTATTATGACAAAAGGGAATATCAAGACACAAACTCAGAAGAGGACAACAATGTTAAAACACCTATGGGCAAAACCTCAAAGAAAAATATGAAGTGGTTTCAAGTCCAGACAGAAAGAACTCATGGAAGAGCTAAAAAAGGAACTTAAAAATCATATGAGAGATAGAAGAAAAATTGGGAAAAGAAATGAGAATGATGCAAGAGGATCATGACAAAAGAGTCAACAACTTGGAAAAAGAAAACAACTGCTTATAAAAGTAGAATTGGCCAAATGGAAAAAGAGATAAAAAAAATCCACTGAAGAAAACGACTCCTTAAAAAGGTACAATTGGTCAAATAGAAAAGGAAGTACAAAAGCTAATTAAGGAAAACACCTTCTTAAAAGTTAGAATTGGGCAAGTGGAAGCTAATGACTCTATGAGACATCAAGAATCAATCAAAGAAATTCTGCTCACTGTACCACCTAGCTGCCCCAGAAATGTTATACATGACAGCACATGTATAACCTCTTTCAAATTGTCTGCCATTTTCAAAAGAGGGGAGAGGAGGGAGAAAAATTGAAACTTAAAATCTTATAAAAATGAATGCTAAAAATTGTCTTGACATGTAATTGGGAAAAAAATAAAATAATACTAAAAGCACTTAAAATTATTATTCATCCCTAGAGTCCGGGAATTTCAGGATCAGAGATATCTTCATGCCTTCACCCGTCAACATCAAGGGCACCTCACTTTTCCTCGTCATGTTCTGTGGACCTTCAGAGTCTACCATATTATCTTTTGAAAAAGATAATATGAAAAATAATTTGAAAAAAAGAAGACAGGAGGTCATTTAGATCTGCCTAGTAAATCACAAGATTTAGAGATGGAAAGGACCACAAACCCTATGTAAGCCATTTACAGATGAGGAAACCAAGGAGGGGAGGAGGGATTGGAGAGAGGGAAGTGTTGTAAAGTGACTTTCCCAAGATCATAGGGGAAAGTGTCAGAAGCAGGCTTTGAATCAGGTCCGCTGTCTTCAGGTAAGTGTTCTTAGACTTCATTTTCCCAACCACCTCCAACCACTTTGGTCAGAATCTTAATCCCCTCCCACTGAACTCTGTTCCTGGGACCCTAGCCTAAGACAGGTGAACTTTCACCTCATTTTGCCCAGAATCAAGTCAGTATGCTACTTTCTAACCCAATCCTTCCTCCTCCTCACTTTAGTATTCTTCTTTACTTTTTTTTTTCCGGGTTAGATTAAAAACTCCTTGAGGGCAGGTCTTTTTTTGCTTGTTTGTTTATATTTGTATCCCCAGTAGCACAGTCCCTTGCACTGAATAAGTATTGCATAAATGCTTTTACACTCCTTCATTCACTGTGTCACACTGCCTCCCATGTCTAGTATTAATCTCATTTTTCTATTGAGAAATAAAGCCTTTATCAGAGACACTTGCTGAAAGATGGTTTTCCAGCTCTTTTTTTACTTCTAATCTTGTTGCATTGGTTTTGTTTGTACAAAAGTTTTTTTTTTTTTTAATTTAATCTAGTATTAATCTCAGATCACAAAAGGAAGGACAACTGTAATATGAAGATATTCACTGTCTAGTCAATTACAAAAGAGGAAATACAATATTGTTTTGGGAGAGGTCTAATTTTGAAATTTTGAATTTGTAGCATCTTCACTTTGAAGGATGACATTCATGTGGATGTTCTGACATATTTCTTAAAATAGTTAATAACATTTATTTAACACTTACTATGTGACAGACACTATGCTAAGATACAAAGAAAGGTAAAAGCCAGTCCCTGCTCTCAAGGAGCTCATTATATACACACACACACACACACACACACACACACACACACACACACATATAGTATTATATTATGAAATTATATATATATATATATATATATATACATACACATATATGTGTGTGTGTATGTATCCATAATTCTTATCATAGAATTAGAAAGAAATCTAGAGGTCTGATAGTCTACCACCCTTATTTTATAGATGAAGAAACTGAGGCCCTGAGAGAAAGGGAGAAAACATTTATTTTATTAAGCAGTGACTATGTGCCAGGTTTTAGTGCTTTATAAATATTATGTCATGTGATCCTCACAACAACTCTTGGAGGTTGGTGCTATTTTTTTTTTTTTTTGCTTTTTGGAGGGGAGAGAGCAGGGCAATTGGGGTTAAGTGACTTGCTCAAGGTCACAGGGCTAGTAAGTGTTAAGTGTCTGAGGCTGGATTTGAACTCAGGTCCTCCTGACTCCAGGGCTAGTGTTCTATTCACTGCACCACCTAGTCACCCCAGTTGGTGCTATTATAACTTCCATTTGCAGTTGACCAAACTAAGGCAAGAAGGCAGGAAGTTGTAGGTCTGAATCTCCCCTCTGGCATTTACAAGCTGTGTGGTTATGAACAAATTACTTATCCTCTCTGAGCCTCTATTTTCTTATCTATAAAACAGGTATGATACTTCTGGTAATAACTACCTAATAGAATCCCTATAGTTCAAATGAGATGATGTATATTAAAATAGGCTTTTATATATTTTTATTTATATATAATTTTTAATAAATTTAAAAATACTATAGAACATGCATATATGTGTTTATGTATATTTATGATGTGCCTGTCTATTATAATTTTTCAAGGTCATTCTGTGGTGTTTTCTCTAGAAGGAAATAAATTATATAAGATATACAAGGCTTTGAAAATTTGCATTTTTGTATTATAATAACCCATTCCCTTCCCCCCAAACTTCATTAGTGCTGTTAATCACAGTATAATTTCATACACAAAAGTTCTGGAGCTGGAATAGACCGGAAAGATCACCTCACTCATACCCCTCATTCTGTAAATGAGGCTTTGTGCCAGGTCACAAAGGTAGTTAGTAATAGAGTTGGGAACTAACCCCAGGTCTTCTGACTCCACGTACAGTGCTCTTTCCACAACACAACCTTGCCACGTTGCCTTTATTTTATGATTGTGAATAGCGACAGAAAAGAAAAAAGTCATCTGCTCTGCAAAGGGGTGAAAAGTGCTGCATCACCCTTGGATTCTTCAAAAAGAGAACACAGTAGTTTCTGTACCTAGCAGCTTATCTCGTGCCTTGCCAGCCCAAGTCATTTTCAAATAACAGTGTCAGAAGAAAAGTTTTGTGAATAGCAGGAAATAGCAGGCATTTACCATCGGAGTATCTTATGTTTACCTACTTGACATTTAGTTTAATAGGGATATTTTAAAAATAATTTTTCTCTTTTTGGGGGGAGATATATGTTTAATTATATTCATTTCCTTATTTATTTAAAACTTTTCCTTGCTCCTATTCATCAGTCTATTCCACCATGTCTGACAATGTATGAAATAGTCCACACCCATTCTCTACCATCTCTGCAAAGAAGAGATGGTGCTATATTTTCTCAACTCTTCTTCATAGTAAAGTTTGGTCATTCAATTACCTAGCATTTGGCTTCTTTTTGTTGTTGTTTGTTGTTTTTGCTGTTCTATCTATATTCTTATAGCTATTGTACATATTGTTTTCCTGATTCTGCTTACTTCACTCTGCATTGGTTTATATAAATCTTATTTTACTTCTCTGAATTTTTTATATTCATCCTTTCTCATGGCATGTTAATATTCCATTAATGTGTCAAAATTTGTTTAACCATTCCCCAATCCACTGGAATCTACTATGCTTCTAGGTCTTTGCTACAACAAAAAAGCACTGTTATGAATATTTAGTTGTATATGGTACCTTTGTTTCTGTCATTGACCTCTTTGGGATATATACCTAGAAGTGGGATCTCTGAGTTAAAGGGTATAAATATTTTAGTTTGTTGTTATTGGTTTTTTGTTTTGTTTTATTTTGTTTTTGCTTAGGCTAATTCCAAATTGTTTTCCAGAAAGGCTGAAACAAGACATTGCTCCATCAATATCCCATCAGAATGTAAGCTCTTTGAGAGTAGGGTTTCATTCATTATATGCCTATCTTCAGTTTTGTACACAGTGCTTAGCACTTAATAAATATCAATAAATTGTATTAGAATGCTTGTTTTTCCCCGGACTTTCCAACACGGAATTTTTCTTTCTTTTTTTTGGAGAGGGGAGGGCAGGGCAGTTGGGGTTAAAGTGACTTGCCTAAGGTCACACAGCTAGTAAGTGTTAAGTGTCTGAAGCTGGATTTGAACTCAAGTCTTCCTGACTCTAGGGCTGGTGCTCTATTCACTGAACCACCTAACCACCCCCTAACACTGAATATTTTTTTGTCTTCTTAAAAATATTTTTGTCAATTTGCTAAATCTGAAGTGAAACCTCAGAATTGTAGTGGATAGAGTGCTGGATTCAGGAAGACCTGGGTTCAAGATCTGCCTGTAATACACACTCTTTATGTGTCACTTAAACTTTTTCAGTGCTTTAGGCCACTCTCTGAGACTTGTAAGTTTCAGAAAAGGTTCTGACTTGCTTTGTAGAGCTAGTTTCTTCACCTGGGAGTTCCCTATTTCAATTAAATCAATCCAATCAGTCCGTTCCTTCTCTTATTATTAGTTACCTGGAGCAGCCTTCCATTTGATTGTTAAGAGCTTGCATTTATTTTGAGAATTGTTCCTATCCCTTGATCATTTAATAAAGGAGACTTTATGAATAAAGAGACAAGTCCTTGTATAGTAAGTGTTGTCTCCCCCATTAGATCCTAAGTTCCTTGAGGGCAGGGATGGTCTTTTACCTCTTTTTATGCTTAGCCCAGTTCCTGGCAGTTAGTTGCTGATTAGTAAATGTTTATTGAATTGAATTGAATCTACAAACAGGAAAAATGGAAAAATGAATGAAAGCTCCATTTGACTTGGAGAAAAGATGCTGTTGAGATATTATGATGAAACTTGTCATTGTGAATGGCAACTAATGATCTAGGTTAATGAGTGTTAATCACTAGGAGAGAGCAATAAAGCTACAACACCTTGCTTTCTTCTTAATCATACAAAGGTCCTGTTCATATATTTTCAAAGTTTAAATCAATATTTGTCTGCTCACTCATTTTCTATTAATTCATTCAGAATCTCAAGTTGTAGCAGTTCTGTTTTTGGTTAGATACAAGGGGAAAATGGAATGATTCCTTTTCAGCTAGGAATGCAAAAAGATTTTTGTTGTTAGGTCATTTCAGTCATGTCCAGCTCTTTGTGACACTATTTGGGGTTTTCTTGGCAAAGATACTGGAGAACTTTGCCATTTCCTTCTGCAGCTCACTTTACAGATGAGGAAACTGAGGCAAACCGTGTTAAGTGACTTGCCCAGGGTCAAGTGTCTGAAGTCAGATGTGAACACTCATAAGGTTGAGTCTTCCTGATTCTAGGCCCAGTTGCTCTATTCACTTCACCTAGCTGCCCACGAAAAGATTAGGTCCTCTTTCTCTTCCTTTCCTGGGTAGCAGCCAATATTTTGAGATTGGACTAGAACCCAAGCCTTCTGACTCCAAGGATAGTATATTGTCTCAAATGATGTTCTAATGCATCCAATGAAATTTGAGACTCCAATGACAAATTAAGGCTACATGGAACAGTAATAATCCATATTCTCAAGTCATAAAGATTCTCTGAACAAAGTTTGAAAAGTAAAGAAGTCCACACGTGTGGTGAATTTTCTCTCCGAGCAAAGTTAAGAGTCTGGGTTAGCTTTGGTATCCCCACTTCTGTATAAGGAAAGCTATCAAAAAAGTAATGAAATGGAAGTTGCTCAGTAACCAATGTCATCCTTCAGCAACAGGCATGTTGACAGATTCCCAAACCCTGAAAAAAACTTAGTAACTCTGGGGAGTCTTTATTCTTCATGATTCTCTATTGCTCAGGAGGATGGGTGGGGCTCAGTGGGCCCTATGTGGCCTGGTATTTTTTATTCCTTTATTGACAATTCCATTCCTTAAGTTAGCAGTAGGTCAAACAAGCATCTCTTTAAGATTTATATGACAGCCAAGACAAATCTGTTTCCTTATCAGCACCTAAGATATATTGCCCCATTGTCCCAGGACCAGACTTTGAAGATGCTAAGAGACTTCCATATACTGGATAACAAAAACCATCATGACTCCCTAACAGGGTATGTGTTTGTTTAAAAAAAAAAGTAATTTTTTACATTCCGATACCAATTCCATTCAACAAATAAACAACTTTAAAATGACAGATCCATTTTAAACAACTAGATTTCCCATTCAACTTCGAATCTCAAAGGCAAATTAGTTTAGGAAATCTCTTTTTATATTGTTTTCTATGCTTTGCAAGCAGGGGTCATAGTTGTGATTCTAATGCTTGATGACTGGCTGAGTCACAGAGACATTCCAGGGCTATATTGTCATTCAAAGTACAGTGGGTGGCTTTGAATGGTTCATTTGCTTTACATTTCTAAGAATGACAGTTTATTATATTTGAATTATATTTTCAATGCCTGTCACTAAAGAAGTCCAAAGGAAGCCTGATTGAAATCATTCTTAAAACAAAGAAACAAAGTTTAGAGAAATTATGTTACTGGTTGCTTGATAGACTTCATGCAAAGTTAAACATAGGTCTGGTTTTTTTTTATCTTTGTCCAAACCTGTGATCTTACCTGTATAGAGAACTCTCAGTATGGGATCTCCCTCTACCAATTCAGTTCAGTAACTCATCTGTAATTTATACTCTGAGGGGCTGAGAGATTTGCTGGTAGCCACATGGCTGGTATGTTAGATGGAGCACTTGAAAGCAGGTCCTCCTGACTGTAGCCACTATGCCATGCTGATGAGTATGAAGACTATAAAGGAATATGATAGAAGTAGGCTCAGGGAGTTCAAATCTTTGTGTGTGTCAGGATAAATGGGATGGGAAGAACCAGAAAAATACAAAGGGCTAGATAACAGGATCATAGATCTGTAGCTGAAAGGGACCCTAGGATATTGATTAAGGTAACTAGAGGCAGTTAGGTGGTACAGTGGAGAGAACACTAGGCCTGGGGTAAGAACTGGCATAACGAAAACCTGAGTGCAAATTCCACTTTAGACACTTACTAGCTGTGTGACCCTGGGTGAGTCACTAAACCTCTGTTCCATTCAAGTTTCATCTGGAAAAAGGGGATAATAATAGCACCTACTTCCCAGGGTTGTTGTGAGGATCAAATGAAATAATATTTTTAAGTCCCTGGCACATAGTAGGTGCTGTGTATACATATATGCTTATTATTCTTATCAATTATTAAGTAGCTGAGGCCCAGAGAGGGGAAGTATCTTTAAGCTAGTAAATGACAGAAGCTGGATTCTAACACAGACCTCCTGAGTGGAGCCAGCCCTGCCCCCTTTGTACAATGCTGTTGGCTGATTTATCCACATGTGTGTTTAAGGGCACTAGGCAGAAAGAACAGCCTGAAGTGAGAGGCTGTGGGCAGGAAATGGGCTGAAAAGAAACCTACCACTCCTCCCAGTTCAGGTTTGCTGAAACTGCTTCCTCTTTCACACGTAAAAAAAAAAAAAAAAAAAAAAAGATAAGAAAAAGAAAAAAAAAAGAAAAGAAATTGATTTAATTTACAAGAGAAATTGATTTAATAATATGAAAGCAAAACAAGATCTCTGGCATGGAGGTGGCTGGGGACGACAAATAATCTTTTACTAACCTACATCAAAACTTGTCCCTTCGTAATGGGCCCAGTTCTCATGATGCTGTTGTAATTGGGCACTCATACAGAGTGTCCATAAAAGTCTTGGTCGAAGCTTCAAGCTTTATTAGCCTAAGCTCTAATGGATTAAAAGAGCATTGAGACTTTTGGAACACTCCGTACATACAACATACCCCACAGAGAAAGCTACCTATGCTAGTTTACCAAAGGGGAAAAAAAGGGCAAAGACGGGTTTACGCATGCTTCATGCTCAGTTACCCTCCGAAGGTGCACCTGCAGCCTGGGGAACAGCTGCCGATTTCAGCCTAGGCGCACCTGCACACGGGGTCTCTTCCCCAGGGCCAGCCTCAGAACGCCCCACCTCAGGGGGACATCACATAGCTTTCCCCCGGCTGACAGGGGATGCATTCGCTCTCAGCCTCTCCGCCCGCCCAGTTCTTCCTATGTCTCCGCCCCCTGCAAGGGAAAGGAAGAAGAGAAGAGAACTTTCAGAACTTCAGCCCGGGCATGAATGGGCCGGCTCCTCCATGGCTGGACCAATCAGGGAACGCGATTAAAATAGCGCTGTATAAATACCCGGACAGGGTGCAGCTCTTGGCTCACTCGCTGACTAGTTTGAGGGAATGGGCGGGTGCAATGTGTGCCTAGCGCAGGTGAGCGGCACCGCCGGTGCCTCCCTGGTAGCGAGTCAAAGTGACCTCCACCTGCGCTCCGGCATCCTCCTGACGTCCACCTGGGCTGGCCCTATTCAGGAGGGAAGAGGAGGGGCCAGGGTGGGGCCCGGCTGAGGCGCGGCGTCAACCCTCGCCCTGAAGGTCATTACCGCTACTTCCAAATACCAGCAGAACGTTTGAGTTTCTGTTTGTGTAAGGCGGACGTGGTTAGACCCCAGTTAAACAGACCTTACCCACGCACTCGCATTAGATAGTTTCCTCTTTGGCCAGACAACAGACTAGCATTGCGTTTCCAACTGACTCACTGTCTCTAAGCTGTGTTCTTTTCAAGTGGATAGCTATATTTTGGTTCCTGTTTCAGCCGCGTGGCCTAGGGGAGCCTGGAAAGCTTTCCATGTGCCCACTAAGTAAAAATGTTTTGTAAAGCAGCGGACAGGACTAGATCAAGAGTTCTTGACCCATTTTGTGTGTGTGTGTGTGTGTGTGTGTGTGTGTGTCACGGACCTCTTTGGTAGTCTGGTGAAGCCTATGGGCTCAGACCCTTTCCCAGAATAAAGTTTTAAAGTGCACGAAGCAAAATACATAGAATTAACAAAGGAAAATTATGTTGAAATACAGTCACCAAACTATACAGCTTCAAAGTATGTTGATTTTTGGGATATTTAAAAACAGAACCGCATTCACAGACCCCAGGTTCAGCACCCCTAGAATAGACTATCTCTAAAGTTCCAGCCAGTGATTCTCAGATTTTAAGCAGCTAAGGACACACATTTGAGTGATTTTCTGCCTTCTCTAGTTTGAGAGACCCCTTTTCTGTACCTTAGTTACCTGTTGTGGGAAATAGGAGCTAGATTGGTATGGTATTTTACCAGCCTATTGATAGGATTACAGGAATGTAGTGCACCTTATTCAGCAGATTGACAATTTTGAAGTAGTTTAGAAAATTGTTTAACTTTTAGAGCTTAAAAGGCATCCAAATCGCAGACTCTCAGTTGGAAGGACCCTCAGGGGTCATCTAATAACCAACCTTTGCCTGACAGTCCCCTTTCTATCTGATATCCCTAAGTAGTCATTCAACCTCTAGTTAGGGCAACCTACTACATCCAGAGGCAACTGATTGTACTTTTGAACAGGTTTCCGGGGAGCTTTCTCCATCCCCTTCCTTCCCTCCCGCTTCCATTGAGATTGCATTTGCCTCTACAGCTCCTACCTACGAAGTGCTCTTGAGCCAAGTAAAATGAATCTAATCCCTCTCCCATACAACAACCCTTCAAATACTTGAACCCAACAATGAGTGAAAAGTGATCTCTCCCTTTGTAAATTTTCCTAGAGTTTTTTTTATCTCTCTTTTATAAGTATTATACTTATTTGCTCAGTCACCCCGATCTCCAATTTCAAGTAAAGGCAAGAGGTTCTCCTGATTTTTTTCCCTATGTATTCTCAGTACTTACCACAGTGCTTTGTATGTGGCAGGCAAAAAATTCCTGTCAAAATGAGTTCAATCAGAGACAATTTAATCCAGCATCCTTGTTTTACAGGTTAGAAAGTCGAATTCCAGTAAAGATAAGGGACTTGCTAATGGTCACACAGCTAGTTAATGGCAGAGTGGAGAAAATGAGGAAAGATTTTCTGACTCGCAGTCTAGACACTCTTCACTGTACTATATTGCCTCCCAGGAAGCATCATATATCACTAAAACAGTATATCCTCACTTGTTTTCCTATCACAAACACAATGTACCTTTCCTTGAGAGTTCAAAATTCATATTCCTTATTGAAATCTAAAGTTACCTCAGTGTCAGCTTTACTGAAGGTTCTAAGGACTGGGGATACAAAAAACAAAACAAAATTCTCTCAAAGAGATGACTTTGTACTCTTAATTTCCAAGCTAACAAATTGGTTTTATTTGAAGATACTTGGTCATTAGTAAATAATCTTTCTTCACTTTCTTTATCTTATAGCTAGGCAATGCATATATCATGGATGGAAAGTGCCATTTTCTTTTCTTTTCTTTTTTTGGAGGACAATTGGGGTTAAATAACTTGCCCAAGGTCACACGGCTAGGTTTTTGTTTGTGTGTGTTAAGTGTCTGAGGCTGGATCTAAACTCAGGTCCTCCTGACTCCAGGGCCAGCACTCTACTCAAAGCACCACCTAGCTGCCCCAAAAGAAAGATTTTATGTTATATATAAGCTGTCAGTCACCTACTCTGCTTCTTATTCTGAAATACTATTAAAGTGCTCTGGAGTTCCTTTCAAATAAAAGAATTTTTTTAGAAAATCAAATATATTTTAAATTATCATATGAGGTCAAGGTTGGGATATTTTAGAAACTTACCTGGTGACTCAGTAGCCTAGAATAGCTCTTCTGGACTGACCATTTAACAGAAGGAAGTAGGTTTGAGATGTTTGATTGTAGATACTATATAACTTTAGTGTCTACTCAGTTATGCTTGGTGATTTTAAAAATACTGCACTGGTGTCATTTGGGAGGAATAGTGGTTTCTAACCCCTTCTAATTAAATTTATATTGCTTCAATATTTCAAGGATCTGTAATTGTGGGTCAGTGTGGTCAATCCACCAACACACATTTTGACCCATCTTTGCCTGGGTAGAGCTTTCTGAAAGTTTTTATAGCTGAATCATTAATTGCCCTGTGGCCAACTTGATGATGAGACTCTCTGAATTTATCTAGTCTGCTGCTCAGAAGCTAGACATAGTTTGTTACAGACTTTTATTCAAAGTCGTTGTGGCAGAACATGTCAGAGCTTGCGTTCTTCTGTCAGAGCCTCTGAGAACCCAGGATCACCTCCATGCCTCAATGGAGGACTTGAATGGTTCTGTTCTGTTCTGTTTTGTTTTTAAATGTAATGTACTAAGTTAAGACTACTTTTTCTAAGCCAGGAGTTCTTTTTAAATTATTTTTTTCTGTGAACAAAAATTGATTTTTCTCTCCCTCCCCTCCCCATTATTAAAAAAAAAGAGAGAGAGAAGAAAAACAAAGTCATTGTAACAAATAATCATTGTTAAACAAAACAACTTCCAGGATTAGCCACATTAAAAAAAATTCATGTCTTATTTTGCACTCTGAATCCATTCCTTCTTTCTCAAGAGGCTGGGTGCATACTTTGTTATGGGTTCCCTGGAATTATGGTTGGTCATTTAATTAGTCATTGCATTCATCAGTTTTTAAGCTATTCAAAGTTGTTTGTTTCTACAGGTTTAGCCAACAACCTCTTCCCAATAAAAGTCTAGACCAAAACCACAGTGGTTTCATGATAAAGCACAAAATTGAAGTTCTAAAATCAAGATGGGTTATACCTACAACATGGTTTTGCCTTGGCTTGCTTTGTTTGGTCTTGGAGAAATCATCAGTTTTAGAGACGCTAGTCATTTTCCTCCTCTGTGCTTCTGTTTTTAACTTTTGTGTTTCAGTGGGTATGTGTGGATACTTCCTTTACTAGTGGAAATCACAGCCCCTCCATATCTTCTTTTTTTTTTCTTAGATCATAAGTTGTTGTTAGAATGGATTGTAAATATCTTCTAGTTCAACTTCCCCCACTTTACAGGGGGCATCTTAGGTTTATAGAATTGTTTTGAACAAGGTCATATGATTGATAGTTATCAGAATTAGTACTTGTATCCACTTCTTCTGATGCTTAGCCAAGTTATACTTTTATTACAGCACATTATTTCTTGTCTATATCTTTCCTTTTGCAATATGAGGACTGACTAGTTATCAGTACAGAAAATTCTTTTTGTTTGGACACGATTTTTTCCAATTTTTAAAATTCTCAATTAATGAACAATAAAAACAAAAGTAGTCAGTAAGCTATCATTTATTAAGTCCTACTATGTGCCAGGAACTCTACTAAGTACTGACAGTCAAAAGAAAAGCTTTTAAGGACCTCACAGTCTAAGAGGGGAGACAACATCCAAGTAACTATGTACAAACAGATAAATTAGAGATAACAGAGAGAAGAGACTAGAATTAAGAGGGATTGAGAAAGGCTCCTGGGAGAAGGTGAGATTTTAGCTAGGGCTTGAAGGAATCCAGGGAAGCCAGGAGGTGGAAATGAAGAGAGAGGAATGAAGACATGGGAGATAGTCCATGAAAATACCCAGAGCAGAGAAATGGAGGGTCTTGTTTAAGGAAAAGCAAGGAGGTCAGTGTCACTGAATGTCAGAGCATGTGGCAGAGTGTAAAGTATGAGAAGCCTGGAAAGGTGGGAGAGGGGAAGGTTATGAAAGACTGGGAACACCAAACAGAGCATTTTGTGTTTGATCTTGGAAATGATAAGGAGCCTGAAATTACTGAGTATGGGGAGTGATGTGCTCAGACCTATGTTTTAGGAAGGTCACTGACAGCTGATTGGACAATTTACTGGAGTAGGGAGAGACTTGTGGCAGGGAGACCAACCAAAAGGTTATTGAAGTAATTAGGTGTGATGTGATGAGGGTCTTCACCAGAATGGTGGCAGAATTACCGGAGAGATATTATGAAGGCAGAGATGACAATACTACACCACTGACCAGATTGGGGGGGGGGCAGTGAGAGAGATTGAGGAGTAGAGGATACACCTGGGTTTGGGAGCCTGGGTTACTAGGAACATGGTGGTATACCTCAACAGTAACAGGGAAGTTAAGATGAGGGTGGTTTCATGGGAAAGATAATGAGTTCAATTTTGGACATGTTGACTTTGAGATGTATCCAGTTCAAGAGGAGGTCAGCAGAGAGTTAGGGCTGGACAACTAGATCTAACAGTCATCTGCATAGAGATAACAACCAAAATCTTGGGGGCTAATGAGATCAAGTGAAATGGTATAGAAGGAGAAGAGTTGAGGACCCAGAACAGAGCCTTGGGGGACCCCCAGAAGGTTCTGCCATGTTGGAGAAAGATTAGGTACTCAAGTGGGTCACTGAATTATTTAGTGTGTGTATGGGAAGGGAATGAGCCCTTTGGCTTAAGAACTTACCATGTGCTAGGCACTGTGCTAAGCTCTTTAAAAATATTATCTCATTTGGTCCTAACAACAACCCTATGAGGTAGGTGCTGGTATTATCCCCATTTTACAGTCGAGGCAAGCAGAGGTTAAGAGATGTATACAAAATTTTGATTACATTAAATTGAAAAGCTTCTGTACAAATAAAGCCAATGTTACCAAGATTAAGAGGGAAGTGGAAAACTGGGGAAAAAATTTTATAACCAGTGTCTCTAATAAAGGCCTCATTTCTAAAATATACAAAGAACTGAGTTGAATCTATAAGAATACAAACAACTCCCCCATTGATAAATGGTCACAGGATATGAACAGGCAGTTTTCAGAGGAAGAAATTAAAGATATCTATAAGCATATGAAAAAATGCTCTAAGTCACTAGTGATTAGAGAAATGTAAATCAAAACAACTCTGAGGTACCACATCTCACCAGTCAGATTGGCTAAGATGGCAAAACAGGAAAATGATAAATGCTGGAGAGGATATGGAAAAATTGGAACCTAATGCATTGTTGGTGGAGTTGTGAACTGATTCAGCCATTCTGGAGACCAATCTGGAGCTATGCCCAAAGGGCTATAAGTGCATACTCTTTGACCCCAAAATACCACTTCTAGGGTTATATCTCAAAGAGATCAGAGAAGTGGGAGGGGGACCTGTATGTACAAAAATATTTATAGTGGCTCTTTTTGTGGTGGCAAAGAATTGGAAATCAAGGGAATGCACATCGATTGGGGAATGGCTGAACAAGTTGTGGTTTATGAATGTAATGGAATACTACTGTGCTATAAGAAATGAGGTGCAGATGGACTTCACAATAACCTGGAGAGATTTATATAAATTGCTGAGTGAAAAGAGTAGAACCAGGAGAAATGTGTACACAATCACAGACACAACGTATGTGTGACAACTAACTTCAGTACACTGTGCTCCTCTCAGCCATGTAAAGTTATAAAACAACTTCAAATGACTCATGATCAAAAGAGATGTCCACATCCAGAGAAAGAGATTCAGAGTCTGAATGCAGATTGAAACAAACTACTTGCTGTGTTTCTTTTTCTTGTTTTGTTTTGTTTCCTCTTTCCCATTGTTCATTCCATCAGTTACAATCCTTCTTTATAACCTGACCAATGATTAATATGAAGATATTTGTAGATCCTTCATTCGAGTGCATGCCGCCATGCCGTGGGGCGGGGGTGGGGGGAAGGAGAAGGAAGGGGAGAAAATTTGAAACTCAGGAGACTGTGGAGCTGAATGTTGTAAACTAAAAGTAAATAAATCAATTTTTTAAAAAAAGACATATCCAAGGTCACACAGCCAATAAGTATCTGCAGCTGGATTTGAACGCAGGTCTTTCTGAAGCCAAGCCCACTGTACTACCCAGCTACCCCTATGTAGGCATGGGAAATCATGAAACACATGAAAAAAAAATGTTTAATGCCCTTTATGTTTTTCTTTGGTTTCCTTATGGTCCTGCAGTGGTTATAGTGAAGTTAACAACAACAACAAAAATACCAGCTGAATACATTAATTTAACTTTTGGCCTGCTAAATATGAGACCTTCTCCAACAATGGACAAGTTAATGAGTAGCCAAAGTAACTGAACCACATCTGTACTGAGATCCTCCCTATAAATAAATCCCAGAGACCAAAAGAAGTTTCACTTAAGTGAAAGGACAGCCCACAGGATCTCATGTTTCATATTCTTTCCAGAGTGAATAAAGGAGTTGGTTTCATTGTGTGCTCAAAGGCCGAAGGAAATGCCACCTTCTGACAAGCAAAGGCAAACAGATCACCATGAAGGTAACTTCGGTTTATATGTTGGAATCTGTTTCAAAAGACAAAGAAGTAGAGGAATTTTATGAGGAAACTGAGAAGAGGCTTCAAACCAAATTAGTCTTTATCTTGTCAATTAAAAATGTTATTACAGATGTGGGTGCAGGAGAAGACAGTGAAACCTATCTTGGAAAACATGGCTCTGGATTAAGACTTAAAGTAGCTAAAGGTTTTATGGACAGCAAGGTGGCATAGTGGATAGGGTGTAAGGCTGGGAGTCAGAAGATTCCATCTCCATGAGTTCAAATCTGACCTCAGACACTTTCTGTGTGAACCCGGGCAAGTCACTTAGCCCTGTTTGCCTCAGTCTCCTCATCTGTAAAATAAGCTGGAAACCCAGCATCTTTGTCAAGAAAACCCCAAATGGGATCAGGAAGAGTTGGACACTACTGAACAACAACAAAGGTTTTACAGATAACTCAGAAGTAACATATCTATTTTTTTTATGAATACTTTCATTAAGAAGAGAGTGGGAAGGGGATGAATATAGCAAGTACATTACACACACAAAAATGAAACTGAATATAGCTTAAACAGGAAAAGACTAGTCATCAAGGTGAGAGTCATTTCAGAAATGGTTGTCTGTATACAACCAGATCAATAACCACTTATAGTAAATACCAAAATTGAAAGCAACTTAGAATAGAAGGCATAACACAAAATTATATTATTTCCAATCTGACCTATTCAAAGGAGGTGTTTCCCCCTTAAAATGAGATATTAATAAAATTAAAGACATTAATTCTATCATAATTTCTTAAAGAAGTTTAACTAATGTAAACAATAGCCACAATAAGGAGACAAAAAGAATTCACCTTGCCCTCTATACCAAATGGAGAAGTATGGTAGACAAGGGCAATACTGATTAGAGTACAAGGTTACTTGCAAAACGTTATGGAGGAAGGGGCCGCTAGGTGGCGCAGTGAGTAGAGCTCTGGCCCTGGAGTCAGAAGGACTGAGTTCGGATCCGGCCTCAGACACTTAATGCACACACAAACAAAAACCTAGCCGTGTGACCTTGGGCAAGTTACTTAACCCCAATTGTCCTCCAAAAAGCAAAAACAAAAACAAAAACAAAAAAAAAACATTATGGAGGAAGATGGTGAACAATCATCTTACAAAACAGTGAAGAGTAAAGGAGAAAATAAACCTGTGAGAAGCTTAGCATAAGACATGCTACAGTCTGATGGCCACTAAGATCCTGAAAAGCTGATAGCAGGTGTGAAATGGAATGGATTTGACAGCATTCCTATGTCAATTTATTTTTATAATTGATGAGTGGAAAATCACATTCAAACTTCAAGAGTTCATGAGGAAGTTGATATGGTACTTCTTCAAAAAATAAAGCAGGGAAGAATGGTCTAGACACAGAAGAGATAGACGCAAAAGAAACCTGTGTTGGAGGCAGCATAATTTTAAATGTACATGGGTCAATTTTTAAGATATCTCAAGGAGGGAAAGTACTAAAAGAATAGAAAAAGGGTTATGGTTAATCTAGCTCTCTCTTGGGCTAGAGAGATGTGATTGTGTATTATGCATGTGTGTGCCCTTGTATGCATTTGGTCTGGACCTGTGATTTCATCAGTATAGGGTAACCCTCTGGGCATAAACTCTCTGTACCAAAGCAGATCAGCAATCATTTTTATAATTTATAGTTTTAGAGATTTGCCTCTGAGATTAATGAGAGATTAATTGATTTGTCCAGGGTCACTTATTCAGCATATCTGTCAGAGGTGAAACTTGAATCCAGATTATCCTGCCTGTGAAGGATGCTATCTATTCCCTATGCCAAGTGGCATTATTGCATGAAAACAATAACAATAAAAACAACAACCAAAAAGGTGAAAGAGGACATTGGTAACTATTGACTCATATGCTAATCTATAAAGTCTTTATGAAAGTGAGCTCTCTCTTTCTCTTTCTCTCTCTCTCCCCATCTCCCTCTCTCTCCCTCTTTCCCTCTCTCTCTCTCTCTCTCTCTCTCTCTCTCTCTCTCTCTCTCCATCTCTCTCTCTCTCTCTCTCTCTCTCTCTCTCTCCATCTCTCTCTCTCTCTCACACACACACACACTCTCACATCTATCTCTAATCCATCTATCTATCTATCTATCTATCTATCTATCTATCTATCTATCTATCTATCTATCCATCTGTCTGTCTGTTTAGGCTACCTTTTCCTCTTCCTAACTTCTCCGTTACTGTCAAGGGCACCAGCATCCTCCCAGTCACCCAGATTCCAACCCTAGGGGTCATGTTTGACTGCTCATTCTCTTACCCCCTTCATCCTGTTGTTAATGTCTAAAATTATGTCATTACAGATTCATTCTTTTATTTCATTGGGTTAAGTAACTTATGATACGACATGCATAGAACCCTAGAAGAATTAATACATTATCACTTTCATTCAACCAAATTTCACTGTGAAATCCTTTCTTAGCCATTAAAACACTATAACTTTCCAAAGAGGAGATGAGATTCATCATGGGGAAGTCTCAATAGGAAGGAGAATTGAGAGAGATCTTCAGAACATGGATTATTGCTTAAGAAATAAAGGCATTGATGGCATAGTTAAGTAATGTAGGGGCAGAGGGACAGATCCAAGGAAACTAGAAGCCAGCAGAAGTTTGGTGGGCATCAAAGGTTTGGGGAGTCACAAAGTATAAAAAGGGGATGTTAATGGGGATGGAAAGATGCTGAAGATCAATTTTATTTATGTCACATTATTTTTAGTGATAGATCATGTTAATGGGGTGGCTACTTTTTGATTGTGGGGGAAAGGGCCAAAATAATTTTTAAAATTTAAAATACATTTTGGTTTTATATGAGTTCTTTACAATGTATGTGGAATATAGACTCTACTCAAGAATTTTCTACTACTACCAATTATGTTACTTCTGAAAAATACTTAAAGTCTTGAATTTCCCTGCTCTTTATTATTAGGGAGGTGTTTAAGATGATCTCTAAAGTATTTTCTATCTCCAACATTCTATGATGATTTCATGATACTGTATAATTTATGGTATATTGGGATGGAGGCTGGAGGAAGAGTTTTTTATAAAGTGATTTCCTTATAATAGTCCTTTGAGGTAGTTACTACCAATAATATTTCTGGATCAAGACAGTGCTAGATGTGAAGTCAGGCAACCCTGAGTTCAAATCCAGCCTCAAACACTAAATGTGTGACCTAGGATAAGTCACAACCTCTATCTGCCTTAGTTTCCTCTTCTATAAATTGGTGATAATAAGCATACCTGCCTTCTATGGTTGTTGCAAGAATAAAATAAAATAATACTTGTAAATCACTTTGCAAATCTTGTGCTTGTGCTGTGCTTGTGCTTGTGGATGTGCATTATTATTTATTATTGCTACCCCTGTTTTCCTAATGAGCAAAAGGAGTCTTTGAGAAATTAAGTGGCTTGGCCATTATCACAGAGCTAGGAAGTGTCTGAAGTAGGATTCAAACCCAGGTATTCTGGTTCCAAATCAGGTCTCTCCTCTCCTGACTCTAACTTTGTCACTAAGTGTGTCATCTTGTGCAAGTCGCTTAAATCCAATGGACCTCAGTTTACTCATTTGTAAGTTGAGGAGGTTGAGTTACATGACTTTAAGGTTTCTTTCAACTCTCAATTCTATATAATCTCATAAGATTGGCTATAGTTAAAGCTCTGGAAATATTGTTCATCGTTCATTTCTGAAAAGAACAAAAGATATCACAAGGATGATGTCCTGACTTGTGTATGAATTGAATTTAAATGAGGTAGAGCTGCACAAAGTGTTGGCCTCACTTACTCTTCCAGACAATAGTAAGATGACTGGCAATGGCCCAGGATGCAGTGGATGACCTTGGCATCTTTGATGTATGACCAAACTCTAAGGGCTCCACAGTACTTGTTTAGATGCCTTCGTGGCCATTGGAACAAATTGTTCTCATTACTTGGGGATGAGGAGTGAGAGAGAAGTCTTCACATTCTTGGGGTAGACATCTATTAACTCATGGACAGGTTTGAAGCTTGTCAAGGTTAGGCATTATGGGTCAGTCTCATGTCAGTAGAAGAACATACACATGTCTAAACTCTGGTGTCACAAAATTTTTGAAATGGTTTCTAGAAATAAATGAGGGTTCAAAGGAAAAGAATGAAGAAAGAGAAACTATCTTCTCTACGCTGTTGTTTACTACTTACTGGCTCTGTCTATATTACTAAAGAGATAAAGTCTCATAAATAGCTTAAATGTGGTTAGAAATGACTTCAGCTAAGGTCATCACAATTGGAAATTACTAACTAAGGTCTGCTGGGCTTTATGCAATCATTAGTGCCAGTTAAAGTACTTTTGGATCATCATCTGGGCAGAGTTGGAGCAAATTGTAGAGATCAAACAGCATTTTCACATGCCAAATGATTTTTGAAAATCATTTGCAAGTTCTCACTGAGGTTAAGTTGATCTGGGGGCCCCGACTGGGTTATTTTTTCACAATGTATAAGACAGTGAATGCACCCTTTACCTTCATCTTCAACTGCAGAAATCATATCTATTCAAAGTGACTCTTATTTTTAGGGGAACAATTCTCAAAGTGTGGTCTGCTGACCCCTGGATATTCCTAAGATCCTTTAAAGAGATCTATGAGATCTGCAATGGATTGAATGTAGAAACAGGTTTGAGAATCCAGCTGCCTTCTTTGAAGCTGGACACAAGAGATTTGTAAAAATATATAGAACATTGCCACTCTTCTCATTTTTTGTGTCAGAAAATATAGGTATTTTTCATAAAACTGTCTAATTTATGATAACATGTAATGGGTTTATTATTATTTTAAATGAATTAATAAATATTTTAAAATTTTATTAGTTTTAATTCTCAAAATGGTAAATATTAGGTATTAGATATAACCCACATAAACAAAATCTCTTGGGGGTTCACAATAATTTTTAAAGGTATCCCAAGGGTGGGGAATTTACAGCCTCTAGGTCACATGTGGCCCTCTAGGTCCTCAAGTGTAACCCTTTGATGGAATCCAAACCACTGTGAAGTTTGGGCAGTACTTGAGGACCTAGAAGACCACATGTGGTTTCAAGGCCACAAGTTCCCCACCCCTGTAAGGATTCCAGAAATGGAAAAGTCTGAGAACTACTGATCTATAAGAGGGTGAGCAAATAGTGAGTTGGCATTTCATTCCCTTCAGACTTCCTTTTGAATTAAGAACCTGATCTCACATGCTTGCAGAACTCAGATATGCCTCTGGATCTTTGATTTCATTAATGGTAGAATCCCCTCCAAAAATACAGATTGCACTTCATTCTTGTGGGTCTATTCTTTTTGACTGTCAGTCATGCCCTCCCAGAAGTTTGCTACAGAGGGTCCTTTTATCCCACGCATTTGGGGTTGTCTTCATGTCCCTTTTACACTGAGAGGATGCTAGGGGATGTAAAGCCAAGCATGAGCAGCTTTCCAGAGGGCTGCTGCTGTCAACAGCTTTCAAGTTCTGATTACATAGTATAGTGAACTCTATTTATTCAATAACAAATCAGAGCAAAACATTCACAGAAAATCAAGGTACAGCATTAACAATGTTATAACTTATCACAGAAAATCAAAATACAGCATTCACCATGTCACAACTCAACAACTTGTCATTAAAATGGCCACATGGTTTTGAACAAAGTACAATCATTTAGTCAATCAATCACTTAGTAACTCAATCATTCAATCATAAAGTACAAAAGGTCAAAGTCCTCCACCCATGGAGCAGGCTAAGTTACAAATCAGTCACTATTCAATCATCAGTCACTACTCCGTACCCTCTTAAGGGATAGTGGGAAATACATAAACCATCCACCCGGGGTCACTAGTAAATCACAATTTCAGTCACTACTCAATTCCCATGGAGAGGTCTTTTCATCTTGGCTCGGGCAGGCTTTCAGCTTCCATGGATCCTCTTCCATGGTCCCAGCTTCCACCCAAATCTAACCAACTGCTATCTGAGTTGAAAGGCAGACAGCTCCCAGTTCATTGTCCAGCCCTCCTTGCAGTTCCTGCTCCACATTGGAGCTCACAGTGTTCAGTCCATTAAAAATCCTTTACAGTCTTTGTTCCTGGGAAGACAAGGCTTAAAAAAGCCACAAGAACATTCATGCACATTAACAAAGCCACAACAACATTTATACAGAATATCGACACCACAGTCATGCTTCCTTGGTCTTTGGCAGCTCCAGCTGGCCCTCAGAAGTCTTCAGCAGCTTCCTTCTCAAAATCAAAATCACTTTCCCAGCCTTCAGGTGCTCATCCCAAGAAGTTCTGACTTTCCCAGCTGGGGTTTTTCCTTATATTCAATATTGCTTCTCCCTGTTTAGCCCCTTCCTATTACATCAGCAGCAGGAGTTCATACCTTCTGTTTCTTCAACAGAGGCTTAATTTGAAACTAGGTGCTAAGTACCTGTCAGTTTAGCAATACAAAGGGATCTTCAAATTCCATTACCTTTACAGGGGCTCACAGATTATTCCTCATTCTCCCTCCCTACATGTCCATCTTTTTTGTGTGTTTGTAGCACTCTTGTTAAATAGATGTGATTAAATTATATAGACTGGGCCTGAGTGAGAAACTGCTGAGCTGATCCCAAAGGCAAGATTTTCTCTAACCCATGCCCCTCGCTGTTATAGCTTCATATGAAAAGTGGGGGGGGGGAAGAATGCCATGGCAGAAAGAAGACTAGAGTCAGAAGACCGTTAGTTCCATAACTCTGAGCAAGCTAGTTCACTCTTTTGTGCCTCAGTTCTAACATCTGCAAAATGAGAAAAATAATACTTATGTTACCTACTTCAGAGGGCTCTGAGAATTATAAAAAACTACAGAGCACATACCCTGGCCTTATCTTCCAAGTCTGATTCACACTGGCAGGCTGGGTCCCCACAGGTAGGCTAGTACATTCCTCAGTGATCTAGCGGTAAGCCTGGGGGTAGTGCAATAGCTCTGAACTCTCACCCTCCGTGACATCACTTGGTCAGACAGACTTAATTAGCTTTTAGAAACAGATGTTTACTAAGGCAGCATAGTAAGAGAAGTTGGTATAAAATATCTCCCTCTACTCACCAAAGTCTGAGACATCGAGTACAGGCAGAGTAATGAAGATGAAAAAACCAAATCCTTTAAAAAAATTTTTTGGAGGGCCATTGGGGTTAAGTGACTTGCCCAAGGTCACACAACTAGTATTTTTGTTAAGTGTCTGAGGTTGAATTTGAACTCAAGTCCTCGTGACTTCAGGGCTGGTGCTCTATTCACTGTGCCACCTAGCCCACCCTGAAAAAAAACAAATCCTTTGGCACTCCAAAGTTCAGAGGGTCCTCCTGGAAGGCAGAGGGGAGAAAGCAGGATAAGACACACTCTTCTCCAGGCAATTCCTTTTTTAGGGGAAATTTACCACTAAGAAGTTAGATATTCATAGCTACCCATAGCATGGCCAAGTCCCTCAAGGAATCTGAACAGACTTACTACTAAACCTAATTGAAATGTGGAAATGTTTAGGCTGGCTCACATTGATTGATCTGATTGAAGTGTGTTTTCACCTGATAAAGGTGAGGGGCTGTCAGGAGGAAGGTATTTGAAAATGTTTAACAATGGCTCTCTGGGGTAAAAAACCAAGCCCAACATCGCATGCCTGCTCTTTAATGTGAATGTGCATTATTAACATTTTCTCCATCACTTTCTTAATACTAGACAGTCAACAAAATAAAAAAACAATTATCTGATTTCTGAGGTGTAAGTGCTCACACTGAAAATTTAATAATGAAGCCAATAGAAGCTGGCTCCAACACATCCTCTAGGTGGGATTCAGTCAACCCTCACCTGGACAGTTTTAACAATGTAAGTTTGTGTTGGGTAACTTGCCAGTGTTCCTGATAAGCTTTTCATGGGCAAATAAATGTCACATTTTAAAACCTTTTAAAGAGGAGAAGGAGGATGGAATAAAAATCCAAATGAACCAGTTGGTCCCCAACTCACATGTTAAAACAGTCTTATAGTGCCCATAATAGGAGACCTGAAAGAGTCTAACCAGGCATGGTCCCATATTGAAATCTGACTAAATTCAGTGCTAGGAAAATTTTGTTGCCATGATATGAATCTTAAATAGGGTTTTTATCTGGTAATGTCACTAACATTACTTTACTTCTGTTAAATCTCTCATAATATTGAGAAATCATGGAAAAATATCTCAGGTAGTAAATAGGCCTGGGTATAGTAACTCCAAACCTCTAAAGATGAATAGACCAACCCAGAATGGGAAATGGGCCCCTTGCAAAGTTCTCATCTGGAAGTAACACCTCCCTAATGCAAACATTTTCTTCTCTTGTGTGTGGTTTCAGTTCCAAGCCAAACCCGTTCTACTGCATGCTTTTGTTCATTTCCAGAGAGAGATCTGAATCAGCTTGCAATGGCTTAGAAATCTATTTAATTCTTTCATGACTTAAATAGCCCTTTTCATTTGAAAGCCTTTGAGGGGTTCTTTGCCACAAATGACAAAATTAACATCTAAAAAGACATGGTAGTAAGAGAAATAGGCCATCCAAGAGTGCTTCACCAACATTCTAATTGGTCCTCAGAAGGCTGTGAGTTAGGGTTGGGTATGTGCTGATGGTGAAGGAACCAGAGAGGTGAAAGGTCATTAGGTTTAGCAAATCACCAGTAACTCTGTGTATGAAACCTAACCTCTAGCTTGCAACACTGTTCCATTCCCTCCTTTATCCTGCATTCTACCTAGCTATTACATCACTTACTGTGGCCTCTCTTCCCTTTCTATGTTAAATCTTCATACTAGCTCAGGTCTAAACAAATGATCAGGTTTCAATAAGTGGCTTTGAATCTTTATTTTTAATTCAATTTTACCTTTGTCTCGTGAAAATGATTGGGATGTGGACTTTATAAAGGTAAAAGAAAATACAATGATATAGAACCAAATTAAGTAGGCAACTTGGTGTAGAGGAAAGAAAGTCAGTGTTGGGAGTCACAGCATCCAGAATTAATCCCATCTCGGCTATTTAACACCTGTGTGATCCTGGGGAAGCTATCCAATTCTTCCTGGCTGCAGTTTCCTTTTAGCTCTAAATCTATGAGCCTGAAAGAGTTTTATACTTTTTTTCTTGTTTGCCCTATACTTTCATGTAACTCTTCAGTATATATATATGTATGCATACACATACACGTGTGTATGTATACACATATGCATATGTTTATACACATATATGTATATGTATACACATGCATATATACATATACATACATACTTACATATACATATATGTATGCATTCCTTTAACTCCTCAGAGACCCCCATGCTTAGAAAAAGAATGAAGCAAGCTGTGCATCAGAACTTTGGGTCAGTACAGGGATATACTGAGTCAGCTCCAACAGACAGAGTCCATTGTTAAATTGTCAGTATAAATATTTATACCTCTGAAATCAACAAGCTATAAATCAGAGCTTAATTTTGTTATTTTATTAGCTGTCTAGACTTAAGGAAGTATTAATAACACAAATACACTTAAAAGTGGGTTGTAGGTACATTTTTTGGAAAGCCAGTTGTTAAATATTTATAAGGATTCTCCTGTCATAAAGATTGTTGCATGCTTGATCACTTAACAAAAATGAAACCATCTTCTACCCTCTTAAAAAAAGACCCACAAAAACAAAAAAACTTAAGTTAGTAAAAGAAATAATAGATTTTTTTTACAGTGATTAAGTAATGGACTTGGAGTCAGAAAGACTTTAGTTGGAATCTTCCCTCTGACACTTTCTAGCTGTATGACTCTGGGCACTTCACTTGACTTCTGTCAGCCTCAGTTTGCCATCTACAGTATGGGGTGAATAATATGTAAAGTGCTTTACAAACTTTAAAGCACTATATAAATGCTATTATTATTATCTCATGGGAATCAATGAGAGTTGCTTTTAAAAATCCCTTATTAAAGTTTCCAGTGTTCAATACATAGTAGAATAATCTTGTTGTTTGTATGCCATTGTGTCAGGCAACTATAGCAACACTGTAATGTGGATTTGCGATAAGCTGTTTATGATTTGTGCACTGAGTTATAAGGGCTACCCTCCCCGTGACTCATAATACACAGATTAAGGGCATGTTGAGATTTGATTTTTAAACACAAGAGAGAGAAGTTCCTATTTTACAGCTCCATAGCCAACTTGATGAAATGCATGGAGAAGATTTTTCAGTAAACTAAATGGTATGGCAAAGTTTGGGAAGTACCAGTGATGCTGTTCAAAATGGAAACCCACCAGCATATGCTTCAGTAGAGACTCCCTGGTATCTGTAATCTGATATTGCAGCCTCACCCTCCCCACACCTGTTGAACTATGGTACAATCAGGACAGTTATTGTGCTGTGTGCAATGCACTATAAGCTCTCACTTTTTAAACAAGTTTTCTATGGAGGGATCCTAGGAATGAATTCCAAATATGCTAATTGCTGATATCAGCTAGTGAGAGGAGGAGTTGCAGGCAAGGAATGGTCTGGTTAGCATCAGGTTAGGATCAGGTAAATGTAGGGAAACATGTTGATTTCTGTGGGCAGGTTGATTTCAGTAGGACTTGGTTGAACTAGACTCCAAGCCTGTTTGGACAGAGCTATCACTAGGAATCATTTTACCTGGGGCAAAAACAGTTGGGGAGGAGACAGGTACAGAGAGCAATGTGATCACCAATTCAGTTCCAACCAAAGGATAGGCCATCCTGCAGAGAGTCCTGCATGCTTGAGGCTTTTTAGGAGAGGGGCACCGAGATGACAGGATCCTAGGGGTGGGACTGGATGATGGCATAGTGTCATATCACAGTTGCATGGGCAAGCAGATGACCATGAGGGAAAGGAGGCCCCCTTCTCCCATATCGTTCCCTAGAGAGGCAGAGCATGTGGATATCAGCACCTTGTGGATAAGCGACAACTGTTTTTGCAGATGAAGACCTCCAAACATGATCTCAATTTTATAAGCAATCCGCTCATATGTTTCATTATCAGATAAATCAAACCAGAGAAAGCCACCCTTCAAAGAAGCCCTATGAGGGTGCTGAATGAACCTCATGGTACCACTCTCTTGTCTTTTTTCTCTAGAGATATGATGCCCTTTGGAGAAGATGTATACTTCTCTTCTTGAAGCTCTCTAGGGCTAGAGATCCCAGAACTTCTCTTGATGGTCACTTCCAATATGCTATCACCTCAGTGGTCTTAAGGTTCATATAAACGTCATATGTTCAAATTAAAATCTCTGCCCCTTTATCTTAAGATTACTGGCTCCATTTCATTTTTTCCCTGACATAGGAGACAACTGACCAGTAACCTTATCTAGTCATCTAGGGAGCTCAGTGGGTAGACTGCTGAATCTAGAGTCAGGAAGACCAGGATTCAAATCTGGCCTCAGACACTTCCTAGCTGTGTGACCATGGGCATATTATTTGCCCTTTATCTGCTTGAATTTTCTCATCTGGAAAATGGGAATAACAGTAACACCTACATGCCAGGGTTATTAGGAGAAAATGAGATATTTGCAAGGTATTTTGCAAACCTCAAGGTGCTATATAAATGCTAGCTATTATTATTATTAATATGTTTAAGAGTTGGAAGAGAGAAAGAGATCATCCAGTCCAACTCTTTCATTTCACAGATGAGGAAACTGAGACCCAGGTAGAATAAATGACTAGTTCACAGTCATATATGGAGTAAGGAAGGAGAAATGATTTTAAGATAAACAAAACAAAACAAAACAACTCTCTTCCCAAACAGAATTCTAGAGACAAGGGGATAGGGATCAAGACAGCACCAATCAAAGAGCAAGGAGGCCCACTGAGGGGCAGATGAAGGGTGGTGGAGACCTAGGGACAGATGAAATGGGGGAGAGAGAGCAGACCATCATCTCCTTCTGCTTTTCCTCCAACTCCCCCAATACTGCTCTTAGCACTGAACACAATTGTCTTTTCCTATTGCCTTCCTCTCTCAAACTTGGAAATCCCATATTTTATTAGGTCTCAAGCTAGCCTTCTCCTATCCAAGATAAACAACTTCAGTTCCTTTAACTTTTCCTCCTAGGGCATGCTTTCCCCTGCCTTTGTTAAATATCTTTGCTGTTTCTGCAACGCCTCTGACATTTCTCTGAAAGATTTAAAAATTATCTCATTTTATTGGTATTTTTTGCTTTTGTGTCACATTCAATTCTGAATTTATGAGTATATTACACACACACACACACACACACACACACACACACACGCATCCCTTTTCCTTCCCCTACTCTGCAAGTACAGATCTTGTTACCAGAGCATCTTGTAAAAGAGATTAAAAGAAGATAAAGATAAAAAAAGAAAAACCTATATACATCTTATTTATTTATTTTTTTAACAATACTTTTTATAGTAGCAAAGACTTGGAAACAAAGTAGGTGCCTATTGACTGGGAATGTCAGCACATTGTGGTATGTGGATGCAACAGAATATTTCTTTGTTATAAGAAATTATGAGTGAGATGAATGCAAAGAAGCAGAGGGAGACTTTTATGAACTGATACGAAGTGAAGAAAGCAGAACCCGGAAAATAATCCACACAATAAATACAACAATGTAAAATAAATAAATAAATATAAAGAACCACAAAACAATAGAAAGGGAGTGATATGAAATTATATTCAACAAACTTGTTCCCAAAGAAGAAATATGAAAGGGTATTTGCTACACTTCATTACAGAAGTGTGGTATTATGGTACTCAGCACTGCATGCAATATCAGACTTTTTCAATATGTTTGTTAGTTTTGTTGAACTGGGATTCTATCTCTCTTCCCCAACCCACCTCATTGGCTTTTTATTCTTTGATATAAGGGAGAGAGAAAAGGTGGAAGGATACATTGGTGAATGCAAGTGATCTAAGAACAAAAGACATACATAGAAAATAGAAACAAATTTATTTAAAAAGAAAAAAGATAAAAACAAAGGTGTCCATCTTTTTTAAAAATATAAAAGACCCACACTGAATGCAATATAATAAGAAAGGTGTTCAATATAGACTACTGTAATATATAGATTATTGAACTTGGAGTCAGAAAGACCTAAATTTGAATCCTGCTTCAGGTCCTTACTATCTATGTGACCCTGGACAAGTCACTTAATTTCATTAGGCCTCAGTTTCTTCATGTTTAAAATTGAGTTTGTATTTGATGACCTCTAAGGTTCTTAGCAGCTCTAAATCTATGCTAAATATTTGTTCATATTTTAATGCCATACTCCCTTCAATAATCTAAATATTGCATTTATTAAGCAAGCATTAAATTTCTAACTGATATTCCACTCATTCAATTCAGCAGATCTTTATTAAGGACTGTCTTATGTGCCAATAGGTACTGGGGAGACAAAAAGACAAAAATGAGACTGCCAATTCCTTCAGTGAGTTTAAATTCTGCTGGGGGTGGGAGGTACAATACAACATGTATACTTCTGGGTAAACACAAAGCACATATAAAAAGACATGATTTTAGTTGAAGTAAAGGTTATTAAATGTTTTTTACAACTCCTTTGTTTCACAAAGTCCTGAAGATTTGAGTTTACATACTATTAAAAAAGGGAGAAACAAAAATAATATATGACATAGAATAAAACGAATTAATTTAATATAGGCTTATATCTTGAGTTATAGTGGTCTGAATTTGAAATGTGATAGCAGGGCTATACCTAGATGGGGTATTGGCTCAGGAAAGCAATATAGACAATTTTCTCTTCCTTACTGACATTTTAATATAGATGAAATCCAGGCAATCAGGCCCAGTTCTCTTTCTGTTAGTGTTCTTTTAAAATCTTAGTCTTAGTTAAAATTAATTAAAAGTCTTAATTAAATGAGGCTGTGACTGAAATATGGTGGTACTGTTCTTTTGCTCTTTCCACCTCATTCATTTTTGGCCTGGGGTGGGTATTGGAATTTTGTGCAATTTTATGTCTTTTTTCATATAGTCTAGTACCATAATGCTACCTTTCTTGACTTAGTCTCCATTTTTGGACTTGTAATTGTTTAAATGGACATTTATTGATTTCGTACTCAATAATTTTCTTTGTATGGTATAATGGTGATAGAAGCCTTTGCTATGAAGGCAGAAATGCCAGCAGTGATAGCAATTTTGCCCCTTCCTCTGCAGTTTACTAGCACCTTATAGAAATTTATTAGAGACTCAAGGTCACTTTTGTGATTTGGTTCTTGTCACTGAAGGAGGGTTCTGGCTCATTCCAAAAGGGAAGTAATATTTCCCAGTGAGATCAGAAACAGTAGTATAATAGCAGAGCTTCCAAGTCTCAACAAGAGGAGGCTCTAGTTCTTCCTGGAAGGGGAGAGTTCTTAAATTATGTCAAGGAGTTGTAGAAATTGAAGCCAAAGAATAGCAAAGCATTGATTCACTTTGTGGTAGAACAAATCTGGACCTTGCCCTCTACTGGTATTATGAGTCATATGGACTGTGTAGATCTTTAATTAAATGAGGGGTATTTTCCCTCAAAAGTCATATTAATAAATCCAAGATGGCAGCAATCCAGCCAAACTCTCCCAACGTTCTATTCCAAACAACTTTAAAATAACTCCTCAATTTGATTTTTGAGCAGCAGAGCCAACCAAAGGTCAAGATCAGATATTTTCCCAGTTTCAGACAACTTGGGAGGTCAGCAGGAAAGGCCTATGACACTAGAGTGGGAACTGGTCCAGAGTACATGCAGTAGCAGTACTAGTGGTGGGCCTTGGAGGCTGCTGCAATAGTGGTAGTGGCAACTTTGGAAGTTTTCAGTCCAGAGATGGTAAGGGGGTCAAATGAATGGTCAAAAATAGATTAAAAGGAACCCCTTGCTGACACTAGGTGCAGCTAGTGCTGACTGGCAACTCTATTGACCATACATAGTTCTGTATCTTGGTTCCAGGAGAGGAGCTCTTGTGGTTGGTCATAAGGGAGCAGGGGCTCTGATTATAGTTTCAAGGCAGGAAAGAGCACCAGCACTTGTGACTGCAGGAGAGAAGGGGACTGATCACAATTCTAAGTGCTAATACCTGTTGCTGTAGGGCAGCAGGGGCTCTTCCTGGGTAAATGCCAGAGCATAGACCAGAAGAACAGGCACCACACTTCTCCCTGGATCACATCACCTTGGAAGCATCAAAAACTTATAGAACTCAGAACTTGCTCTGAAAATAGCAGCATGAAATAGCCTGAAGCTTGGAACAACACCTCTTCATCCCTAGGTGACCAAAGGCCAACTTTAACATAAAGTTCAAAGTCAAGAAAAAGTCTGGAAAAATGAGCAAACTACCCCAGAAGAACTTGACCATAAAAAGCTACTGTGATGGCAGAGAAGACTAAGGCACAAACTCAGAAGGCAACAATGAGAAAAAAGGTAAATGCAAAACCTCAAAGGAAAATGTTAATTAGATACAAGCCCAACAAGAATCCCTGGAAGAGATAACGAAAAAGATAAGAGTGGTAGAGGAAAAGTTGGGAAAAGAAATGAGAATGATACAAGAAAATTATAGAAAGAGAATTAACAGCTTAGTAAAAGAGGCACAAAAATACTAAGGAAAATAACACCTTGAAAAAAACAGAATTGGTCTAATGGTAGAAGGGGTATAAAATTTCATTGAAGAAAAGAACTCCTTAAAAAGCAAGATAGGCTAAATGTATATAAAGAGGCATGAAAGATCACTGAAGAAAATTTAAAATTAGCACTGGGCAACTGGAAGCTAATGGAAGCTACAAGTCATCAAGAAACAATAAAGCAGTTAAAAAGCACTTACGTATACATGTAATATATGATACACATTTTCTGTCTCGTATAGAAACCTATCTTAACAGGGAAATGGGAGGGGAGGGGGATAAGAAAAGACTAGGGGATGATAAAAGGGAGGGCTGATTAAGGGAGACAGAAGTGAAACAGACTTTAAGGAGAGAAAATAGAAAGAGAGGGGAGAGAGAGACAGAGAGAAAGAGACAGAGACAGAGAAAGACAGAAATAGAAGAAAATAGTAACTGGAACTGTGAATGATATGAGCTCGCCCATAAAATGGAAGTGGATAGCAGAATAGGGTTGTTTACCAGAGACACACTTGAAACAGAAAGACACACAGTTAAGGGGCTGGAGCAGAATCTATTGTGATTCAGGTGAAATTAAAAAGGCAGAAGTAGCAATCGTGATTTCAAATAAAGCAAAAGAAAAAATAGACCTAATTTAAAGAAATAATTGGGGAAACTACATTTTTGCTAAAAGGTACCATAGACAATAAAGTAACATAAAAAAAGTTTTCCAGTAAGTTTCTCTGATAAAGGCCTTATTTCTCAAATATATTGGGAACTGAGTCAACTTTATAAAAAATAATTCATAAACAGTCAATTGATAAATGGTCAAAGGATATAGACAGTCAGTTTCCAGAAGAAGAAATTAAAGCTATCTATAGTCATATGAAAAAATGCTCTAAATCATTATTGATTATATGAAAGTTAAAATAACTCTGAGGTACCACATGACACCTATCAGAAATGACAAATGCTAGAGGAGATAAGGGAAAATAGGTACACTAATGAATTGTTGGCGGAGTTGAGAACTGGTCCAACCATTCTGGAGAACAATTTGAAACTAGATCCAAAGGCCTATAAAACCTTTGAACCAGTAATACCACTATTGTGATATTTGTGTACCTCAAAGAGATCAAAGAAAAAGAAAAAGGACCTCTATGCATAAAAATATTTATATACAAAAATATAATATTTTTGTGGTGGCAGAGCATTGGAAATTGAGGGGATGTTCATCAATTGGGGAATGGCTGAATAAGTTGTAGCATATGATTGTGATGGAGCACTATTGTCGTATAAGAAATGACAAGGGAGATGGTTTCAGAAAAAAAAAAAACATGGAAAGACATATGAATTGATGGAAAGTGAAATGAGCATGGCCAGGAGATCATTGTTTACGGTAATACAATATTGTTAATGTTGATCAACTGTGACAGACTTATCTACTCTGATCTATACAATGATCTAAAACAATTCCAAAGGACTGGTGATGAAAAATGCTATCAGCCACCAGAGAGAAAACTGATGAACTCTGAACACAAATTTAAGTATAATTTTCTCACTTTATTTTTCCTGTTTTTTGTGATATTGCTAATATGGAAATATTTTTGCATGATTTCACATATATAATTGATATTTTATTATTTGCCTTCTCAGTGGCTGGGAGAGAGGGAAGAGAAATGGGAACTCAAATGTTTTTCTAAAAATAATATTTTAAAATGAATGGGGTTTTTTTGGAGGACAATTGGGGTTAAGTAACTTGCCCAAGGTCATACAGCTAGTTTTTGTGTTAAGTGTCTAAGGCCAGATTTGAACTCAGGTCCTCCTGGCTCCAGGGCTGGTGCTTTATTCACTGCACCACCTAGCCACCTCTTGAATGTTTTTTTTTTTTTTTAAATAAGGATTGATCAGACTAATGCCAAAGTAATAGCACAATGTTTCAATTTAGGATATAGATAAGAGTCAAAAAGAAGAACATTTTCTGCCTCCTTTTAATGTTTTATTTTGATTTAATAAAACAAATGAATATCTTTTCTTTCTTAAATTATGTCTTTCAGTTACAATAATACTGGGTATAGGCAAGGTACAAATTGGGTAGGGGAGCATTGAGGAGTACTTTCTAATGTAACTTTTTCCCCCATTTAATAGTATTTTTCCAACTACATGTAAAGATAGTTTTAAACATTCATTTTTGTAGATTTTGAGAATCAAATTTTTCTCCCTTCTTCCTTTACCTCCCCGCTCCCCAAGACAGCAAGCAATCTGGCATAGGTTATACATGTACAATCATATTAAATATATTTCCACATTGGTCAAGTTGTGAAAGAAGAATCAGAACAAAAGGGAAAAGAGAAAGAAAAAACCAAAAAAAGTGAAAATAGTATGCTTCTATCCATATTCAGAGCCCATGGTTCTTTTTCTGGATATGGATAGTATTTTCCAGAATGAGTCTTTTGGAATTGTCTTGGATCATTATAATTGCTCAGAAGAGCTAAGTCTATCATAATTGATCATTGCACAATGTTGCTGTTACTGTGTACAATGTTCTCCTGGTTCTGCTTGCTTCAGTGAGCATTAGTTCATGTATTTTCAGGTTTTGCTGAAATCTGCCTGTTCTTCATTTCTTATAGCATAATAGTATTCTATTACATTCGTATACCACAACTTGTGCAGTCATTTCCTAATTGATAAATATTTTCTCAATTTCCAATTCTTTGCCACCATAAAAAGGGCTGCTATAAATATTTGTGTACATATGGATCCTTTTTCCATTTGTATTATCTCTTTGGGATACAGACCTAGTTAGGGGTATTACTGGATCAAAGAGTATGCATAGTTTTATAGTTCTTTGGGCATAGTTCCAAATTGTTCTCCAGAATGGTTGGATCAGTTCACAACTCCACCAACATTGCATCGAGAGTGATTTTTTTTTTAAACAAATACACAGATTTTAAATGAAATAAAAATGCACTCCTTGTGGCACATGGATATTTATTTTTTCTAGTCTGTCCGGTGATGTGATTTTACTAGGAAGGTTTAAAGTTTGTGGCAGACGGTGACATGTGGTGATGAAATTTTCAAAAGCAGTGATACATAAATGCTCTACAGGGACACTTGATGTCCTCTCTTCTGCAGAATAGTAGCTAGGGTTTTTCAGGAACGCTACAACCCACAGGATGTATGAGTCAATAGCAGAGAAATCAAGGTTAAAGTAGTTTTGAAGGTAGAGTGGTTTATAGGGAATCCACAGGCACACTACCAAGAGTTTTAGTGATGTAACTGTCTGACACAATCTGCCTCCATAAAGCTACACTCTCTTACAGTACTGTTTTGACATGTTTTTATGGTTTATGGGCCAGATCTGCTGGGGGGCCCCTCTGACTCAGTCCTATTGGTGAGGCTGTGGACTTTCTATACTTGTCCCTAGCTAAATAGGTTTAAGCTTATAGAAAAACCGAAATGGAAAGGGTTTTAGAATTTTGTGGATGGAAAAACAATAAGAACCAGATAGAATTTGTACCTCCTCTAACTTTTATTTTTGTATATGCATGCATTTAATTGGTACAAGCTATAATAAACCAGTGACTGAGGTGAAGACAATCACTGAAGATATCATAAGCTACTCATAACTACTTCTTTGCAGATTCTTTGGGGAAAAGAAGGTCATTTAGCTGACTCTAGATCATTAAAGGCTCTTATAGTTCTAGATTGTTATAAGAGCTCATTACTGAGGTGAATGGTACTTTTTTAATTAGCTCAGTAACTACTTGTATTTCAGCAAATTCAAATGACTGAGAAATAGGAAACTCACACCCACAGGAGTATCAGCTGTTTGCAGAATCTATTTGTAGAATTGTTCATTCATTTAAGTCATATGTGAATGCCATGGTAACAATTTATAATTCACCATATAATGCAAATAAATAGTGATTAGGTCAGAAAGCATTTGATTTCCTAGTCAGTTTTAGGCAAAGGATGTGGTGATGGGAAGATGGTAATAGCTTACTGAAGTCTTTAAATCTATCATCTTGGCTTCATATTAAGAGTCAAGGGATGGAAACACAGAAGAGCTGTGATGTAATATGGGCGGGAATTGCCTCTGTCCTTAAGGGGAGTTAGCAAGCATGGTTTCAAGAATTCATAGTAATGAGGTAAGAGAATTCCTATTGATCAGAAAAAAAGCTCTAGTTATGTTGTTGTTAAATTGTTTCAGTCGTGTCTGTTTCCTTGGGACCCCATTTGGGGTTTTCTTGGTAAAGATACTGGAGTGTTTGCCATTTCTTTCTCCAGATCATTTTACAGATGAGGAAACTGAGGGAAACAGGGTTAAGTGACTTGCCCAGGGTCACACAGCTAGTAAGTGCTTTAGAACAGATTTAAATTCATGAAAGTGAATCTTCCTGACTCCAAATCTAGCACTCTACCCACTGCATCACCTAGCTGTCTGAATCATTGTCACCCCCCCATATAGAATGTAAGCTCATTGAGAGTGCTGTGGTTCAGTCATTTTCAGTCAGGTCCAACTCTTCATGACCCCAGTTGAGTTCTTCTTGACCAAGATAGTGGAGCTCTTTACCATTTTCTTCTCCAACTCATTTTACAGATGAGGAAACTGAAGCAAATAGGGTTAAGTGACTTGCCCAGGGTCACACAACTAGAAAGTGTCTGAGGCCAGATTTGAACTCAGGAAGAGGAGTTTTCCTGACTTCCGGCCTGATACTTTATCCACTATGCCACTTAACTACCCTTCATATGCCCTCATTAGTATGTTGGGTATGAATTTAGAAGAAGAAGAAGAGAGAGGAGGCAGTACTTGGAAAAGAGACAGAAGCAAGAGCTGGGTATGATTTATGAGAATGTATGAAGAAGTATGAGAAGCCTTGTCTTTAAGTCACATGGAATATGCTCAATATGGAGTCAGAGGACCTGGGTTCAGATTCCAGCTCTTTCATCTGTGTGAAAGCCTTGGACAAATCATTTAACCTCTCTGGGCCTCAGTGTTCTCCTCTGTAAATCCGGGAGTTAGACCAGGTGCACCTGCTCTCAGTCTGTGATTCCATAATCATGTGGATCTGGCCAATGGATGTAACTGATTTCTACTGGTGTAGGATGCCATGGGCTGTTTTATGATAAGCAAGTCAAGAATTAGTGCTCTAAATACTTTTTCAAAGCTCTGGTGTATTTTCCTTCTGAGTACAATAGACTAATTTATGCCAAGTTACATGTTTAAATTATATGTTGAATATATATTACAAAATTGATCTTCAGTTCATTTCATGGAGGAGATTAATGGCTCTGACTAGTTAATGCATAATAGGCCATGCAGAATCATACAAGGATATTTCCATGTGAACTTTGCCTGCTTTTTCCAGATAAGCAACTCATAAAACACTAACTAGACCTCACATTTTTGTAGGGAAATATACTTTGTACTTTTGTCAGAAGGTCTAAGTATAGTTTAGGCACCTAAGTTAAGCTTATGTACAAAACAAGGAGTTCTTACCCTGGGGTCGACAGGGGCAGCCTGTAGGGGTCAGAGAGTCTGTAAAACTAAATGGGAAAAAAATTCATCTAACTTCTAATTGAAATTCAGCCCTAACTGCAAATTATGGACTCATGATTTTCTTGGCAATAAGCCACAATATTAGCAATACCTGTGGCTTAGTCACCAATAGAAATCACAGATATTCTCCTATCATTTTACAGATGTTTCAGACTGATTGAAATATCATTTACACTCATCATTACTTTGAAATTACTGTAGTTATGACGCCCACTCACTCCTACATTGCATGTGATCACTGCCTTCCTGTCTACAGACTCTATTTCAACCTAAGTGGTTTCCTTTGCAATTTTATGTGTTTTATTTTATGCATTTAGGAATATTATTTTGAGAAAGGGCTAGTAGGCTTTGCCAGAATGCCAGAAGAGTCAATGATACATAAACAAGGTTAAGAACTCTGGGCTAGATAGATAGAGAAGCCCACATCTGACTGAAGTGAAAGCAGAAGAACCTGGAAGGGACAGTGGGTTAGTGACCAAGCCAAAGACCACTCTCAAGAGCCAGGCCCCCTCTCTGCTCCCCTGATCAGTGATGATCACTTCTTCAAAGTCACACAATGCAGGCTGGCCCCACATGCACAACTGACCTGGTTCTTTTGACTCCTCTAAAGGATAGTAGGGGTACAGACAAGGCAGTGAAAACTGCATGTGATGGCTAAGGAATATTTGGTACATACCACTGATAAAATCACAGGACTAGTCCAAAACCCTCCACAATATGACACATTAATATTAAGCAATTGGCTACTGTAATAAAACTGGCCAAGTCAATCGGCAACCATAGCTAGAACAAGAACCAGGGCTTTGCCTCAGACCAGGAAATTTAAGGGGTATTGAGTATATTTGTATTGCTTTAAGGAAGAAGACAGGTGGCAGCTAGGTGGCACTGCTGGGCCTGGAGTCTGAGTTCAAATGCACTCTCAAACATATATTAGTTGTGTGACCCTGGGCAAGTCACTTACCCTCTGTTTGCTTTAATCCACTGGAGAAGGAAATGGCAAAAAAAAAAAAAAAGACTCTAGTCTCTTTCCCAAGAAAACCCCAAATGGGATTATGAAAAGTTGAATAGTGCTGAACAATAAGAAGGAAGAAGACATATTAGTAGCTGGGATGGCCTGAAGTCAGGTAATAAAGGTGGAATTGTAATCTGATCCAACCACTTTGGAGAACAATCTGGAATTATGTCCCACAAGTTATTAAACTGACTGTACCCTTTGACCCAGTAATTCTACTACTATGTCTATTTCCAAAGAAGATTAGGGGAAAAGGAAAAGGACCTATATGTTTTAAAATGTCTATAGCAGCTCTTTTTGTGGTGGTAAAGAATTGGAAATTGAGGAGCATGCCCATCGAATGGGGAATGATCGAACAAGTCGTGGTATATGATTGAGATAGAATGCTACTGTGTTATAAGAAATGATGATGAACTCAATGATTGTAGGAAAACATGAAAAAACTCGAATGAAATAATGAAGAGTGAAATGAGCAGAACAAAGAGAATATACAGTAACAGCAATATTATTTTAAGAAATACTTAGAGTGAATAACTTTTTTTGACTATTATAAATACCCAAATTAACTACAAAGAACATATGAAAGAAGATGCTATCTGCATCCAGAGAGAGAACTGATAAATAGAAGTAGGCATAGAATGATTTTACATATGTGTGTCTACATACATACATACATACATACACATACATATTTGTGTGTAATAGTAACCATTTCTGGGTAGGGGAAGGGATAGGGAGGGAAGAAAAAAAGGGGAAAAAAGAAAATTACATGATAACTTTATTATATATTTAAAAGGAATAGCAAGTTGTACATAATAGATTTGCAATTTCATGGGCAAGATTTTTTTATTATACTGTGTTATAGAAATGCTTGTTTTATTCTATAAATTAAAAATAAAATAAATAAAAATTAAAAAATAAAATGGGAGGTGGGGATTTACTCCTAGGACATGGTCTATTTTTGACACTATCCAATGTTTCATAGATTCATCAATTCATAGTGATGGTAGGACATTAGATACCACCTAGTTCAGGGGTTCTTAACCTGGGGTCTATGGACTTTTATTTTATGAATTTAAAAACATTATTTTGAGAAGGGGTCCTAGGCTCTACAAGACTGCCAAAAGGGGTCCATGCCAAAAAGCTTTAAAATCCTTGATCTAATCTGATTGCCTCAGTTTATAGTAGAGGAGTTTAGGCATAGATAAGTATTTGACCAGCCCAAGGTCACAGAGGTGGTTGTATACATGGATTTCAAACCCAGGACTGACTCCAAATTATGTCCCACTATAATGTGATACCTGAACACTAAAAAAACTGAAGTCTGGAGATGTGAAATAACTTCCTAGATTCACACAGAAAAGCGAGGTCAATTAGAACACAGGTATCCTGATTCCAGTGCCATAACCATATGGAAGCATTTGGAGGCATTATCCCATTGGGGGGGAATCAACTGTGCCGACTTAGAAGTATCTCCTTTCTTCAGATCACTGACATACATCTATCATACATAATTATTTCTGAGACTGGGTAAAATTCATGCTTCTTGCCCTGATTCTTATATATATATATATATATGTGTGTGTGTGTGTGTGTGTGTGTGTGTGTGTGTGTGTGTGTGTGTGTGTGTGTGTGTGTGTTCTTCCCCTAGCTGCCAGGCATTCAAAATATAGGGCTGCTGCTTCCATTATTTGTGGTGCAAGCAATTCTTATTTCCCAAAAGCCCAGAAGTGATTATTAATTACATTTTCATGCTTCGTGGTGGTTGGGTGAAGACGGGAACAAACTTTTATTAAGTATCTACCAGGTGTGAGGCACTGTGCTTTACAAATATTTCATTTGACCTTCACAACTACCTTGTGAAGTAGGTGCTTTCATTATCCCCATTTTATGTTTGAGGAAACTGAGGCAGACAGTCATTAAGTGACTTGACCAGGGTTTTTACAGATAGAAAGTGTCTGAGGATGGATTTTTGCTCAGGGCTTCCTGACTTCAGGTCCAGGGTCCTATTCATTGTATCAGTCAGCTCTCTGGAGAAATCTGCTTGCGATGCAGTAGGGTAAGACAACCTTCCAGAAGGAAGCAGCTTTTGTGGTGACTTACATTTTTAACCAAATTAATATAGTCCCATAAAGCACTAATAGGTTTAAATACTTGAATTGTCAATTGGAAAGCTCCCAAACTGCCTATCCTTTCTGCCTTAGAATAAGCCACCAAAATTCATTCTATTGGCAATGATTCAAAAAGACAAGGTGTGGGTTTAGATGCTGCATTTCAGAAAGATCTGCAATTTCAGTACTCTTCCTGTGGCCTACTACTAATGCTTGCCTCAGCATGGATAGGCCTTCTGTTTAAAGGAGTGTTGGACCTGAAGTCAGAAAGAATCCTCTTCCTAAGTTCAAATTTGGCCTCAGATACCTACAAGCCCCTGGGCAAGTCATTTAACCTTGTTTGCCTCATCTGTCAAATGAGCTGGAGAAGGAAATGGCAAACCCCAGTATCTTTGGCAAGAAAACTCCAAATGGGGTCACAGAGAGTCGAACATGACTGAAAACAACTGAACAACAATGATCTTGCTAACTTCAGTAAGAAAATGTTTAAATAAATAGGTGTCTTTTCCTCTAGGTTACTGATTTATAAATTCAGGATTACTGAGCTACCTTCCTGGTCTTGTAATTGTCCTTTTTGCGCTCAGTGGGTCAGCTACATTTTTGTTTGCTGTCCCTCCCACAGAACACTGAATCTCATGCCTCTATTTTTGCGTCTTTGCTCTGTTTGCTGTGCTTGGGATGCTCTCCCTCCTCACCTTCACCTCTAAGTTTCCTTGACGGTGTTCAAGCCTCATCTCACTTGGTACCTTCTGCAGGAGGCCTTTGCTAGTCCTCTCCACTGCTAGTGTTCTCTCCTCTGAGATTACCTTCCAATTACTGTTGATCTCTTCTATGTGTTTATTTACATGTTGTCTCCCCCGTCAGAAATATAAGCTCCTCGGGGGCAGGAACTATAGTTCTTGGTACATACTAAAAATGTGATAAAATGTTTAATTGACTGAAAGTAGGATTAAGGGAGCACCAGAAAAAAAAATATTCCTTAGCCTCTAAGGCAATTTCCCGACCTCTGCTCCAGGAAAATTATGGAGTAAGAAGGATAGAAAGGTTTTCTTGGTGGGGCAGGGGAAAACTGAAGAGTCATGGGAGTCAAGGGAGTCATGTTCCAAGATGAACCAATCCCATGGTCAGAATCCTAATGGCAGTCAAGGTGATGGTAGTGCTTAATCAAACTCAAAACTGGAGTGAGCAATAAAGCCTGAAAATCTCTCTTTGCCAGAGGAGAGAAAAAGTACCAGTTAGGGAAAGCAAATCAGCCCCCCTCTTGAGAAATGGGGTGAGACCCAAAATGGGATTCAAGTAATCATAAGCCAAAAGACTTTTATATCAGGATTTCTTCAGGGCACCAAAATTTAAGATGCTAAGACAACAACAGGAAACTGGTTGCAAAAGTGGAGATCCAGGGCAAAAGGGGAATTCTGATTAAGGCAGGGAATTGACATTCAATTTATCTCCCGAAACTTTAATAATTTAATAATTATAATTATGGAGCCTTTCATAATGGCTCCATGTCTTTCTTGCTGCTACCTTGTGCTGATATGTCAGGTGGGTTAGGTTTGAAGCTCAGGTATATCAACCATCTTTAGGTTTTCCTCTCTTGCTGGGGAACACAGGGGAAGCATTCTGGGATTCCCACAAATGCCTCCTAGACAGATGGCAAAGGCCTAATTGGTATTATGTCTTGCTCAAAGGATGAAAAAGTGCACACATCCTCTGAAGAGGATCAAATTTTCTGCCAGTCAGCAAACTATACAAGGTCCACCCCTCCCATGACTTATCTTAGTTTGGAGAAAACCCTAGGCTATTGAGAGCTGGGATAGTAAGCCCTGCCCTAAAGGGTCCATGAACTTCCCCAGATTACCAAAGGAGTCAATGACTCAGAAAAGGTGAAAAGCCCCTGAAGTTTATATCTAAAACTAATTATAGCTCTGCATATCTGTTGTTTGTCCTTCTTTGGAAGAGGACCAATGATATCATGGACTGATGTCTTGACTCTCAAGGGATTTGGATTTACGAGAGGCAGAGTTGCACAGTAACCAGCCTCACTGTCTCTTCCAGAGTCATCAAAGTCCGGTGGCAGGACAAAAATCAGGAAGACTGGTGATGGTCCAGGATGCATTTCCCCCTTTAATATGGTCTTTAAAAATTGGAATGATTTTGCTTGTACATTTAATACTTATAACGTTAGAAAGTCAAATATCCATTACTTGTTTAGAATAAGATTTTTTTAAATGTAGCTTCACCCAGGACATTATTTCAGGCAGTAACCTAGGCTTAATAAAAGCTAGCATTTATACAGTGCTTTAAGATTTACAAAATATTTTACAAATATTATCTGATCTTCACAAACAACCTTGGGAAGTAAGTGCTATTATTATTCTTATTTTACAGATAGAAGTTAAGTGACTTGCTCAGGGTCACACAGCTAGAAAGTGCCTGTAATCAGGTTTGAACTCAAGTCTTCCATAGCTGCATCGAGTTTAGTCATCTTTGTGTCCTTCAGTGTTACAGCACTGTGTCTGTGTCACTTTCCACCATGCAAGGTGACCAATTCAATGAATGAAAGAATGAAAATGGACAGAGCCCTTAAAAAGGAAGGCTACCAGATCTGAGATCCCGTAGGTGGGTTTGAATATGGCGCTAATGAAGCCAGGATTGTGAGTTTGATTCCTACATGGGTTAATGTATATTATTACATGAAGGTATAATGTAATAATGACATATAGGAAGTTTTAAGGTTTACTAAGTACTTTACATATTATATCATTTGATCCTGACAACAACCCTTTAAGAACAGAACTATAGGTATCACCTCCACTTTACAGTTAAGGAAATAGGCACAGAGAGATTTAGTGACTTGTACGTGGAGAGGTAACTTAACAATGCAGGATTTGAAAACAGATTTCTTTTTTATTTCTTTCTAAAGTTGTTTTTGCTTTTTGGAGGGGGGAAGGCAGAGCAATTGGGGTTGTGACTTGCCCAAGGTCACATAGCTGGTTAAGCGTCAAGTGTCTGAGGCTGAATTTGAACTCAGGTCCTTCTGACTCCAGGGCCAGTGTTCTATTCACTGTGCCACCTAGCTGCCCTGAAACCAGATTTCTTTCTGACTCAATCCAGGGCTCTTTCCATTATATCACGCTGCCTCTCAACTATATAGTTTTAAGCTACTCCCTCAACCTTGGCAAGCCACCTGATTACAAAGACCAGTTTAGGGGTAGTTAGGTGACGCAATGGAGTCAGGAAGACCTGAGTTCAAATCCGGCCTCAGACACTTGACACTTACCAGCTGTGTGACCACAGGCAAGTCACTTAACCCCAATTGCCCTGCCTTCCCCCCTCTAAAAAACAAACCAAAACAAAAACAAGACCAGTTTAATGGCTGTGGACGATTGGTACTAACCAATAACCATTACTGGAAGAAAACAAACAAAACTAAGAATGAATGTGATATTAATTGTAGGCAAGTAATATCAACTTTGTATTTAAAAGATGCCATATCATCATTTTTAAAATAATTCCTGTAATATTGTTTAGTGTTACTATTACCATTATTCTATTTGGCTTCTACATACATTTTTAGTCTTCTCTCACGTAACTCTTTTATATGGACTCTCTGCTCAAGCCAAATTTATGCCATTATTCAAATATTCCATGCTTTCTTACTGACTTTGTTCATTTTACCCTTGTTATTCCCTCTTACAATGCTTATAATGATCTCTCTTCTCCCAAATTTCCCTGTCAAAATCTTTCCTATTTGCTCATCCTTAGAGGCCCACCTCAAATTCCACCTGTTCCTTGAAGCATAGTTGAGTTTAGTAAATGTTTGATTTGCTTGTTTCAAGGTCCATCTCAAATACACCCTTTTTCATGAAGCACAGTTAATATGTTTAAGTGATTCAAAGGTTTATCTGATTATTGAGATCATAATCAAATCAAATCTATTTCTTACTAGACTTTGATTATACCTCTCCTATGACACTTGTTTGGCGTTATAATTTTGTCATCTTCCTTTACTAAATTATACATACCTGGAGGGCAGGGGACACATCTTGGTCAATGTTCATGATTCTTGAGTTCTTGGAGTACATATATCCCATAAAAAACTTTTGTCTTACACATACGGAGTATTCAATAGTGGCTGAGTGAATGTATTATAAATAATAGTAACCTTAAGTCTTTGAACAGAAGTCAGAGGTCATATTTGAGTGAATTGATGTAGGGAAACTGTCTATGTCACAGTGGTGGTGGTCAGACTGCTCCCTCCTGTGGTGGTAGAATGGAGTAGCACACAAGGGAAAATGGGTAGGATTTCATTATCCTTTCTCCAAGAAAATATTTTGAATTATTTTTTTTTAAAATCAAATTAACCATGGATTTATCTTTTTTCTTATAAAACCGGCTCTTTGTTGTTTTTATTAATTCAATTGTTTTCTTTCAATTTTATTAATCTCTCCTTTGATTTTCAGTATTTCTGTTTTGGTATTTAAGTGGGGAATTGAAATTTCTTCTCATTTTTTAGTTGCATGCCCAATTCATTGATCTGTTCTTTTGCTCCTTTATTGGTAGTATTTAGAGACACAAATTTTCCTCTAAGTACTGCTTTGGCCACATCCTACAAATTTTCATATGTTGTCTGATTTGTTGCCATTATTTTAAATGAAATTATTTCTATGATTTGTTTTCTGACCCACTCATTCTTTAGGATTAGGTTAATTTCCAAAATAAATTTACTTAGGCATTATTTTGTTATTCTGTAGATGCAATGGACTCCCCAAATCTTAAGAGATTCTGAGAAGAGCAGCAGGTTCTAATTGCTTCTCATTTTAAAGTAACTGGTTTGTACTTTCAAAAAGGCACTGCTTCTATGACCTAAATGGTACTTGATAAGTCTTTAATGAATTAATGTACATCCTTAAAAGCTTAATTTCTTCCCAGGGAATCTGGGACAGTCTGTAAAGTACCAAAGCAATTTAGAAGTTGGTACAGTGTCCTTTAATATTAAGTTTTAAAACAATGAACTCTCCTAGAACCTACAAAAAACCATAGGTGAAGAATAGTTACTTAAGCTAGGCATTGTGAAAAAGTCAGGTTTGTAGGTAATACATGTTTAACCTCTGCAATCTGCTAGGTACCATAACTATATATATATATATATATGGCTCACCTAAACAGGATGCCCCAAAAGTCTCAATACATTAAAGTTTTAATAGCTTAGAAATACTAAAACTTTTGGGACATCCTATATAGAAAGACACTCCAATAAACTAATAGTTAAATTCTTTCCCTAAAAGCATGCTAGTACTTTGCAATACCAGTTTAAAGGACCCTAAGTAGACAATGCAGTCTAACTCCTGAATTTTACAGATGAGATAAATAGGCCCAGAAAGGTAAAATTACTTATTTAAACACATATAGATAGTCAAACAAAGTACAGAATTTGTATTTGTTAGGTATTTATATACTTTCCCCCCCCAAATAGATATTTCAAGACAGCTATAAATCAAAACTCTTTTGTTATTGTTAATCTGGCTTTTCAAGCAACACAAACGGACCAAATCTGCCTTGAATTTATTAAACTATGTACCTGTACCACTAGAGGCAGTGCAGATGAAAAGAAAGGTAAACTTCACACAACAGAAAGAGAAGAATCTCTTTATATGGGGTTATCACCTTTTCATTGGCTTACTTTGGGTTGGCCCATTGTCTTTTGCTTTGTCACTGGAAATACCTTGAGGATAGGGTCAACATGTTCATTAATGCTATATCCTTCATCCAGGGTATTTTATGCTTCAAAGACCCAATGTTTTCATAGGTGTGTGTAATCCCTCTGACAACTGTGACTGCATCCCCTATAATTTAGCAGATATATCTTCTATAAGTTGTATCCAAAATATGTATCATCTTGGGACCAATCTGGTCATGAATCTCTCCAATGCTTAGCTAGACTATTCCTTGAATTATGCAATCTGGCAATTGGCCTTTAAATGTATACTATTATAAAATAATAAACTTTTAATTGAGAACTTTAATTTAAGAATAGTCAAATAGCTACTGAAAAATACTTTTCCAGCAAATTGATTCCTGTTGATTTTTGTGCAACAAAGATATTATTTAGGTCATATTAATAAATGTTAAATTGAATTGAAAGCAACTTAGAAGTTGGTAAACTGTCTTTTATTAACATTGCTCTTCAGCCATTCAATATTGATCAGAGCTGACAAAAGAGTGTTGATACAATATAATACTTTTGTTAGAACAATGGTCCCTTAGAATATTCATTTTACTCTATAAGTCTGAATGTTCCAGTGATTTTTACAAAATAATATTGCTTTAGCATGTAAATATTTGCTTTTACTGAGATTACCTTATAGATATTATAATTTTTTACTGTAGAAATGTTCCAACTATATCATGCATGATCTTTCAAAGATAAATTGATATAGACTATTGCTTCCTTGTGATTTCTACTTTCATCCTTCATCTGAGCAAAAACATCAGAAATTTTGGCTTAAATCATGATGGCTACAAATAACTCAATTTGGGGAGGTGGGGGTAATTTGGCCTCAGGGAAACGTGCATTAGGGGCCTCTCATCCATCCTTCTGTCTTATAGAAGACTTTATTTGGTAGGCACATGAAAAATAGATGAGGGTAGGGGCAGGAGCATCATGTAATTAGTTTAATCCTGGTCTATACTGCTTCTTGCTTCTAAAGCTTCCAAGATCTAGAAAGTAGGCAACGATTAGTAGTGTTAAGTGATGACATTTACTGCTGGACCATACTTTCAACTGTTCTGAGATCAATAGGAAAGCTACAGTGCTGCTGCTTCTGCTTCCACTTTTTTTTTCTTTTTAGAGGGCAATTGGGGTTAAGTGACTTGCCCAAAGTCACACAGCTATAAGTGTGTCAAGTGTCCGCAGCCGGATTTGAACTCAGGTTGTCCTGACTCCAGGGCCTGGGCTCCATTCAGTGTGCCACCTAGCCACCCCTCTGCTTTCACTTCTAAGCCCTATTTCCCCAACCCCCCCTTTGGGATAGGCCAGGGTTTGAGGCCTTCTTCCTCTTTTCCTCCCTTTGTCCTATGTTGGATAGTGAGAACTTTGACAGTCTTGAGAAAAGGATATTGGAAAGCAACAGCTACCAAGCTAAATCCCTAAGGAAGATAAGCACTGCTGGCTTAGAGTGAATGTCCTATGAAACATGGGGTATAGTTGGATAGGTGGGGTCCCAGGTGACCCTGTGTTTTTTCTTCCACAGATTACCTTCTTTTGATTTTCTTAAGGCTGCTGCCTACAAGGCCACTTTCTTTTGCCTTTTCAGCACAATGGCCATTTAGGTAGTTACTGGTAATCAATTAAAAATGTTTTCTATTCAGAGGCACCTCCTACTGAATCTAAGAGTTGTCAGGATATGCTGAATAGTTTTATTTATTATGCATTCTAAGTAGGCTAAAAATGCTTTGAATAAGGGAATAAAAGTGCTAAGATTTCCACACTGTACATATGTATCCTGAAGCATTTTTGGTCTTCACAGGACCGACTGCATTAGTACATTTTTTTTATTAGCTAAAGAGAACAAAACACATTTTTCAAAATACCATCATGGCATGGTATAGGAAAGACCTTGGAGTCAGGAAAACTCGCATTCAAGTTCTGAATCTTAATTTCTTAGTGTCCCCAGGAAGCTCCTTGAGTTGAATATAAGTTGAAGACAGTACAAGTTTGTATTGGTGAAGGAATTTTCGCTACACTTGTAAAAATAGAGAACTGGACCAAAAAAGCAATAAAAAAAAAAGAAAGAATAAAAAGAAATGTCAATGCCATGGCCAGGAGTGTAATTTTTCATGTTGAGCTTTCTTTAATTTTAGAATGAGTAAAAGGTGTATTATGGTTTTTCTCATTTAGATATGAAAATCATAATGTTAAAATGGACATTAAATGAAGAGAGCATGGTAACTGATTGATTCACCAACCACAAAATATAAATCTTTACTTTTTTCTTACCCTTCCCCCCACCCAAGACAATTTTCACACTGAGTAGCTGAGTCCAGAAAACTGTTGTTGAAACTTTTCTTTTCCCAAAGTATGACAAATGGTCTTCCTGAATGAAGGTCTCCTGTAAGGATACAGACATAAAATCCACAAAAATTTCACTTAAGGGAGGGCAGTTACATTATTGAAATAAAATACTACATAAAACAAACATGATGCTCACATTGGAGTTTCATGATGTTTTTCTGTCATCTTCTGTATAAATCACTTTTCTGAAATAGACTGAATGACTAAAGCAAAAGGAGGGAGTTCAATGGGACTAAATCAATTAACAAGTAAAATGGGAGAGAAAAATGTGAATGAAGTTATCTTTATATGAGTGTATATAAACTAGCACTCAATATAACCGCAAATTAATTTCTCCAACCACAAATAAATATAAAAATGCTTACAATGTTATCCCAATTGGCTATGTTGGAGAAATGTACTACATATAAATAATACATATATTTGTATAGCATAGAGCTATTATATAAATAAGTATTACTTTTAGCCAACATTACGTGAGAAAAATAACAAAATGCATTTAATAGGACCTTACTATATGCTAGATACCATACTAGGGAAGCAAAGAAAGACAAAAAATAGTCCTCAAGGAAATTATAAGCTAATGGAGGTAAGAAAACCCCAACAACTTTATGTTATTAGTCTTAAAGATAATTTGGTATGCTAGCTCATAACCTATAAAAACTGACAACCAGGTTTCTTCTTTACCTATGTTTGTTCTCTCAATTTCTTTTTCTTGTCTTATTGCTACGGCAAATAACTGTGAGGCTCATTCTCCAAAACATATGAAGCTATAATTGGAGAAACAGCAACAATGATAAATCTAAAAATCATTTACTGGTATATCTTCCTTTAACCAATCTGTGATCCAGGAAATTCAATTCAATAAACATCGAAGTGGCATCTATTATGTGTCAGGCACTGTAGTAAGTGCTGAGGGCAGTACCTAAAGACAAAAATGAAAATTCTCTGCTCTCAGGGAGTTTACATATTGCTAGATCAGGTGTTCTTAACCTGGGGGTCTTTGAACTTTTTTTAAAAGCATTTTGACAGCTACATTTCAATATTCTTGGTTTCTTTTGTAATCCGACATATTTTATATATCTAAAAAGTCATGCTGTGAAGGGGTCCATAGGCTCCATCAGGCTGTCAAGAGTTCTATGACACAAAAAGGTTAACAACCTCTTTGCTAGGAGGATACAATATACATATATACGATCTACATAAGCAAATACAAAACATACAAAGTTAAATAAATTTCATGGAGGGAAAGAACACAAACAATGGGGAGAACATGAAGTTTTATAAATCAAGTTGCTTTCCTCTTGTTTTGCATTATAATTTAATCAATACTTTATCTTCATTTCTGATCGATTAGCATTTTTTTTAGCAGCACCCAACACTCTGGCCTTATAATTTTCTTTATTTCAGATTATTTACCCTGAGCTTTAATAAGTACAAATTATTTATAAACAAATGTTTAAATATACATTCCAAAAGTGCATTCCAATAAAATATGCTTCTTTTTTGCCTTGCCACAGATTATGGCCTGGAAGAGGAAGGCAGCCTGTTCCTTGCTCCCTATTGCCACAACCAGATGACTATTCTACCAAGAATCAACAACCCCTCTCTCTGCTCTTTCCAACCTTATTACAATCTGTAGTGACATAATATTGTCCAATTATTAGGGAAAAATGAAAATATGATGATATATTATACCCATATTGTCTTATTTATAATGTTAAGTATTTATACTTAATTACAGGATCTTTTGTCCTGAGAGGAGGGGTCTAAACATGGGGCAATAAATAACATCACTCTGAGATATGGAAGTAATTGGAGCTTATAGCTGAGAACACAGAAAAGTATCTGGTACCCATCTGTCCTAAGAGGAAACTGTCAGTTCAGTTTGGTCAGTAAGTGAGAAGCAAGGACAAGAGCATAAAAGAGGTTCAAATTCAGAATAAGAGGGACATTAAACAAATAAATTGAGGAAATAAGTATGATACAGAAGAGAGTCAACTAAAATATTAACTTAAGCAACTAGTAACTTTGAAGTTGCAGGATATAAAATAAACCCACACACATCATCAGCATTTCTGTATAACACCAATAAAACTCACTAGGAAGAGACAGAAAGAGAAATTCCATTTAAAATAACTACAGAATGTATAAAAGTACTTGGGAGTCTACCTACCAAGATACAGACAAGAACAAAATAGTGTTTATAGAAATAAAAGCAGAGAAAAATAGCTGGAGAAATATTAAGTCATTCTAGGATAGGCTGAGTTGAAATATTAAAAATTTCAAGATTATCTAAATGTGCTTATTTAATGCCATACTAATCAAACTACCAAGGGATTATTACTTCATTGAACTAGAGAAAATAATGAAATTCATATGAAAGCACAAAAGGTCAACAATCCTAGGAAAAATCATTAAAAAGTCAGCAGAAAAGGGTTTAATAGTACCAGATCTCAAATGTGCTACAAAGCAGTCATTCTCAAAACATCTGGGTACTCTTTAAAAAACAGAGGCTAATCAGTGGAACAGATTAGGTATACAACAGACAGAAGTGAACAAACATAGGAACTTAGTGTTTGATAAACCTAGAGAATCAGGTACTGGGGCAAGAGCTCACTATGTGACAAAAACTTCAGGGAAAAATGGGCAGCAGTCTGGGAGAAATTAGGTTTAGATAAATACATTACACTTTATGCTAAGATAAGCTTCATTGTTTAGTCAATCAGTTGTGTCTGGCTCTTTGCAACCCCATCTAGGGTTTTTTTTGGCAAAGATATTGTGCCATTTCCTTCTCCAGCTCATTTTACAGATGAGGAAACTGAGGCAAATAAAGTTAAGTGACTTACCCAGGGTCACAAAGCTAGTAAATGTCTGAGGCCAGGTCTTCTTGACTCTAGGACCAGTGCTCTCTCCACTGGGTCACTTAGCTGCCCTAAGACAAGCTACAAATGGATATATGACCTACATACAAAAGGTAATACATCATAAGCCAATCCGAAAAACATGGAAGAAATTACCTTCCAGATCTATGAATTCGGTAGAGCTCATGACCAAACAAGGGATACAGAGGAACATAACAGATAAAATGGATAATTAGGATTATTTAAAATTAAAAAGATTTTATAAAAACAAATCCAATACACCTAAAATCAGAAAGGTAAGTTAACATAGGAGAAGAAAAAAATCTTTGCATTACATCTCTTTGATAAAGGTCTGAATTCCAAGATATATGAAGAACTGATTCACACTTATAAGACCCCATTTCACAACTGATAGTCTAAGGATATGAACAGGAAGTCCTCAAGAGAAGAAACTCAGGCTACCTACAGCCATATGAAAAAAATGCTCCAAATAACAAATAATTAGAGAAATGCAAATTAAAGCAATCCTGAGGTTCTACTTCACAGCCTGTCACATTGGCAAAGATGACAAAGAAAAATGACAAATGTCGGAGAGGCTTTGGGAAAACAGGCATATATGTACTGTTGGTAAAGCTAGGAATTAGGCCAACAATTCTGAAAGCAATTTGGAATTGTTCCCCAAAATTTACTAAACAGTGTGTACCACTGCTAGGTCAATGTCCCAAAGAGAGTAAAGAAAGAAGAAAAAGTATTATATGTACAAAATGTTTATAGCAGCTCTTTTTGTGGTGGTAAAGAACTGAAAACTAAGGGGATGCCCATCAACTGGGGAATGGTTGAACATATTGTGGTATATAAATGTAATACAACAGTATTTATTGTAAGAAATGAAACAAAGACATTTTATAGAGACCCAGAATACTTGTATGAATTGATCCGGAATGAAATGAGCAGAATCAGAAGAGTAATTTTTACTATAACATCAAATTGTAAGAAATTCTGAAAAACTTACAACTCTACTCAATTAAATGGACAATCAGGTTTACATAGGACTGATAAGGAAGGATGTTGCCCATCTCTTGATAGAAGGATGATGGACTAATATGCAAATTAAGAAACACGTGTTTAGATATAGCCACTGTGGGAATCTGTTTTTTTTTTTCTTAATTTTCAGTGGGTGAGGGGTGAGGCAGAAAAACATGTTTGCTAATTGAAACACAAACCAAAACAACCCCAAATATCACTGACAGTATCTCAACAATCACATCTGTCAGTTCTTTGAACATCTCAAGGAAGAGTTCATCTGGGTCAGGTGACCTGAATTTATCAAGGGCGGCTTAAGTATTTTCTTATAATCTCCTTCTTTATATTGGGTATCAACTCTCTTAGGAGACATTAAAGTTCATTCTCCTTGGCAGAGAAAACAGAAGCAAGGTGAGAACTGAGTCTTCTGGCTTCAGTTATCATCACTCCAACTGTCCCAAGAGCAACACGAACCCTTCCTTTGATCCTTGTTTTACATGGAACTAGGAAAACATTTCTTGTGATCCTTAGCTTTCCTCTCTTTCTAAAGGTTACCTGCTCAACTGAAGACTGAGAATTTAGCATACAAGTCTTAGAAGAGTTACCTGCTTTTGCTTCCATCTCCCATGCTCGACTTTGCAAAATCTAAGTTTGCTGGTGATTTCTCTCTTCAGATGTTTCTACTCCTCTCCCCTTCCCTGGCTACCCCCACCATATGCTTCCTCACTTCCTATTAAATTGTGCTAACTGGGTCCATTAGAAATTGATGCTGTTCCTCTCGTTGCTGCACCCCCCTTTTCTTCATCTTACATTCACTTCTTCATAAGGTTTTCTTGATGATTTTTGTTTTTATATCACAGGCAATTCTGAACGCCCCTTTCCCTACCTAGTGAGCTTTCTCTTTTTTAACAAAGAAGGAAGAAAGCTAAACAGTTAAGCAAAACTAACTTTGATTGACTGATAACAATGCAGTATTCTAGAGCCATAGTTCCCTCCTTTATTAAAAAAAAGTGCATTTTCTCATCTTTAAGGCAAAGATTGGTCATTACGATTATAGTTTTGTTTGTTTTCATTTACACTGTTGTGGTCTTTGTTTTATGTTTTCCTGTCTCTATTTACTGTTACATAGGTTCACGCAAGTCTTTTCTATGGATGTCACTATCATACTCCTCTTAAGATGGCTGTTCTAAAATTTTCCTTCCTTTTGGAAGTCCCCCTGTTTAACCTTCATAATCCTCATTAAATGACCTCATCTCCTACTTTACTGAAAAGGTTGAAGTTATTCAAAATCAGCTCCTAATTATCTTCTCTGCAACTCAAAATCCGATGTCTTTTCCCACCCTCTCCTCTTTGGTCTCAAATTAACCTTTCAACAGTACCTTTGACTCTATTATTTTCCATTTTTTCTAGGACCTTGGACTACTGATTATCTCTAGATAATTTTTCATTTTCAATCTCTGCCTCTACTAGATTGATCCTCCTTATATCCATAAACATTGCCTCTTTTCTCTATCCTAAAAAGCACCTTCCCTTGACTATGCTACTCTGTCCAGCTACCAAACAAACTCCCCTTTTATTCCATCACCAAAACTCTCCAAAGAGCATTCTGTACTTTCTCCTTCCATTTTTTTACCTTCTACTCACTCCATAATCTACTCACTTTTCTGGCTGCATCTTCAACAACTCTACCGAAATCTTTTCTTGAAAATCATCTCCTAATGACTACACCCAATGGGTTTCAACTTCCCTTGAAGTTCTTCACTCTATTAACCACTTCTTAAAAACAAAAACACCCAAATTCCCCACCCAAAACCAAACAAATTTCTTTAGCTTTCATAACACTGTGTTCTGCTTATCTCCTCTGTAAACTGATGGAAATCATTTAATCTCTCTTAAGCAACAGTGACAAAGTAAAAACAATAATGACATTTACTAAGAACTGGGCTTGAATTCCAGCTCTAGGCTTGAATATTTCCTTACTCTATGACTGTGATCAAGTTACAATACCCCTGAGTTATTTTGTTCATTTATAAAATGGTCATAATACTTATAGTATCTCACAGAGTGGCGAGGAAAGTGCTTTGTAAACCCTAAAGCATTATGTCAATGTGAATTCATTATTATTACCATATTTATTTCATCTCTAGCACTTACCACATTTTGTTTCTTTTTGACCCACTTAAGAGCTTTCTGAAGGCAGGCACCAAATCTAATAATAATTTGTATTTCACAGAATCATACATTTAGAGTTGGAAGAGACCTTAGCAGTCATTTAGTCTAAACCTTTAATTTAAGATTGTGGAAACCCAGGTCCAAAAAGGTCAAGTCATTTGTAGTCCCAGCAGTAGAAAGCGTCAGGATGTGAAACTAGTGAGCCTGATTCTAAATTTAGAGCTCTCTGCAATATATCCTTCTGCCTTTTAATCACTTTTATATTCCTCACAGTGCCTGACAGTGTGCTCACAGTGTATACACAGTAGGTAGTCAATGAATACTAAGTTCTACTGAAGTCAAAAGCCTCAACCACATTGCATTTGGAAGTGTAGTGGCAGTGGCAACTGAACACCTGAGGGTGTCCCACTGGGGCAACAACTACATGTTAGGTATGACTGGTTTTTAAATACTCTTCGGCTCTGCTTGTTAGAGTTTTCCTTTGCATTTTAAAGGGGGTTAAATACACCAACTTCTTCTGACGTGGGTTTTTGAATGACAAATTATAGTAATTATTTAAAAACCCAAAACATTCTCAATAACACATCAATCCACAGGATATGTTATTATACCTTATAACCCTTGAAGGGAAAAATAAAAACAATCAGAATAATCCTAGAGCTGAAGGGACCTCAGAGATTATTAAGCCAACTTCATTTTAAAAATGAAGAAAACTTCCTGAAACTTCTCAGAAAAAAAATCAATCAACAAGCATAATTAAATACTTCCTATGTGCTAACCACTGGGGATAGAAAGAAAGGCAAAAACAGTCCCTGCCCTCAAGGAGCTTATTTTCTAATAGGAAGATAATATGCAAACAACTACATACAAACGAGCTATATGCATAGTAAATGAGAAGTATTTCAAAGAGAAATGACTAGCATTAAGGGGGACCAGGAAAGCTCCTTTTAAGAGGTAGTATTTTATTTGAGCCTTGAAGGAATCTGGGGACCTCAAGGGGTGGAGATGAGGAGGGCGAGCCCAGAACAGGAAGGCCAGGGAGCTATTCTGATGATGAAAAAATCCAAAAGATATCAATAAAATGCTTTTTAAAAATCAATTAAAAACCAGGTTAGAGCCCTGTGTTCTTTTTGCATACCTGTGCATTCAGGACTATTTCTTCCACTTGAGATGAACGGGTAGGTATGATTTTGCTCCATACTATATGGCATTATGGTATTTACAAATACTGGAAAAGGAAATGATATACTCTAAGAACCTGGAAACTTTATGTGCTTCACAGACTGACTGGGTCAAGGGGGCACAGAATTTTGCCTGTCTGCATTTTTTTAAAACTATTTGATACACAAGAGATCCACATCAACATGCAATCTTCATATAGTTTCTATTTTTTAATATTAAAATGAATCCAGATGAGATGACAGCTTTCTCTTAATTGATTTTATTGGGAAAATATTACAGTTCACCTGGATTACCTAAAATTGAAATTTTAAACTTTAAAATAATAGTTGTCAAACTTTTTTTGACAGGTAGTAAATATTTAAGATTTTGTGGTCCTAGACACAAAATAGAGATAATATTTAGGTACCATGTAACAAAAGAGAAAATAAATTCCCACAAATGAAATAGGAAATCAAATTACACTGTGGCATTGACCAAAAGTAAGCTGAAACATTGTTTCATCAGCACTTTGTTTCTAACCAGGTTTCCCTACAGACAACTTCATATAACCCGTTTTAAAAACATAGAATCTCTTTACCCACACTAATCAGATATTAGATGAACTTTGCTGGTTTAAAGGTCACCTTCTTTCTGTGTTACTGGTTATAATAAGACTGTCTAATCAGTCATTGGTTATTTTGGCTGATTCAATGCAATAATTCCAAAGGAGAATCTTCAGTTACAATATGAAAGTATACTTTGCCCACTCTGACTCATTTTAAAGACAGACTTTATCCTTTGTTGAAAATGGTGCAGAACAGTGATTGCTTATGTTTTAACTGCAAGGGCTAAATCTGAAACTCTGGATGATGTCAGTATTAGAAAGATCCAACTGATATCAAAGCTTGGACTAACAGATATTGACAACACTGTTATCACTAGCAATAACTTTAAAACTTAAGAATTGTTAGCACTTCAAGGATATGGTGCTATGTATGAATCTACACGTTACTCTTTGTGAAATTGAACATTAATGAATATTTAATACTCAGCTGTTTGTTTTTCTAAAGGGGCTTAATAAAATATATAGTTCCAAACATACTATTATGAAACAAGACCCCCTGAATCTCTTTTAGAAACAATCAGTTAACACTCATTTTACCAATTATGTACAGTTGTGACAAAATATATTAAATAAAGTGAACTTAGAAATTCCTCTCCTTGTTCTCTCCCCTTGAACAATGCCTCTTTAATAATTTCTCAATTTCTAAATGTTTTCTAAACCATTCTTAGTCACCATCTTTTTGCACCACTCTTCTTTACCACTAAGGATACTGTAGCCTCAGACCACTAGCTCAGACTAGCTATGTGACCCTGTGTAAGTCACTTAACCCTGACTACCTCCAAACCCAAACCAAATCACCCACCCACACAACCATACACACAGTTATATTGATCATATGTCACATAATAAGCCCAGGAATTTTTACTGATAGCTCTATCACATCAAAGAAAGTGTAATGAACTCCTTTTCCTTTTCTTTTCTCATTGATTCATAGGTTGTTAGAGCTGATAGTACCATTGCAGATAATGTAGTCCAACTCTCTCATTTTACAGATGCAGAAAAGGAGGCTGTGACTTGTTCTAGTTCACTTAGCTCATTTGTGGTTAAGTTTGTTCTCACCTAGTTCTTCTTAGCAATACAATGATCTAAGACAATTCCAAAAGAGTCATTATGGAAATTGCTAACTACATCCAGAGAAAGAACTACAGAGTCTCAATGCATACTATTTTCATTTTTTTTCCTTTCTTGTGTTTTTTCCCTTTTGTTCTGATTCTTCCTTTACAACATGACTTATGTGGTTACATGTATAATCTCTATTAGATTGCTTACTATCTTAGAGAGGGGGAGGAAGGGGCAGGAGGGAGAAAAAGTCTTACAAAATGAATTCTGAAAACTATCTTTGCTGTAATTGGAAAATAAAACACTATTTAGTAAAAACAAAGTTTGAATTCCAGCCTTGGCCTTGTTTTGTGATCTAGTATTCTTGTTACTGTATAGTACACCAACCTAGGCTTGCCTGCATTTTTTTTTTTGTGCATAGTCAAAGAATTCTTAATCATGACAAAAATCTAGCAAAGGAAATATATTCTTTTGATAGTTCAATGGATCCATGATCTCATCAATGTGGATATGCCTTTCCACCAAACCAATCATAATACTTGTTCATGTCCTTATCTTTTCTAAATGTCACTTTTCCCATATAAAATCAAGTTATATAACACACAATATGATGTTTGTTTTCTTTGTGGGAGTCTGTCTTCTCAACTTCTTTGCCAGGAAGACAATGATAACTAGATGAAAATGAAGTGGAAGTGAATCTAGTCCAAGGTTAAATCTCAGAGACTTCTAAAGAGGGAAATTCTAGTTTTATGGAAGGTTTATCTAATGTAACCCAATTGGGATTTTCCAGTTATTTGAGTTTTTCATTAACTACCTTAATACAAAGAGCCATTTCTTAAGAAATATATGTCTATTTAACATGGAAACTGCAATTACTTATACTGTATTATTAAAAAACTCATTTCAGATAACTAAGGGGAATATCTAGACAATAACACTTAGCTTGTCATCTTATTGGGCATGGATTTTATATGTAACTAGAACCCAGGTAAATGATGAGACTGCATGAAATTTTCTCACAGAGTTGTCAGTTACAAAGGAGAACTTGTATTATAAGGGAGAAGTTTTTCTTTTGGATCTAACTGCACACTAAATGGGGCAGCTAGTGGATAGAATGTCAGATCTGGAGTAAGGAAGGCCTAAGTTCAAGTCTAGCTTCAGACACTTATTAGCAATGTGACCATGGGCAAGTCAGTTTGCCTCAGTTTCCTCCTCTATAAAATGAACCGGAGAAGCAAAGGGCAAACCACTCCAGTATATTTGCCAAAAACCCCCAAAACAAACCAACCCAAGTGGGATCAGGAAGAGTGAGGCATGACTGAAACAACTGGACAACAACAAATCATGCAAGATATATCCCAAATGTTTTAAGGTGCATAAGGGTGTCCCAAAAGTCTCAGTGAAGTTTTAAGCCTTATAATCTTAAACTTATAATTTATTTATTTATTTATTTTGCCTTTTTTGGAGGGCAATTGGGGTTAAGTGACTTGCCCAAGGTCACATAGCTAGCTTTTGTGTTAAGTGTCTGAGGCTAGATTTGAACTCAGGTCCTCCTGACTCCAGGGCCAGTGCTCTATTCACTGCGCCACCTAGCCGCCCTAAACTTATAATTTAAAGGCACTTAAGCTTAAGTTCAAAACAGCACTGGGATTTTTGGGACACCCTGTATTTAGTATGGAGTATGTACCAAATGAGTCACATCACGATCCCAAATCACAATTACAGCCTATCACCTCAAATCTGATTATATGCATCAGCATGATGTTATGATGTCATTCTCACATGCTATTAGCTTACTTTGCGTCTTGAGCAAGCATCACTTTAATGTTTCTGGGCTTCAATTTCCTCATCTATAAAATGATATTCTATGAAAGACAGCTCTGGTGAAGTGTGTCAAGGTTCTATACTTGATTTTTTTCCTTTCAACATTTCTTTTTTAGTTACTTGGATAAAGACAGATATTGCATACTTATTGCACATGATATAAAGCTGAGAGGGAGAGTTATTATGTTAAATGAGAGAATTAGGATCCATTAATATCTTCATAGGTCAGAACAATGGGCAGATGAAGTAAGATGAAATTCATTGAGTCATACTTGAGTTTAAAAAAATCAACTCTGGGGCGGCTGGGTGGCACAGTGAATAGAGCACTGGCCCTGGAGTCAGGAAGACCTGAGATAAAATCCAGCCTCAGACACTTAACACAGAAACTAGCCATGTGATCTTGGGCAAGTCACTTAACCCTAATTGCCCTGCCTTCCCCTCTCCAAAAAAGAAAAACCAACTCTGTATAGAATAGGGGATACAACAATTCCTGTGAAAATGTGTATTTCAGTATACTTGATAGGAGTTAACAGTGTGAAAGTGGTCATTAAAAAAATCTGATATTTTTTGGACAGTTAGATGGCACAGTAGATAGAATGCCAGGCCTTAAATCAGGAAGACCTGAGTTCAAATTTGACCTCAGACACTTCCTAGCCGTGTGACCATTGGCGAGTCATTTAAGCTTATTTACCTCAGCTTCCTCATCTGTAATATGAGCTGGAGAAGCAAATGGCAAACCACTCCAGTTTATTTCCCAAGAAAATTCCAAATGTCACAAAGAGTTGGTCATAATTAATCAATGAAACAATAACAAATTTCAGATTAATTTGATCTTGTGCAGTCTAGGTAAGAAGACAGAACTGAAGATATAACTCTAAAAATTATCTACCTATAGGTTATAGTTAAAAACATGAAAATGTATAATAATAACAACAACATTTAGCTAGAGCTTATAATGTGCCAGGAAGTGTGCTATGGGCTTTATAATTACTATCTTATATGATCCTCACAATAGTCCTGGAGGTAGGTGCTATTATTACCCCTGTTTTACAGTTGAGGAAACTGAGGCAAACAGAGGCTAAGTGACTTGCTCAAGGTTACACAATTAGCAGGCGTCTGAGACTTTGTTTCAATTCAATCCTGACAATTCCTGACTCTAGGCCAGATGCTCTATTCCATGTACCACCTGTAGGGGCTCTCTAAGGGTAAGAATGTAGAGAGAGGAGCAAAGAGCCAAAACTAGGTCTTAAGGTGCAGGAAGAAAAGAGGAAGGGGGAGAGAGAGAGGAATTTCTCATGCACTTATTATGTGTCTGCCACTTTGCTAAGTGCTGAAGATACAAGAAAAAGCAAAAGACATTCCCTACTCTGAAGGGGCAGGTCTAACGGGATACAAAATGCAAACAATTATGTACAAAGGAAAACAAAAACAAGCTTTGACTTCAAGGACCTCACATTTCTAATGGGGGAGAGAAGATGCAACCAATCATATACAAATGACATATACAGGCTAAACTGAAGGCAGTCACAGAGAGGAGGCGCTAGCACTGAAGGGGACTGGCTGGGAAAGGCTTCTTCTAAAAGGCAAGATTTTTAGCTGATCTGAAAGATGCAAATACAAGCAAGTGAGACAGTCTGGACTCTCAGGAAGCTGACATCCTAAGGGGGAAGACATCACCTAAAAGGGAGTGGTGCTGAGTAGCAGCAGGAAGGCCTGGTTCTAGGTTAAGACAAAGCAGTCTTACCTATCAGACCTTGGTATTTCCCAGGTGTTCGAGGTTCCAGGCAAAGGAAATTGGGAGCTGGCTAGAAAAAAGCAGCAGCAAAGAAAACATCCAAGGAGGCATTTGAGACTTGAGAACCAGAAAAGTACAGCATAATGGACATCAAGAGAAGTGCTGGTTTCCAAAGGAGGAGTGGTAAAGAATATCCTAAATTAGAGAGTATTGATCCACTTAACCAAAGACTTCACTACAGGAACCCTTTAAAGAACAACTCACCATGGTAGATTATTCGGGTTTTTTAAACTCAATCTACATAGAAGATTATTAAACACAATACATTGTAATGGTAATAGGATTGAAAGATCTTCCATGCCCCTTGTATTGGCAAGCTAACAGGTACTGAGCACTTAGTTTCAAGTTCATAATTGTGTCAAGTACTAAGACCCAGAACTTGTGGAATCCACAGTGGGATGAACTTGCTGGTGTAGCTGGAAGGGGGAGGGCAGGGAGGAGCTAATATCATATATAAGAAGAGGCCCATTCGACAACAGAACTTGTGGTGTCAGAACTTCTCTGAACGAGCCGGAACTTCTGCTGAGAGCTGCCAGGAGCCGGAACTGCTGGGAGCGAGCAGCATGGAGGCTATGGAGGCTAAGTAGCTACCGTGAGTGAGGAGAGGAAGATCTTTGCCTGAGGGGGCCTGTTTTGTTTTGAAGGCTTGGGAATGTGGGTTTTCACATTAACTATGTATACCAAATTCGTGGCTACTGTAATGACTTTGACTTTCTGGTTGTGGGATTTGGCTTTCTGGTATCTGAATAAATGCTTTGCTTCTGTCCTCCATGTGGATAACCTGTTACATTTTGTCATTCACAACTACACCAGCATATTTATAGTCACCTTGGGTGTTGTAAATATTGCACTGTTGTTACACACATATGCTACATAAAGTCTATCTGGAGATTTGTTTTTTTACCTTTGTAGAGAACAGGTAATATTGGTAACACAATAATAACAGCTGACATTTCTAGGGTACTTTAATGTTTACAAAGGGCTTTCCATATACTATCTAATTTGATTCTCACAACAAGCCCATGAGGTAGCGACTACAGCTATGACAACAGCAGCTTTTATCATTGCCATTGTGGGAGAGGGCAGGGTCTAGACCTGTGATTTTGTCAGCATAGGAACCCCTGGTGAAGAAGTTTCCTCTGAGCAAAGCAAATCGGTAGCTGCTTTGTAACTACTTTTGAGCTGCCCAGGGCACTAAAAATGCCAGTAGGCAGCAAAGGCTAGCCTGATTCTGAGGCTAACCATTGGTCCACACCACTTCTCATCCCCATTTTACAGATAGGAAAGCTAGCCTCAGAGTGCAATAGTGACTTGTCCATTGTCACTAATTTGGTTAATATCAAGTCCAGGGTTCTTTCTTTTTTGCCATGAAGTCTCACTAGTGCAGGCCTCTATGTTCACTCATATCCCGAATCCAAAATAAATATTGGAAACCTTGACATCCAAACTCTAAACTTCTGCCTACAGCTTGATCTATTATTTGGAGCCTGGTTGTCTAATTTGGGAATTATCCAATTTTCTCCCCCCCTTTATTTATTTATATGTTCTCTCTTTTGCCTAATTCACTACTTATTTGTACCTCTGCCATAGAACAGGCAAAGGAAACTTACTTATTGTTTATAAATTTTAATTATAATTCTATCTTTGTTTCCATTAAAATGAGTAATAAAGTTAGTATCATGTACAGTTAATATTCAGTTGGGTTGTTGTCTCAATTTTTTAAGTGTTCTAGAAATGGGGAGATTAAGAGAAATATCCATGGAAACAATTATAATTAGTATTTCTCATTTTGTAAAACAGGCATTTTATTGATTGATAATTATGCAAGTGGTTCTACTTAGATTAAGGATTAACATAAATAAAGGGCTTTCACCATGATGAGTGCAGTCCTACTACATTTCAATCTGCACAGACTAGCTATTCCTTGTCTAAGTGTCTCTAGTTTATCTTTCATGTTTTTTTAACTCTCAAAATAAAACTAATTTTAATTCACCTTAATTTAAAAATAAGTATGTGATCTATAGGGGACTGGGAGAAGAGGCCTATAAAATCAAATGAATTTTAGGATGGCATACTAACAAAAAGGCTGAAAATTACCAATATTAACAATCTCTACTTAGCCATCAAATTGATCTTCCTGAAATATGTCTTACCATGTCACCCTCCTCTTCAATCAACTCCAGTGACTCCCTATTACTTATAGGATTCAAATATAAAATTCTCTGTTTTTATGTTAGTTTTTAAAGTACTGATGTTATAATATAAATTTTTCTTCTGATTCTGCTTACTTAACTGCGTCAGTTCAGGCAAGTCTTTCTATGTCTCCCTGAATTAATATTTTTCCTTTTTTTTATAGCACAGCTGTATTCCATCATATTCACATACACAACTTTTTCAGTCACTCCACCAATGATGGGTTACTAACTAAGGGGATGCCTTAGCTGTCACTGTGCAAACCCCATTTCTGTTCCCCCTCTGCCCATGCCCTTACTCAACCAAGTCCCCTCAGTCATCCTTCCCCAACATCCCCCTTTCAATCCACCTATTCCTTCCACTGTACTCTCTGAACTGTCATAATTAAGAAATTTGCTTTCATCTTAAATCCTCTTCTTTCACACTCTGTCTTCTTGCATTCAAGGAGAACAGGTTCCCTCCCAATAATATTGAAGCCCTGGCCATCCTTTCCAGCATGTCAGACTTTTACTCAGAGCCCTCTCTCTTTCTGGTACTGGTGAGGAAGGTGAAATACTCCTTGCTCCTCACTGCCACTTGCAGACTTTCCATCTATGAATATCTCCCTTTCCTCCTTTGAGGTTCATTCAATCTACATTTAAGACCCAATCAAGATTCTGGTAGATGTGGTCTATGGACCTCTAGGACACTCTCCTCCCTTCCTTTCTCAATGAGTTCAGTACCTGGTCATAGTCTTTCCTTCCCAACTCCTTCCCTCATACTATGGGACTTAAACATACATATGGGTACTCTCTCAAAAATCTTAACTTCCCAGTTCCTCAATTTATTCATTTCTATGAACTTTACTTTATTTCAGCTACACACACAGAGATGGTGACACCCTTAATCTTACAATTACCCACAAATGTTCCACTTCCATATTTATGGACTCTGGAATTTCTTTATCTAATAATGATATTTTATCACTATCTTTCTTTCTACCCCACAACCCCTAACCTTGTCTTCATCCTTATTATGACCTCTAATCCTTCTACTTCTTGGTTCTTTCCCAGGTAATTAATCCTGCAGTGGATACATTTTCTTCCCTTCCACATCTCGAGCCCCTGGTGAAACCATTCAACTCTACAACATCCTTTATTCTGGAGTCCTTTGACTCTTTATGCTATTGCCAATCATGCCCTGCTAAGATCCAAGTTTGGATTACTGCCACCATCTGCTGCATTCATTCCTATTCATGTGTGGATCAATAAAGTTGGACAAAATTAAAACACAAAATTCTAAGTCCATTACAAATTTATGTTACATAATCTAAACTGGGCCCTCACTGCAGTAAGGCAATCTTTATACACCTGCCTAACTGATTCACCATCCCACTCACCACATTGGCTTTTCTAAACTTTTCATACCTCTTCAAACTTCCGAAGGCTCTCCTCATCCTACTCTCAGTTAAGAGTCTTATCTCATATTTCACTGGAAAAAAATGAGGCCATTTGATGAGAGTTCTCTCTTGTTCATCTCACATCATTCATGTCTTTCACCACTATCTCCTTCCTTTACCCGGGTTCACATGAAGAGGTGTTTCTTCTCCTTGCCAAAGCAAATTCCTCTACATGCACAAGTGATCCCATTCCATTCCATCTTTTCCATCTGACTGCCCCCTATATCATCCCTACACCTCTCTCACTAATCTTCAAGCTCTGCTGTCTAAAGGCTGCTTCCCAACACCCACTCATATTTTCCCATGATCAATCATCACTTGATCTACTTATCCCTGCTGCCATTGTCCTACATTTCTCTTCCCTTTTGTGGCCAAATTCCTTGAGAAGGCCCTCTACAATCAACACCTCCATTACCTTTCTCGTCAGAATGTCTTAACTTTTTGTATCCTGGCATCTGACTTCATCATTCAATTGAAACTGCTCTCTCCAAAGTTGCCAATGATCTTGTAACTGCCTAATCTAACGGACTTTTCTCAATCCTCTTCCTTCTCAGCCTCTCTACATCTCTTGAGACTGCTGGAACACATTTTAATGATGGATACTCTCTTCTCTCTAGGTTTTCATGACCTTTATCTACTTCTTCTCAGTCTTCTGTGCTGGATCTTCATAAAGGTAATGCTTTCTACCAATGGGTAAACGCCATGTCTCAGTTCTGGGCTTTTTCTTCTCCCTCTGTACAATTTCACTTGGTAATTTCATCAGCTTTCTTAGTCTATGCAGATGACCCTCATATCTACTTATCTAGCCCTAGCATCTCTCTTGAACTCTAGTATCACATCTTATTAGACATCTAGAACTGGACATCTGGAAAATATTTTAAACTCGACATGTCTCACATTGAAGTTATTATTTTCACCCTGAAACCTTCTCCCTTCCAGACTTTGCTATCATTGTCAAGGGAACAACCGTGCTCCTGGTCTCCCATCCTTCTAGACCCCTAACCTAGGGTTCATCCTGGACACCTTAGTCTCCCTAATCCCTACAAAATCCAATCTGTTGCCAAGGATTCTCTGCTCCCTTTGTAACGTCTCTCATACTTGTCTGCCTTTCTCCTCTGACACTGTCACCACCCTGACCTAGGCCCTCACCACCTCACACAGGGACTATTGTAACAACCTGCTGGTTTGCCTGCCACAAAACTCTCCCTATGTCAGTCAAACAGATCTTCTTAAAATTAAAGTCTGACCATGTCACCCCACTAGCTTCCAAGATCATATAGAAAGTCCTCTGGCTTTTAAAGTCATCCAAAACCCAGACCCTTTCTACCACCCCAGTCTTAGACCTCCTACATCCCACATACTCTGCAATCCAAGGCCTCCTTGCTGTTCCTTGAACAGGAAGGACACTGTATCTCTTGACTCTGGTATTTTCATTATCTGTCCTGAATGCCTAGAATTCTCCATCTCCTAGCTCCTACTGCCTTCTTTCTAAGATTATTTCAAATAATCCATATATATAATATATGCATAGGTAATATATACATATATTACCTATGCATATATATTTATATACACACACACACATACATAGCTATAAATATATTCTCTTTATGTGTAGCTGTTTGCAGACTAGTTGTTCGAGTTCCTTGACAGCAAGGATTTCTTTTTGGAGGTTGTCTTTTGTATCCCCAATGCTTATCACAGAGCCTGGCAAATAGTAGGCACTTGATAAATTCTTGTTGACCAGGGGACAGTATCCATCCCCTTTCTTGAAAACCATCTTGTATAACAAATAATTTTTTTAAAGAAAAAAAAGAGGAAGAAAAAAAGTCAGCAAAATGAAGCAATAAAATGTAAAAGTATATTCAGTGTACCATATCCACCAACAGCTCCCATATCTACAAAGGGGTGGAGGCAGAAGTATGATAATAAATGTTTAACAAGCAGCTTTTAAGTTTAATCTAAATTAAGAATATTATTAACATTTTCTTCATAATTTTCTTAACTCAATAAACAAAACAATAATCCAAGCCCTGATATATGCCTTTTGACATTTCCAAAGTGTAAATGACAATGAAAATTTAATAATCAGCTCTCACAAACTGGTCTTAGCTGGCTCCAGTATAGCCCGGCTTGGAGGCGTGTTCTTGTATCCCTTACTTGGGGCCATACTTGTTCTTTGTAATTCAGAAACATTCCTGTTTGATTTTGTGGTTATTACATTCTTTCACATTTCTATAGTCATTGTGCATGGTGCAAATCTTTCCATGCTTCTCTATACTATGTGGTCATGTCAGTTTACATATATTCTTGCCTTGCAATTTAAATAATGGAATACCTATTTAAATGATTTGGTAAATTACATTTTTTTAACCCAGTAAAAAGATATTCAAGGGCTTTCTTGCCTTTTTTAAAAAAAATTAGAAACAAAGAGTAGCTTGGTAAAGGGAACAGTTAATAGGAGACCTGGAACACAGGTACTTCTTATGTACTTCAGATTCCCTGAAACTGATACACACACACACACACACACACACACACACACACACACACACACTGGGAAGAGGGGAGATCAGATGCTTGACTAGCTGTGTACATAGATCACTATTTGTACTAAAATGATTGATGGACCCCAAAGTGAAGCATCATGGATACAAAATAAAAATGGCAAAACTCAGACTACTTTATGTTTCAGGTGCTTATAACTGCTATTGGATGACATCTCCAGTGATTTAAAATGATCACGAGAAACAAAACAAGGAGTGACAAGTATTTTGTCTAAGATATAAATGAGTATAACACCCCAAAACTGAATTATATTTGTTGTGAATTTTTATTAAAAGTTCCATTTAAATTAGGGGCAAAAACTTCATGTGCTCGTGTGTAGACAAATTCCATCTAGCTTTGTCCTTTTGGGCCCTCATTATGCCAATTTAGAATGATCCATTCAAAGATATTTTTAAAAACTTTAAAATGTTTTCATTCATTTTAATGACACTTTAAAAGTTTGAATTGCAGTTTTTATCAAAATTTTGTTTTCATTTGTTATCTAGCCTATTATTTGACTATAAAAGTTACACAAAGACGTTAAAAAAAAATAACCAAATTATTGGCATACTGCTTGCTAAATGTAGTCTAGAGGAGATCGTAAAAGAGAAAACTGATCATTTTGGTTACAAAAAATTGAAGAGCTTTTTGCAAGAACAGAACCAATGCAGATAGGATTAGAATAATGGCTGATTGAGGGGAAAAAAAATCTTTGCATTAGGTTTCTTTGATAAAACTCTGATATCCCTTATATAAAGAAAATTAAGGAAATATTAGATCAAGAGCCATTCCCCAAATAAGAAGCATTTAAAGGATATAAACATTTTTTCAATGGAGAACTACACACTATTAGCAACCATACCACTAATAAGAAAAAAGCAAATCAAAACAATTCTGAAGTTTCACCTCACATCTAGCAAATTAGCAAAGATGACGAAAAATGGAAATAGTACTGTAGGACTTTATAGCTAATACAATATTGGTGGGACTTCCAAGCATTCTGGAAAGCAATTTGGAATATGCTTTTAAAAAAGGTGACCAAAATTTTCATACCCTTCAGTCTAGAGAACCTACTGCTAGACATGGCCCAAGGTAGTCAATGACACAAAGACAGGTCTCATATATGCCAAAATATTCATACCAACACCTTTTGTGGCAGCAAAGAGCTGGAAGCAAAGTGGGTGTCCATTAATTGGGGCCTGGCTAAAAAAATGGTGAAACTCAAACATAAAATGACCAATATGAAAAATTTAGAGAAGCAGGGAAAGTCTGATATAAACTGATATAGAATGAAATAAGCAGAACCAGGAGAAAAATACACGTAATGGATATAACAGTGTAAATAAATGAAAAGGAAAAAAAAGCTGAAATATAATGTTGTGTAATTCTAATGACAAAACCTGGCCTTGAAGGAAATTGAGACAATGCACCTCGTTCTCTTCGCTGAAAAGGAGGAGGACTGAAGGTGGGGAATGTACTGTCAGACATCATGGATGTATTGCTTAGTTTTGCTATGGCTTTTTTCTCCTCTTTTATAATCTTTGTTTCAAAGGATGACTCCCTGGGAGAAGGGGGTGAGAGAAGGAATATATTTGGAAACAGATGCATTGTAAAAACAAAAATCATCGATAAAAATAAGATAAAATTTTAAAATAAAATACCTAAGCTACTTAAATATTAAAATATAGTTTAGAAACACTCCATTTATATGATTTTAAGTGTAGTTATTATTTACATAATAAACTATGAAGACAGTCAACTGATCAGATGACAGGCCACAGGAATTAACTGTGAAGATGATCTTAGGCAACATGATGTGATGCAGATGTAAAGTGTTAGAGGACCTGAGGCTGAATCTGGCACTGCCCTTTACTGCCTGTGTGGCCTTGTTCAAGTTATTTAACCTCTCTGGGCCTCAGTTTCTTTATGTGTGAAATGGGATTTGAAACAGGTGATTCTAAATGAAGATTCCTCAAAGCTCCAAATCTTGGATCCTGTGAACAAATCAGCTGTGCCTAGGTCTGGTTCATGGCGAGGCACAGCTGTGGACTATGTGATGTTTAGAAGCACATTTCAGATCAATTATATTGATTATCCCATCTTCCTTTCTATTCCTACTGCCACCATATACCTATTACCTTCATATACCTATTACCTTCTTTTTGGATTACTGAAAGTGCCTCCAAACTACTGTTTTAATTTGTCCTTTTCAAATTCAATCTATCCTGTACAGATTGCTACATCCTAAAACACTGCTCTCATCAAATCATTCCCCTGTTCCAACACCTCCAATGGCATCCCACTGCCTAAAGAATAAAAACCAAACTCCTTAGTCAAGCAGTCAGGGGACTCCACAAATCTGTTCTGATTCTACCTTTCCAAACTATTTTCTACTTCTTCTGTAGCAGTAAAACTTTCTGTTCTAATTAGGCTGGCTCACTTACTGTCCCCTCAACACATCTTGCTTATACCTTGCCAACCCAGATACCTTTCTCATCTAGATATTACCCAACCTTCAAGGCTCAATTCATATCACCCTTTGTCCATGAAGCTTCACTTATTAATCTGGCCCATACTAATCTCATCTCTTTCTGAATTCCTAGAGTAAGCACCACTCTTAAAAAAAAAGTTCTACTGATACTGATACATTTTGGTTTTATATCACAGTCATTTCTGGGGTTGAAAAACCATCAAATTTAAAAAACAAAACAAAACCCTCTCCTCCATCCAAAATAAACCTTTCCTTGTAACAAAGAAAAACAATTAAAACACATGATACGGTAACCATATACGATAATGTATATAATATTCTACCCTAGTAGTCTCCTGCCTTTTTGCCCTGAAGAGGGAGATACGTTTCATTATTTGCTCTCCAAGGCCATCACTGTTTTTTCAGTTATTCAGAGTTCAGTTTCCTTTTAGAGATCCTTTAATTTAGACTGTTAGAGTAACCGTACTATACATAGTGTTTTTTTGTTTCTGCTAATTCACTCTGAATCTTTCATATAAATCTTCCATGTGTCTTCATATCTCCCTTATCATTTCTTACTAGCCAAAATATTCCACTTTCACATGTCAATTTTTTAAGTCATTCTCTAATCAATGAGCAACTCATTTTGTTTCTGCGCTAACCTTCTGGCACTTATATTGTCTCCTGTTCATTTAACTTTTTAAGAAACTCAAGATTACATCTCCTCAAATACTATATGTGACTATAAAGCAAGGTTTATGTCTTTTATTCTCTTTTACTTCCTAAAGGTCTTATAATACTACTATATACACACAGATATGATGCATATTACAATATATATGCATAGGTGTGCATATATGTATATAAGTATGTATATGTATATATATACACACACATATAAGTATAAATATGTATGTTTAGGTATACATATATGTATACATACACACATATATAAACTCTTAATAAGTGAAGAAATTAACTGTGGCTGGGGGGAAAAAGAGACAAAACTCTAATTGGTCTATTTTGCTTCTATTTAACATATATTCTAAGAATCTTCTGGGGTTTAAATTGCAATTACGTAATTAGATTTTTATATTATAAGTATGTTTTATTTATTTCCTGTTTTTTTCCATCAATGCAGAAAACCAAGAGTTTGCAGTTATCTTTTCTATTTTGTTATCTAGTTTATATCAGGAATTCTTTTTTTTTTTTTTTGCATTTTGGAAGGCAATTGGGGTTAAATAACTTGCCCAAGGTCACACGGCTAGGTTTTTTTTTTTTTTGTTTGTGTATGCATGAAGTGTCTGAGGCCGGATCTGAACTCATGTCCTTCTGACGCCAGGGCCGATGCTCTACTCACTGTGCCACCTAGCCGCCCCCTGTATCAGGAATTCTTAACCTAGAATCTGTGAATTTAAAAAATATTTTCATAACTTTATGTCAATACAGTTTTTCAATTGCATTTCAATTGATTTCCTTTCTAATTTTTATTTTATGCATTATTTTGAGAAGAGGCTTTACCAGATTTCTAAAGGGCACAAAAAAGGTTTAAGAGCACCAGAGATGCAACATTTTTCCAAAATGTCCTATCTCTTAGCCATACTGTAGCAAAAAAAGAAATAAAAGAATTATATTTTAAGAGTGATATATAGTGGAATGTAGTAGTGGCATATGATCAGAAAAGGAGCCGAACTGGTCTGTTGTTGAGAACAAGGTATAACAGATGGACAGCTAGAGTATATCACTGGTACCCACAAAATGTAGCAACCTAAAGGAAGACCTCTATCATTACTGGCTGAATCTGCTCTGGATATATAGAAGACTACAGATAAGGGCTACACAAGATAAGGCGGCATAGATGACCTGTGACTTATACCAATATATGGATAAGATTAACAGAACTGATGAAGAAGGAAAGAATACTGTTATCATGATTTCGGAGAGCAGGGTTCTCTTTCCAATTCTAGCAATAATGAGTTCTACATTCTGAGTTAAAATGACAGCATTTTGTTTGACGCTATGTTTTGTGTCTCGGATTCCTTATCTGTCAAATGAGTATATGTGTATGTATGTGTATACATATGCACACACACATATATGTACATATAGTTTATCTGTCAGATGTGGTGTATATATATGGTACTATATCAGTATCTGTCAGGCTCAAATGAAAATAAGGTACATGTAAGCATTCTGAAAAGTATTAAGTGTTTTACAGATATAAGATGTAAGAAAACTTTTTGCAGAAGATAATAATGCTTATCAAAAGTTCATGAAGCTTTAAATGTGGTTAAAAGGAAGAAAACAGATGTTTAACCTTAATTCCCAAACACAAACCAATAGTCATGCCTTTCAAATTCTTAATCTAGGATACATTCTAATCTACTGGAAATCATTAAGGCATGGTTCTGCCTGAAGTATAGCTCTCTTTCAGTCCTATGATTTGTATAGTCTAAGAGTTCTTTGTGAGATTTCATCCGATTTGAGCACCAAAAACAAGACATGAGCAGTGCTCTATATCATTAACTTTACTTTTTAATCTGATGAGCCTCAAAATTCTTGCAATTCGGAATGTGAGAATTTTGCCAGTGTATCTTTAGTGAACTCACTAGAGAAAAATGCCATATGCTAAGAAAGTTTCATTTACTGTTTGGAAAGAAATGATCACTCTGTCAGGTGTAATAGTTGAAATTTTAATTTATTTGAACTCTTTGAGAATTTCTGACATGATATCTTGGTATATGGGATTTTCTAACAGACTTAAATATTTACTGAATACCCACAATATGCCTACTTATGGAGCATAGGGAATATGTAAAAGGTATAGTCTTGCTTTAAAAAATTCAAAAAATCTTTAAAAAATGTACAGGAGATAGAAGCAAGGAAATATAAGAGGATAAAAATATGGGCAACATGTCAAGGATACTTTTTTTTTTTTGGAGGGCAATTGGGGTTAAATAACTTGCCCAAGGTCACACGGCTAGGTTTTTGTTTGTGTGTGCGTTGTCCTTTTGACTCCAGGGCCGACGCTCTACTCACTGCGCCACCTAGCCACCCCAAGGATACTTTTCTAATGTAAAAAATATTTTTCTCTCATAATTTTAAGGGGACAGATGGTTCATTGTGAATTAAATTTTAAGTAGTGAGAAACACCTTTTTGTAGAGCCATTAAAGGCAGACGAACTCAGGCCTCCTTGGCTTTAAGGCTACTTCTTCAGTCACTAGAGTCTAGACCAGGGATGGGGAACCTGTGGCCTAAGGTCACATGTGGCCTTCTAGGTCCTCAGGTGTGGTCTTTTGACTTTTGACTAAGTCCACGTTTTATAGAACAAATCCTTTTTTTCCAGGGGATTTGTTGGTTCTTCACCCCTGGACTAGAGATCATGATGCCTCTCAGGCAAAAGGAAAGGTAATAATGCACAGAACAAATGCCTGATTGATTATACTCACAAAACCAACAACTCTACAAGTGTAACTACTTAGACAACAGCTCAAATGAAAACGACTGACATTTCAGTTCCCTTCGTCTCACTAGAAGTCTATCACGTGAAATGACAGTCATAAAGATGAATTCCTTCTTTGGCTGCGCTAATGGAAGTAGCACATCCAGAGGGTGACAGGGTTCTGCTGGTGTGTGGGGAGGGCTGGGCGTCCTTCCTGACTGCTCTAGCACCTTGCTCTTCAGGATCCTTTCCTCTTTGGGTTTCTCCCTCCTCCTTTGATCCCTTTGTAGCACAGGGCAAGTGCATAGTTCAGAGGCTTTGCTTTCCACAGTGGCTAGATCAATTCAAAGCTTCACCAACAGTGTACCACTGTGCCTGACTCCTAACAGCTGCTCCAAGAGCCATCACTTTTCCTTTTTCATCACCTTTGTCAAACTGATTGCTGCTGAGGTGAGGAGAGAGGGTGCCAGTCTATCAGGCTGCAGCTCTTTCTTGGTCTCTAGCCTCCTGATGGAAGAAGAGAAACAGCTTTCTATTGAAAGGAATGGAAAAGGAGAAACAAATTCCTTCAAGCCTCCAGCCTGAAGTCCTCCTTAGGGAAAAGAGACAAACACTATTTCTTCAGCTCCAAGTACTTGCTTTCTCACTCGAATTGCTTAAGACCATGAAAAACTCCACGCTGAGACCAAAGTTCTATGGACACTGCAAATCTATCCAAAATCTTAATGATTAACAAATTCTTCCCTGGTTATCTTATCTCAGTCTTAGTGATTCTGAAACCCCATCAGTCATTGTTCCAACACCATTTCCCATCTTCCACTACCTGATCCCTTATTACCCTTCCCCTTCCCTTCTCCTTAGTCTCCCATGCCAAAGCTATTCTTGAATTCCACTGTGTTCTCTGGAATGCCTGCTCCATAGGCAAAAACAAGCGAGTAAAGGAAAAACAATCCCTTGCTTTGATTTTGGATGTTTTTCTTTCCAACACCTTCCATTGTCTGGCTCTTACTCAGGTTTGTTTCTCTTGACAAAGCCTCTTTGTCTGACCTCTCCCACACTGGCTGCACTTTCCCTCATTTCCCTCCAACTCAATAGTGAAGGTAGGGGAGCTAGAAGACTCCTTGCACTATGCTGACACTTCCAGACTCTCCCTCTACTACCATCTCTGCCTCTGAGTTTGACCTAGTCCCTATGTACCACGAAATCAAAATTCTGGCAACTGCTTGTTTACTGGTCTTCAGGACATTCTCCTTTCCTCTATGAGCTCAGTGCCTACCTCACAATATTTCTTTCCTCCCCAAGACCTACCTTCATTCTAGAGCATTTCAATATATATATTAATACTCTCTCAAACACCCTAACTTCCTCAATTACTCATTTCACATTACCTACTACTCTACCCTACCTCAGCCACATACATAGATGATTAATACATATATCTAGTCTGTATCTATTTATTTGAATATTGCTTCTCCCCTGTTACATTATGAACTTCTCAAGAGTCAGATTTGCCCTTCTTTGTATCCCCAGAGCTTAGCACAGTGCCTGGTACAGAGTAGGGCTCTTAATAAATGTGTACTGATGGACAGGTATGAAGTGGAATCTCTGAGTTGTTTTTTTTTTTTTTGGAGGGCAATCGGGGTTAAGTAACTTGCCCAAGGTTACACGGCTAAGTTTTTTTTTTTTGTTTGTTTGCATGTGCGTTAAGTGTCTGAGGCCAGATCCGAACTCAGGTACTTCTGACTCCAGGGTCAGAACTACGCTCTACTCACTGCGCCACCTAGCCGCCCGTCTGGGTTGTTTTAATTTTAAATTCTTTAATTATTCATGATTTGGAACATTTTTTTCATATATTCATTGATGGATTTTTTTCTTTGAGAATGGCCTGATGATATCCTTTGACCATTCATCTACTGGAGGATGGATGCCATTTTTGTATATTAGAATCAGTCATTTAAATTAGCCATAAAGATTTTTTTCCAGTTAACCATTTCCCATCTAATTTTAACTTGACTCTGTGAAAAAATGTAATAAAATGTAATTTTAAAAAATGTAATTAAAACTCGCCACTTTTCCTCTATGATCTTCTCTATATCTTGGGGTTTTGTTTTGTTTTTTGTTTGTTTGTTTGTTTGTTTGCCTTTTCTTTTTGGAGGGCAATTGGGGTTAAGTGACTTGCCCAAGGTCACATGACTAGTTTTTGTGTTAAGTGTCTGAGGCTGGATTTGAACTCAGGTCCTCCTGACTCCAGGGCAGGTGCTCTATTCACTGTGCTACCTAGCCACCCCATCTTCTCTATATCTTGTTTTGTCATGAATCCTTCCCTTATCCAAAGTTACTAAAGGATTTTCTTCTTGATCCTTTACTTTATGATGTGTCTGTTTATATCTAGATTATAGTTCTATTTGGAGCTTACCGTGATATATGGTGTGAGACCTTGGTCTAAAACTAATTTCTGCCGAACGGTTCCAGTTTTCCCTGTAATTTATTTTGAATAGTAAGTTCTAATCCAAATATTTGGGTTTAGGTTTATAAAAAACTCTGTTGCTATATTTGTTTATTTGTTTCTGTCTCTTTGTTTCTGATGAGGTTTCAGAATCACTGAGACAGAGATAAGATAACCAGGGAAGAATTTGTTAATCACTAATCTGTTTCAGATTGATTCTTTCTATTTTTTAACCAGGCTTTAAACATGTTTGACTAGACCGTGATCTGGGCTCCCCATTTTTCTGCCTCTGTTACACATCACTTAAGGACTCTAGCTTGTCTTGAGTTCCCCAAATGTAAATAAGCTGTTCTTCCTGAGCAGGATTTTCTATCTGGACCCTTTTCCTAGTGCCTAGAGGCTTCCTGCCTCCTTCTATGGACCTGCATTTACGGTCATTACTCTCTGGATACTTATTGTAGTTTCTCTTTAGATTTCTTGATCTTTTTCATCCCTGTGGAGAGACAGATTGGGCTGTCCTACTTCCACTTATCCTGCCATCTTGAGGAGAATCTGTAATAGATAACAAAACTGAGGTTCCAAACTAGGTGAGGTGCCGAGGAAAACACAGCTTCTAAGTGTCTGAGGCAGGATTTGAACTCGGGTGTTCTGGACACTAAATTTAACATTCTGTCCATTACGGCACCTCCTGCTAGTACATGGTTCACATGTACATCTGGAGCTGTGTCTAGTTACGGTTACAATACAAACTGGAGTACATCCCCTGGAAAGTGACGAGGATCGTAAGGGTAAAGTTGAAGTCAATAACGAGGCTTAGCTTGAAGAAGAGGATCTGGGGTTTATGAAGGGAGGAAAGAAACAAGCTCTTATTAGGCACTTACATGTGTGCTATTTTTATTCCTATTTTACAGCTGATGAAATTGAAGCAGACAGAGGATAAGTGACTTGCCTAAGGTCCCTCGGTTACTAAGTATCTGTGGTTGGATTTGAAATCAAGTCTTTACAACTCCAGGCCCAATGGTCTATCCATGTGCCACATAGCTGTGTTACGGTGACTTGAGTGAGATTATATGTGTGCATATGTGTATGTATATCTATATTTATTTGTCTATTTGTTTTTCATTTAGGATATGGAATGTAATTCTCCTGTTTAATTTCAGATGGCAGGATTAAGATGAGTAGGTGGCAGTTACATGAAATTACATTTTATTTCAATTTAAAAGAACTACTTTATAACAATTAGATTTACCCAACAATGCTCATGTAGCAGTGGGCTTCCAGTCATTGTGGGTGCTGAGACAGAGGTTAAAAGAGCATCTTTCAAGGAGTCAAGATGGCAGAGTAAGAGGAAGCAGCTGAACCTAGCCTTTCTCCACAATAATCTAGAAAAATAATCTAGACCAGACTGTGATCAGGAAAGAGAAGAGAGAATAACAGGGAGTAATTTCCCCAGCCTGAGCAGCCCAGGGAGACAGAGAGAGAGGTCTATGAATAATGGGGATAGGGTCTTGCCAGAAGCACAAATGACCTACAATATTAGAGTCCCAGGATCAAATGAAGGAACAGATAAGATACAAGAACAAGAGGCCAGGACCAAATGAGAACCCAGGGGAGCCCTGAACAAGTGCTGGATGCAGGAACAGCTCTGTGGCTCATCTATGCAAGGTGGGGAGCAGTCACAAGTGTGAGCCCTAATTGTGTACCAAACAAGGAAAAAATTCCAGAAATGGAGCTTTGTGGGTCTGATCCAGGAATAGAGCCATGATGCAATTCTAACCTTTAGCCCAGAGTACAATCCTGAAGTGGGATAACCAGGGCAGGAGCCCATGACACTGAAGAACCTCTCCAAGGGCTACAATGACTGAGGTTGGTAGCAGTCTACTCAAAGTCTCAACTAAGGACAGACTTAACAGATTCAAACCTGGGTTGGGAACTTGCAGAGTTCACACCAGGAGGGTAGAACCTTCCCCAGATCACACCATTTTGGAGGCACTGAGCTTCTGCAGGCCATACTGAGCTATGAAAGCAGCAGAAGGAAAGAAACCTAGGCCAGACTCTCCCCACTAGATATGTGCAGAGCCCAGTACTAACATAAAATCCAAGTCAAGAATAGGAAAAGGGGAAAGGGAGAGGAAGAATGGAAAAAATTATCTCACATAAATAGGAGGAAGAAGTCAAAGTCTATACAATAAGGAGAAGGGAGTGGGGGAATAGACAATACTTGCATTTTATTCTTATATGAAGTCAAAAAAAGAAGGTCAAAAGAAGGAAGAATACATATAAAAACCATACTGATTTGGGTAAAGAAAAACATTTCACCTAACTGGGAAACAAGTCGAAAAGGCATTAAGGGGAAAAAAAGGTGGGGATAAAAAGGAGGCTATATTAAAGGAAGGATTAGTTAGAAATAAAACTATTTCTTAAAGAGAAGCAGTTAGGTGGATCAGTGAATAGAGCACAGGCCCTGGAGTCAGGAGGACCTGAGTTCAAATCCGACCTCAGATACTTAACACTTACTAGCAGCATGACCTTGGGCAAATCACTTAACCCCAATTGCCCTGTCTTCCCCCAAAAAGCAAAAAAAAAAAAAGGTGGAAAAAAAGAGGGCAGTATAAGAGAAGAGGATAGAGGGCAATCATAACTGTGAATGTGAATGGGATGATTTTACCCATAAAATAGAAGAGGATAGAAGGGACGAGAAACTAGAACACAACAAGAAACAAACTTGGGACAGAAAGATACACAAAGTTAAAATAAGAGGCTAAAGTACAATCAATGAAAAAAATGAGAAGGAAGGGGGGAAGTCTTATCTAATTCTAAACTACACTACAAAAGTGCAATTGTCAAAATAATCTGGCACTGGGTAAAAAATAAAGAGGTTGATCAGTGGAACAGATTAGGTACACAGCATATGGAAGCAAACAACTGTAGTGGCCCAGCTGTTTTGTTTTGGGGTTGTTTTTTGTTTTGAGGCAATTAAGGTTAAGTGACTTTCCCAAAGTCACACAGCTAATAAGTATCGGAGATTGGATTTGAACTTTAGTCCTCCTGACTCCAAGGCTGATGCTCTATCCACTGTGACAGAAGCTTCCCCTTCTATCCCCTGCCCCACCCCCAATTTTTGATAAAACAAAAGATCCTAGCAATTGGTGCATGAACCCATTATTCATAAAAACTGTTGGAAAAACTGGAGAACAGTCTACTAGAGACTTGATATAAGCCAACATCTCACACCATTTATCAGAGAAAAGCTCCAAATGGGTACATGATTTAGACATAAAAGGATGATGTCATAGGCAAATTAGAGGGACACGGAAGAATTTACCTGTCAGATCCATAGACAGGAGAAGAGTTCATGATTAATCAAGAGATAGGTTTACAGGAGGTAAAGTGGCAAATTTTGATCACATAAAATGAAAAGGTTGTACAAACAAAACAAATGAAATTAAAATTAGAAGAGAAGCTGGAAACAGAAAAAAATCTTTGCAATAAGTTTCTCTGACAAAGGTCTCAATTCTAAGATATTTAGGCTGAGTCAAATTTATAAGAGTAAAAAACCCAAGCTATTGATAGTCATATGAAACAATGCTCCAAATCACTAATTAGGAAAATTCAAATTAAAAAAAAAACAACTTTGAAGCATCATTTCATATCAGATTGACTAAGCTAACCAAAAAAGGAAAATGAGAAATGCTGGAGGGGCTGTGGGAAAACAGTTACTTGAAGGCACTGTTGGAGGAGCTGTCAACTGGTCTAGCCATTCTAGAAAGTAACTTCATTCAAAAAGCTATTAAATTGTGCCTACCCTTTGACCCAGGGGTACCTCTACTACGTCTATTCCCTTAAGAAATAAAAGAAAGAGGAAAATGTACAAGAATACTGATAGCAGCTCTTTTTATGGTAGCAAAGAAATGGAAACCGAGGGGATCCCCATCCACAGCTGAATGGCTGAATGTAATAGAATACTACTGTGCTATAATAAATGAAGCAAAACCTTGGGAAGACTTATATGAACTGATGCAGTGAATCAATTTCAACAGACTTAGGAACTCTGATTCAACAATGACCTATCACAATTCTAAATGACTCCTAATGAACTATGCTGTCTACCTCCAGATAGAGAGCTGACAACTAAGCTTGAAATATATTTTTCTTTTCTTTTTTGGACATGGCTAAAGCAGGAATTTGACTTCTATGGCTACATATTTTAACGAATTTTGTTTTTCTTGCTTTCTATCTGGGATGGGAAAAAATTCAGAATGGAGAAAATAGAATTTTTTAAAAAGATCTTTCAGGGATCTTGGGGAATGTATTCATATATTGGATGGGAGGGTGAACTAGATAACTTCTAAAGTTTCTTTCAACCTCAAGAGTATGATTCTGCTTAGCAGTTTAGGAAATAGGTAGGTTGGGGTCCTACTGTTTGGTATTGCTTAGCGACAAACTGAAGTTGGCAAATAACACTGGCAAAATACCAACTTTAAGGGGGTTTGGTTCCCTTGGAAGATAAATTTTGGATACTTTCTCCTCTCAATGTCTCTGCTTTGACACTATATTATGACATCTATGACAATGTAGTTTATTTTACTTTTCTGAGTTCTACTGACATCTAGTGGGAAATAGTGATAAAATTAAAATTTAGTCAAAAATATATAACTATAATCTCAAATTAAATTCTATTGATATTTCAACAGATCTGTGGTTTAATTAGTAGTAAAGGGACTTTTTCCAAATATGCAGATTGCATTCCCTCCCACCCCCTCACCTTAGTAGGTGGCTTCATGAGGTGCTACATTAAAAAAAAGAAAACAAACAAACAAAAAAAAACAATCACTGAATGACCAACCATCTGGTGAGCTTCTTGGAGTGAGGCTAATTCTCCCAAACAGTCAATCACTGGGACGTACCTGAAGCTCTACCACCTTGCCAAAACTTGTGTTTCAAAGACAAAGCTTTCAAGATGCTACCTTCATATCACTTGAAGGCATTTAAAATAGGACTTTAGTGAAAAAAAAATATATTAACAATATTATAAAAAATCAACAGTGATCACAGAAAAGTATTTTGTTTAAAAGGACATTTATTTTTACTGAAAGGGGATTATGCACCTTAAAAACATCAGAATTCTCCAAATTAGTCTACTAAAGAACTTATAAGCAACTAAGTAAATTCTAGTACTCCACTATGTTGCTTTCATTCTTTAGGGAAAACAGGAGAAAAAAGAATTAAATTAAAACATCAATTCTCAATTTTCATTATTCTAGTTGAAATATATAGCAAAAAATGTACTATCCTTCCCAAATCAATATGAGGGTACCACCTTGTCAATCAACATGTGTTTTCTGATTTTCCTCAAGCACTGGTAATGAATATTCTTGTTTACCTTTATGTGACCAATAGCATTCACTTTTGAGAAGACTGTCTGAAATCCTGCCTACAGTTTGTGACCATTAAACAAAACAAAGCTTACCGCTTCATCCATGACCTCATTAGCATATCTTCAAGCCAAATAAACTAAATGAGGTGACAAGTCACAGCCAACTGTGCTATATGCTATATAATTTTACTCATGTTTCACCCTTTAAACAAACAAAAAAAGATCAAATTCACCAGCATCAAGTGATGTATAAATGGTGAAATATAAATAAATTTTATACTTATACTCTCTACTTCAAAGATCCATGATTTACTTACATATTTTAAAAGTAACTGACAGTTAAAGAAAAAGCAAGGGAAAATATCCAAAAAATTATGACTTTAAACAGTTGAAATAAAAAGTATATTTAATCTGTTGTACTATCATTAGGTGTGGTCAAATCTATGACTAATAAAAATTAAAATGTAAACTACTTAGGCTTTATGGTGGCATCCCATCTTACACATTATTTAACACATTATTACATCAATACTTTTTTTATATATATTTGAAACATTTAATTTTAAAACTTTGAATTTCAGATTCATTCCCTTCCTCTCTTGTCAGCCACTCCCTCTGGGAAGATAAGCAATTCAGTATGTGTTGTACATGTATAGTTATGCAAAACATTACCATAGTAGGTATATTGTAGAAGATTGCTTATATTTCCCTCCCACCCATCCCACCCCCCCACCTGGTCCAATCCCTACTTTGATCCTGTCCCTCTTCAAAACTGGGTACTTGCAACCTCCCCTCCCCCCAGAATGCCCTCCCCTCCATCATCCCCCCTCTCCTCCCCCTTCCCCCTACTCTCCTGCAGGGTGAGATATCCCATTTAGTATGTATGTCATTCTCTCCCTGAGCCAAATTCAATGAGAATATGGTTTTGCCTTTTTGTCTTCCTGTTCTTCCCCTCCCTTGCAACCACTTCCCCTTTCCTCTTCTACATGAGATAATTTATCCTACCCTGTCTCTCCCCATCTCCTCTTGCCACATTCCTCTCTCACCTCTTAACTTCACCCCTTAAGTATCATCCCTTCCCACCAAATTCGACCTGTGCCCTCTATCCATGTATACCTGTAAACATATATACACACATTCATATATGTATTCATATGCCCATATACCCTTCTTCAATTAATTTCATAATGAGAAAGATTACATCAGTCACAGTTATTGTTTTTCCATGTAGGAATGTAACTAGTTCAACTTTGATATGTTCCTTTTGATTTCTTTCCCCTGATTACCTTCTCAAGCATCTCTTGCTTCTTGTGTCTGAATGTCAAATTTTCTATTCAACTCTGGTTTTTTCCTCAAGAATGCTTGAAAGTCCTCTATTCCACTGAATGACCATATTTTCCCCTGAAACAAGATACTCAGTTTTGCTGGGTAGGTGATTCTTGGTTTTAATCCCAGGTCTTTTGCCCTGTGGAATATCATATTCCATGTCCTTCTATCCCTCAGTGTAGAAGCTGCCAGGTCCTGTGCTATTCTGATTGTGTTTCCACAATATTGAAATTGCTTCTTCCTGGCTGCCTGTAGTATTTTCTCCTTGATCTGGGAATTCTGGAACCTGGCTATAATATTCCTAGGAGTTTTCTTTTTGGGATCTTTTTCAGGAGGTGATTGGTGGATTCTTTCAACCTCTATTTCCCCCTCTGGGTCTAAAACATCAGGGCAATTTTCCTTGAGAATTTCTTGAAGGATGATTTCTAGGTTCTTTCTTTGATCATGGCTTTCAGGTAGTCCAATAATTTTTAAATTATCTCTCCTGGATTTCTTTTCCAGGTCAGTGGTTTTTCCCATGAGATATTTCACACTGCCTTCTATTCTTTCCTTTGTTTGGATCTGTTTAACAGCATCTTGATTTCTCATAAAGTCACTAGCTTCCATTTGCTCCAGTCTAACTCTGAAGGAATGAATCTCTTCAGTGAGCTTTTGAGATTCTTTTTCCATCTGGCAAATTTGGCTTTTTAAGGCATTCTTCTCCTCATTGCCCTTTTGAGCCTCCTTTGCCATTTGAGTTAGTCTATTTTTTAAGGTGTTATTTTCAGACTGTTGACTCTCATTTCATACTTTTCCTGCATCCTTCTCATTTCTCTTCCCAATTTTTTCTCCATTTCTCTTATTGGGTTTTTTAAATCCTTCTTAAGGTCCTCTATGGCCTGTAACCAGCTCATATTTTCATTTGGGGCTTTTGGAGCAGGATTTCTTACCTCACAGTCCTCCTCCTGTTCCATGCTTCGATCCTCTTTGCCCCCAAAATAGGAGTCTAATGTTGAATTTTTCGGTTTATTTTGTTTCCTTTGCCTAGGCATGTTGCCACTCACTTACTTGGCTTTTGGGCTTGTTGCCACAGTAAGACTCTGCCACCAGACAGGGGAACTTCTGTCCCAAACATTGGGGTCTTCACAACTTCCGGAGGTATTAGTTGGGTGACCTCTGTGAAGCCTCCACACACTCTGGCAAGCTGGATACCCACCCCAAGACCTCCACCCCAGATCGCAATCCAGATCCAGGGAGGTTAAAGCAAGAGCAATTACCCCCCAAGGCTGATCGATGGATCTCCCTACAGTTTGCAGACCAGGAGCTGAAGCTGCAACTGAAGCTGCAAAATGGCGTTTGTGCCATGTCTCCTCAGTCACTCCTCACCCCCAGGGGAAGAAGCCTGACTTGTTCCCCAAATACTGGTCCCAAAGTTCATAGGGCACTAACCTCTCGCTTTGTCCCAGGCATATCTGTGTTGATAATTCTGGAATCACCACAGCTGCTGGTGTTCTGGGGTTCCCTACAGCTGGCTGCTGGCTGGGTCACCCTGGGGCTAAAACCGAGGCTCAGGAGGGCCTGGGCTCCGCTCCCAGAGCACAGTGCTCTCAGTGTGCTGGGCTGTGTGCTCCCAGAGTGCTGTGCTGGCTGTTCCCTGGAGGGCTGCCGGGCTGTCCTCAGTGGGAGGTTAGCTTCTCTGTCCTTCTGTGGGTGCTGGAGCTCCAGAAGTTGTTCAGGGTCTACCTTTTACATGGCTTGGAAGTAGTGTGGGGGAGAGCACCTTGGAAGTGCTGTTTCTACTCCGCCATCTTGGCTCCGCCCCCCCATCAACACATTATTTAAACAAACAAGGAAGCCCCACAAAAATCTTCACTAGGTTTCTATGACAAACACAATGCTGATGCTGACTGTCTAAAGAAATCAACTTATAGGTAACTAAATTAATTATAAGCAAAGTCAATGTTTGTAGTACATAAATAAGAAAGTAGGTAAAATGATCTTAATAAGCATGAATGTAAATTAAAATGTATAAGGTAGGGGGCGACCAGGTGGTGCAGTGAATAGAGCACTGGCCCTGGAGTCAGGAGGATCTGAGTTCAAATCTAGCCTCAGACACTTAACACAAAAACCTAGCCATGTGACTTTGGGCAAGTCACTTAACCCCAACTGCCCTACCTTCCCCCTCCCCCAAAAAATGTATAAGGCAAGAAAATAACAGGAGAATCATAAGATATCAAGACATCAATAAGCAATAAGAGAAATGTTGATTTTGGCTTGTAGGTGGCAAATAAGATTGTACAACATGCCCCTTATTCTTTAGCCACTATTTTCACTAGAATGAAATATTTCATTCTGCTTCACCCTGGCATGAGAATTTTATTTGGAAATAATTTCAAATGAACTAAATGAATCTGTAGGGCTCTAAGAATCTGACACATCTGGTTTAGCAAGGGTAGCTGCCAGATGTATGATTCAATTCATTCCAACAAATATTTATTAAATGCCTATGATGTAAAAGGTGCTATACTGAGCATGGGGGTCACAAACACAAACAATGAAACAGTTTTTGCCCTAAAGTAGCTTCTATTTGGGTGAAGAGATACTAGTTAAACTAAACTGAGGCAGAAGACAGCACTAACAAGTGGGGGGAGTCAGAAATAGTGCCTGAACAAAGGCTTGATGGAAGTCAAAGGCTCTGAGGGGCAAAGGACTGAGTCCTTTCTAGGGATGAAGGATTACTAATGAACATATGAAAAGATGGGATGAGTTCAGGGAATAAGCTAATAGTCTGGTTTGGCTGTGAGAATTTGTAAAGTAGCAGAGTACGAAACAAACTTGTAAAGAAGGTGGAAACCAAATTATGGAGAGCCTAAAAATAAAACCATAGAGTTTGTGTTTTATCTGATAAGTCACTGATGGATTAGGTTAGGGTGAAGGGAGACTAAAATTATTGAGAAATACTAATCTTTCTTCCATGTGTGCCTGAAGTTTCTTGTGGATATCTTTTCATTAAATAGCAGTAATAGAAGTTATTATTTTAACAGGACAGAATTAATTTTCCTTTAATTACAAACTTTTCTGACTCACCTAAGTGAATCAATCATATATGCAGAGTACCAATAATCTTGGAATAAACAAAGAGCGTGCTTTAAGCAGCAATTAGAACTATTCCTGTAATGGTTCCTAGGTTTTGATTCTGTTTTAAACTCCATAACAATTGTTCATAAGAAATTCTTTATAAATCTGTTTTTCCATTTCCAGTAAAAAAAAAAAGGGTGTGTGTGTGTGTGTGTGTGTGTGTGTGTGTGATTAATAATTCTTGTTACTACTGAGTTCCAGTGTCACATCACCAACTACTTGTTCATCTCAAATGCAAGATGTCTAATATAATTCACTCTTCCTCACAAAATTTCCCTGTTACTGTCAAAGGTACTGCCATTCTTCTAGTTACTCAGGTTTAAAAACTTGATGTCACAATTGGGTCCTTTCCCTCATCCACTCTACATATCTAAACAGCTACCAAATTCTAATTTCTTTCTGTACAACATTATACATCTTTCTACTCACACGGCCACTTCCCTACTTACAGCCTTCCTCATCTCTTGCCTCAACTATTATAATAGCCTTACTGGTCTTTCTGTCTCAAGTCTCCTCCCAATCCAATCCATCTGTCATTCAAGGTGTCAAAGTGATTTTCCTAAAGCATAGGTCTAGTCACACCATACCCTACTACATGAACTCCAACGGCTCCTTATTACCCCTTCTATTTGGGATTTAAATCTCTTCACAACTTAGCCCTCTCCCACCTTTTCCATCTTCCGACATTCTACTTCCTCCATGTACTCTACAATCTATGCTCTCCTACTCACTTGTCCCTTGCACACAACATTCTGCCTTCTGTCTTCATGGCTTTGCCTTGAATATTCACCCTCCCAAACTTTCATATTCTCTGACTTCCTTCATGTACCAATTCATCCAGGAGGCCCCCTCCAGATGCTAGTGTCATCTTCTTTCAGGTCACCTTCCATCTAGTTCATATTTATCTTGAATAATCTGATTTACATATGTTGTCTCCCTTATTGGAACATAAGCTCCCTGCAGGCAAAGGCTGCTTTTTTTACTTTGTATTTTGAGTTCTTTGTACTATGTTCTTTGTACTAGAACATAGTAAGTGCTTAATAAATGCTTGCTGACTGATCAATTACAAAGGAACTGGCAAGATAAATGAGTTGACATTTATATACTGCTTTGAAATCACAAGATAATAAGGTTTAAAGGGCTATCTATAAACATATTATCAGAAGACTTCAGCTATCTCTTAAAATTAATTTAGTTCTAAAGATAAAATAGTCTAAGGTTTTTAATAGAAGGTAGTCTCTGGAGGTAAAGTCTCTAGAGAAGTTAAGACCAAAGAAGAAAAGTCAAAGGTGAATTCCCCAAATCCACATGTTACTGCTTTCCTTAAACCTCACAAACATCATTTGGCCAATAGCTTTCAGGATTCCCATCTGACTCCTATATCATATCTATGTATTCTCATGTAGAAATAAACCATGCTATGTAGCAAGAATGAACCTGACAAGTTGAATTTTGCTCACTGATTTTCCATGCCTTATTCCACAGGGTGGGTAATGTTGATATGTTTGACTCCACACCAAATATCTAGGTCAAGACAATAAAGTATCTATTAAATGTCCAGCAAAGGACATTTGTGATGGATTTTTTTGCATTTATCAGAAGAACCCATTTTTGGGAAAATTATAGTTCATACAATTCCATACCTGGACTATTTAATTTAATTTTTAAAATTTAAGATTGCTTAAAAATGTAGCATTGCAGATGGTGCTCTTAGGGTCCCCCAAATCATACATGCAAGCTGAAAATTATATAATCGGCTCAATTTTAATGGAAATTAGGTACAATGCTTAGGCCCTTAGAGGGAAAACATTGTGACTTTCACTCAAGCAAAGTTCTATGACAAAAACTTCTGAATCAATCTTTTAAAAAAGAGAAACTAAATGGCTAGCAGCATTGATTTGCTGGTATAAATTATAGCTAATAAAACTATTAAATTGCAAATTAGAAGGATAAAGAAAAAGCAAAACATGTTAGCTGCAGATGGTGGTAATAAAGAAGCCTGTAGATTAAGAAATTATTCACGAATGGACTTCTAGATATTCTTGCAATATCCTTCTACGTTTAAACTTGCCAATTAAATATTTGATCACAATTTAGTTTTTAGATTAGTTCTATTTCTTTGTTATATTTTACTTGTCTAGCTCATAACAGATGAACAGATAAGAAGACACGGACCTAATGGAACATAACTTCTACTAATTTAGGGGAAAAGAAACCCTCGATGATCATTACCTGATTATTTGATGGTTTGGCTGTCACTTGGTTTCATGGCTCCTTCTTCTCATCAGATGGTACTTTCCCTATTGATTTCTTCTCCAAAGAAGATGCACTTTTCTCCAAGGAATCCTTCCTTTCTGCAGATGGCTTCCTTTCTGCAGATGGTTTCCTTTCTGCAGAGGGCTTCCTTTCTATAGATGGCTTCCTTTCTGCAGATGGTTTTCTTTCTGCAGATGGCTTCTTCTCTGGGGAACCATCTGTTTGCTGTGAATCCTGTTGGTCGACATCCTCTGTGACGTGTTCAGCTTCTGCTGGTAACGATTCTTTCCTTTCTTTGTCATTCTCATCAGGGAAAGTTTCTGATGGTTTAACTCCAAGCTGTTCAAACATATTCAACCTATTTTCAACCACCTCACGAATCATCACTACACAGAAAAAATATAGATGAAAGGTGCTATAAGTAGACATATGTGATGGTGGTTTTGCATTTCCAATATTAAATGAACAAAAAATTTACCAGCACTTTAGTGTACTTAATTTTCTTGTGAAAAACAGTCTCTCATAAGGATATTAAGCAAAAGCAATTTTTTTTTACTATTGGTCCTTACTAGTTCAAATCATAAGATCACAGAATTTTAACTAGAAGGGACCTCAGAGACCACATGCTATTATATTAGAAGATACTTGGACCTAAATATAATATTTAATTTTATTAAGACAACTAAAATTTTTTTTTCTGAAGGAGATTATGAGTTTGTTTTGCTTAGGAATAACACTTCCCTTAATCTATCTTTCCCATTCTCCCCTCTTTCCTTCCTATTTCCTTATTGAAAAGAATGTGTATGTGTGTATGTTGCTTCCCTTCTTTAGCCAGTTCAAATGAGAGTAAACTTTGTATTAGCTGCTCCCCTTTTCTCCTTGTCTCTACTTGTGTACACTAATTATGTGAGATGACTTCCCCTAACCTTCTTTCAGGTTCCACTCTCTTCCCACCCAGTATACTCCTCTTCCCCTCGCTTTCCTGTCTCAAGATCATTAAGTCATAATAGAGAACCACTCCCAGGCCTTCTGTCTAATTAAACTTCCTGTATAATGAATACCTGAGGATGATCAGAGTTGGACACAGGTATCAACTCCCCATATTAAAAGGTAAGCAGTTTATCCTTGTGAAGTCTTTTATCATTTATCATTTGTAACCTTTTAATGTTTCTCTCAACTTCTGTATTTGAACTTCAAAGTTTTTACTCGGCTCTGGTCTTTCATTAGGAACACTTGGAAATCCTACATTTCATATAAGGTTCACTTTTCCCCCTCCATGATTATATTCAGTTTTTCTGAGTAAGCTAATCTTGGGTATAAGTCTATACATACTCTTTCTTCTGGAATGTCAGATTCCAAGCTCTCTGTGAGGGAACTGTGGGAACTGAGTAAACCACAGTGACTCCATCTTGAGATTCAATTCTGGATCTAGCTTAGTACCTTTTCTATTCAAATATGGGTCTAGTTCAATTTCTCTCTTGTGAGAAATTATGGAAGCTGTGAGAAAATTTTATTGCATTTTTTAAACCTAGCCCTGTGTGGCTAGGAAGCTGGATCACCTCTATCTGTTGCTGAGAGACCTTTAAGGACCTAGGTTGTCCTGACCAGAAATCCAGTCAGATCCAAAGATTAATCCAATGAATTTTCTCACAATTATATATCTCAACCCATATGTCCTATCTGATAACTGGCCCTGGATTGATCAATAAGTTATTATTTCCACGATCTTTTGATTGAATACAGATACTTGCAAAGAGTGGGACAGCTCTTTTTCTGATTTTAGGGGAACTTCACCTGCTTGCTCTCCCCGTTTCCAACTCTCAAAACTCACTCATGCCCCTCCCAACTCAGAAAAAGTCCCTAATCTTTACTCCAATTAGAAATCAGAATATCTAATCTTGTATCCTGGTTTATATCCTACTAATAATTTATTTTTTTTTAAAGCAATTGGGGTTAAGTAACTTGCTCCAAGGTTACACGGCTAGTCATTATTTATGCGTGGGTGCTCATTTTCTGAGGCTGGATCTGATCTCGGGTCATCCCAACTCCAGCGCTCTGCTCTTACTCACTGCGCCACCTAGCGGCCCCTTTAGGGCAATTGGGGTTAAGTAACTTGCCCAAGGTTACAGGGCTAGGTTTTTGTTTGTGCGGATTAAGTGTCGGAGGCCGGCTCCGAACTCAGGTCCTTCTGACTCCAGGGCCTGCGCTCTATTCACTGCGCCACCTAGCCGCCCCAATAATTTATTTTTAATGCATAAATATCTGTCTTCTGTATTTGGGGTCCACTGCCAACATGAGGAGGCCTTAATAAAATTCAATACTCTAGATCTGTTGTGCAATTGGCTTGCACTGCTTAATAAACTGATATGCTTCAGAAGCTCGGAGCTGTTTCCTCAATCATTTCAGATTTCACTCATCACATCTGCTCCTTTATAAAAAGTGGAGGCTGTTAAATCATGTGTGATTCTGACTGTGGCTCCTTAGTATTTGAAATTTTTCTTTTTGGCTGCTTGTAGTATTTTTTTTCTTGGACCTAGAAGTTCTGGATTTTGGCTTTATTGTTTCTTTGAGTTTTCATTTTGAGGTTTCAGGAAGTAACTATTGGATTCTTTCTATTTCTTCTTTGCCCTCTGGTTCTAAGACATCTGGGCAGTTTTCTCTTGATTTCTTGAAATATGTCTAGGCTCTTTTTTTTTGGTCATTAGTTTCAGGTACTACAATGAAATATTTTTTCTCCTCGATTTACTTTCCAGGTCATTTGTTTTTGTTATGAGATGCCTTACATTTTTTTTTCATCTTCCTTCTTTTAATATTTCCTTTTATGTCATGGAATAATTGACTTCTACTTGGTCCATTCTAATCTTTAGAGTTTTTTGCTTGTACAAGATTTTATAGCTCTCATTTCAAACTGTTCATTCCCTTTCCAATTTTTTCTTCCATGGCTTTCATTTCTTCTCCAATGTTTCTTCTAACTCTCTTATTTTATTTAAACAAACATTTTAAACTCTTAAAAAAATTTTTTTTGCTTCATTTCCTGAAAAAATTCTAGCTGAATGTATTTCCAAGCTGTGTTTTTCTTTGAAGTCTTACTTGTAAATATTTTGGGATCATTCTCTACTTCTGGGTTTATGTCTGGAATGTCCTGTCACCATAATAGCTTTTATGGTGAGATTCTGTATTTCTTTGCTCAATCTTCCAGCTTACTTCCTAGCTTCAAACTGTGTTTGGGACAGGACTGTGCAATTCTGGATAGTCCTATTGTTACTTCCTTGGGGTAATGACTGTAGTATTATTTCAGGTTCTTTCAGTATTCTCAAAGTGTTCTGATCCAAGGTAAAGGCCAAAACAAAGTAATTGCTACTCCTCTGGTCTGAGCTTTCCAAATTCCTTACCTGGGTTTGGTTCTGAGCAAGAGCAGATAGCTGCTGATCTCTGCTACTATCAGCCGGCTGTGAAGCTCTATAGATCTGGAATGATAGAACTGTAGGTTTCCCTTTGTTCTTAGATTCCTGCCCTGGTTATTCTTCTGCAAGATTCTGACTGGGCTAGAAGTTGGAACTAAGACTCTGGTATGCTTCTGAAGGTCTAAGCTACCCAGTTGCTGCTTCTGAAGGTGTCCTCCCGGTACACTGCTTACAGCCTGGGACTACTCCTTACCCTGGAATGCCATCCTTTGGTGAAGTTCCCCTCTTTAATCTGCCCTTAATCTGTGATTTGGAACTGGGTAGTGATGACTGAGTTGCCAGTTGTCTCCTGTTCCCACAACCTGCACAAGGTCACAGTGCCCTGGTATGAGCCTGGAACCTCTCCTCAACCTGGTACATGGCCTTTCCTTGTCTCCAGTGTCCACAGATCTCTATTTTCCTATGCTGACCTGGCCTAGACAAATGACTGTGGCTTTTTCTTGTATTTCCTGGTCAGTATTCAGTCTAATTTTTTTTTTTAAAGATCTGTTTAGTGGTATAATGGGAGCCTGGAGGAGGAAGTTTCTTCTTGCTACTCCCATTGTCTTGGCTCTACTGATGCAACTTTATCTAAGAGATATCACTGAGACTTAATGAGATGGGACTCATAACTGGAATACAGTCACATAAGTGTATATTCCAACTAAAAAGGTTCAACGATCTTGTCAATATAGGTACTCCCTTTAGTGACGCAGGTCATAATCCATCCATGTACCTGTCAACTCTGCAGAACGCTTATTCACGGATTCTTCTAAACTGATCATGAAAGATCCAGCCAGCATACTGAGGGTCTTCTTGGTATCCTTATGACATTGTGTCCCTACCAATGGAGCATGGGGGTCGTCCTATTACCCATGGCTGATTTATTTTTCTCCCAGTCATATGCCATTTCCCCAGTTGTGATATCCATTATATCACTTCTTTTACTATTCAGGTTGCATATTAATTTTGATTTTATTGTGTTATCTAGTGCAAACCTAATTTTTGACAAATTGCTTTACAATTTTCCCTGAACTTCTTATCAAATAAAGAGATATTTCCTAGGTAATTTATGTTCTCAGGTTTACTAAACACCAGGTTGTTGAGCTCAATTATTTTTTATTTATCCTTATCTAGTCTGTTCCACAGATTTACTCCTCTATTTTTTTTAGCCAGTACCAAATAGATTTGATAACTAAAGCTCTGCAGTATAATTTCAGGTCTAGAAGTACTATTCTCCTTTCATTCTAACTTTTTTCATTATTTCCCTTTTATTCCTTTACTTCTTTCAAATGGCTTTTATTATTTTGTCTTGCTCTATAAAGTATCCCCCTTGGTAGTTTGATATTAATAATATTAAATCTACAATTTAATTTATGTAGTAGTATCATAATTTTTTATATATTGGTAGGAATGCTGTATTATTTATTTTGTTAAAGAGTGTTTTTATCACTTTCATTGTTAAGGTTTCTTTCTTATAAATATTTTATTGATGATTTTTGCTTTTTATAGCACAATAATTCTCTAAACCATTATCTTCCTATACCTCCTGCCTGGTTGCCTCTTGACACCCTACCCAACCACTCCCTTTCTTATCTAATCTCAAATGGCCTTCATTCCAGTTGCTAATTCTTCCTTCTACTTTTGGTGTACCCTGAGAGTAAGAGAGTGTGTGTGTGTGTGTGTGTGTGTGTGTGTATTATTTATTTACTGAACTAGTGTCTCCTCTGTCAGACTGTAAGCTCCTTGAGAGCAGGAACCGTTTTTTACATTTTTTCAGCCCAATTCCTGGCACAAAGTGAAGTACTTAATAAATGTTAGCTGATTTTTTTTTATATAAGCTGAATGCATCCTTACAAGATAAAACAACAGCTAAGCAAAACCAACTGACAGTGTCTGACAACACATGCAACACTCTAAGACTTAATTAAAACAAAACAAAAATAACTTACTGTCAAGTACTATTCTTCCCATCATGTCGTATTCTATTCTCTTATCTACTTCATTCATCAACCATGGTAAGAATCCAATCTCAATATCTGTAAGATAAGAAAAACAAATTCTAAAAATGCAGTTTTAAAAATCAATCATTCCTAAATGACAGGAGAATATGTGCTTTTTTTAATATAGGAGCATATACGCTCACCTACAATAACGGAAGTTTCCCTAGGATAGTAAGGTTAAACAAAACTGAAGAAAGAATAAAGACTTTCTGCCTTTTAAGTGAAGAACACTCTGATCCATTGCTTTTTTCTGTCACACAAATCAAATTTACTAGAATATGAAATTAGACTTAAGGATTACAGAATTTTAGAGCTGTCAGGGATCTCTAACAAACATTTAACCCCGGTGTTCTTAATCTTTTTGTGTCATGGATCAGACCTCTTCTCAGAATAACATTTTAAAATGCATAAATAAGATTACAAAGGAAATAAAATTTTTTAAAAGAAACCCAGCTGGGACAGCTAAGCGGCACAGTGAATAGAGCACTGGCCCTGGAGTCAGGAGAACCTGAGTTCAAATCTAGCCTTAGACACTTAACACACACACACACACACACACACACACACACACAAACAAGCTGTGTGACCTTGGGCAAGTCCCTTAACCCCAATTGCTCTACTTTCCCCCCACCAAAAAGCAAAAAAAAAAAAAAAACCCCAAACCCAGTTACTAAAATGGACCCCTGAAATCTGGATGTCTATGCACCCATGCTTAAGAACCGCTGAGCCAGTTCAACACTTTACTTTGTTGCTGTTAAATTGTTTTTCAGTTGTGTCTGACTCTTCATGATCCCATTTGGGGTTTCCTTGGCAGAGATACTGGAGTGGTTTGCCATTTCCTTCTCTAGATCATTTTACAGATGAGGAAACTGAGGCAAACAGTGACTTGCCCAGGGTCATACAGCCAGGAAGTGTCTGAGGCCAGATTTGTACTCAGGTTTTCCTGACTCCAGGCCTGGCACTCTGTCCACTGAGCTGTCCTATTCTTACTTTATAGATGAGTAAAGAGACTCAAAGAAAAACTATGGTGGTCTTATTTTCTTTATCCTGCCTGACTCTCACATTGCTATGCAAAATTCTTTGCATATCAAAACTCACTTAGGAAAAATGTATTTTTTAGGGTAGTTTTTTCTTTTTTTAAGGTGTTTCATTGATTCTTTAAAAATCTGTTTATTTCCCAGCAATCGCCCACTCATGAGTTAACTCACTCAAAAGAACACTGCTTTAGCACAAAGTATGGTTAAACAAAATCAAAACCAACAAAAACATAATGGTAGGGCTATTTTTCCAAGGTTGTAACAGATGTGAACTAGGGGTCACATGAGGTCCTTTCCAATTCTAAGACTCTAATTCTTGTGTGTGTATTTTTACTAAGAAATCACCATGGTTTCATCCTCTTAGTCATGTCAGTCAAATAGACAGGATTGCTAATCAAAACTCAGCATGTTAAACACAAATGAATCTTGGAAGGGAGGCAATGAAAGGATATAATTTATTTAAACTTATTTCTCATTGTCTAGACTAGACTGAAAGGGTAGAGTTCTTCTGAGCTTGAGGTACATGTGGTATCTGTCTAACCAGCCTTTTGGACTGGACCAGAAAGTGGGAGTTAAAAAAAAAAAAGCACGCTATAGACCATGCAAGCCAGCACCCTCCCATTTTATAGATGAGGAAACGGTGGTCCAAAGACATTAAGTGACCTCTCTATGATCACCTAGCTAACTAGTCCTAGAATCAGGAGACCTGAGTTACTAATGACAAGCAGGAAGTACAGTGATTCCTTACAGCTCTATGCCACTGATATAATTTCCTATATTTTTCTGGAGGAACACCAGAGTTCTTGGTAAGGGAGAGTTTACATAGATAAGAATTCTATTTGACTTAAAAGCTATTTGATCACATTAAAACCTGAACTATCAGTCTTCTGGCACTCTCGAGTTTTTAAAACAGCTCTGAAATCCTGAAATAGGTCAAGGGCAGAGGGAGTTGGCATGGGGGGGGGGGGTTGCAGGAAATTTGGGTAGCAAACTAGGTCCTGGACAGCAAACAACAAAGAAATCATCAAAGAATTGAAGACCTAGAGATTGTATCTTACATCTTATAAATGGTATCAATTAGAAAGAAAGCTTTTGTTAGTCTTTTCACTGAAAGTTGAGAAATGTGGGAGAATTAACAGAAGAGAAAAAAAGGAAAAGTAGAGGGAAGAGGAAAGAGAACACTGAAAATTAGAAACACTGGCAGCCATGACTGAAATAAGAAGTAGAAGCAGTAAGAAACAGACAGAAGATGGACCAGCTCTGTTCTCTTGGGGCAGAAGGACAAATATCTTCTTAGCCGTTTAAAGCACAGGGAAAAGGAATCTTCCCTACATATGCTGAAAGGAGTATGCTTTAATAGAGAGCACTGTAGCAAGAATAAAAGGATTGGGTTCTAGTCCCAGCAACGGACAAACCAGATAAATGATACCTTGAGGAAACCACTAACCGCTCAAATGAAGCTTGATTTTTCTCATCTGTAGAATCAGAGTGGGAGGTACTTTAAAATCTCTTCCACCATAAGAAACAAAACAAAAACCCTAGAGCACTTATGTAACTAATTAAAAGGAAGCCAAATATTTCTTTGCTAAATAGGATGTCTTGAATTATACCTATCTTTGGCCTTCAAGGTTCTGTCCTTTTCCTGTTTGGTTCAATTTTTTAAATCAATTAAAGAGGAATTGAAAAACCCAAAACTGGGAGGAATAGCTAAAGAACAGATGACAGAATCAGGATTCAAAAAGATCTGCTAAACTTCTTGAGAAAGCCATTCACTTCTTCCTTATCCACTGCCTCTTTAATACCCAGTAATTGGGCTGACACTACAACATTGTGTGGAAACTCATATATTAGCAATAAGTGCATCATTACCAAATCAAGTGGCCTGTTTTAGCAGTCAAAATTGGGAGGAACAATAAATTCAGTGGGTGACAGAAAGAGGGTTAACAAAGATCCTGACAGGCTAGAAAAGTGAACCAAATTTAATAATGAAATTCAATATGGATAAATGAAAACTGTTATACTTAACCACTTCCCAAGTATACTACACATCATGACTACACATCAGTCTATAAAGATCTGGAGTTGTAACTGGCTCAATATAATTTGTGTGAGATAGTAGTTAAAAATCTGCAGTGAGAGAGGCACAGACACAGGACTAGGGAAATTATAGTCTCCCTGCCCTCCGTCCCGATGACATTCCATCTGGAGTACTGAGTTTTAGGTAACTCATTTTTTGAAGGACATTGAGAAGATGATGACAGTGAAGAGGGAAGAAGAACACTGAAAGAACTTCTTATCTTGCCATATCATTACAGAAACAGAGGGTGGTTAGTCTGGAGACCAGAATTCTTAGTGGGGACAAAGGAGTTACACCTTGAAGTATCTGAAGGCTCATCTTATGGCAAAAAGAACAGACTTGTTCTGTTTGGTCCCGATGTGTGGAAGGTGCAGACTCAACATTGAACAAAAGCTACGTAAAGTTGACTGGGGGCCATGAGTTCTCTGGATCAGATGACTCCAGTATAGAGCTGCGTGATCAAGTACACTGCATGAGCGTCTTGTAGAAGAGACTTCTGGTCAGGACCTGACGGCTTTGGAAGACCCTCCTACCATTTTTTAAAGAGGCAACCTGTGCAAGGTGGTAGATCAAAAACAGAGCTAGCTGGGGAGGCTAGGTGGAGCAATGAATGGAGCACCGGCCCTGGAGGCAGGAGGATCTGAGTTCTGATCCGGCCTCAGACACTTAACATGTACTAGCTGTGTGACCTTGGGCAAGTCACTTAACCCCACTTGCCTTACTTACCCCCCTCCAAAAAAAAAAACAAAAACAAAAACAGAGAGCTAATGCAGATGGAGATATTGAAGGCTGAGAGAGGGTCAAGAAAGAGAAATGAAACATGGTCCTAAAGTTAGTCATGAGGAATGGGATCAAAGGCATAGCTATTAGACAGTTAACCTGGAAAAGAGCAATGCCCCCTTTTCCTCTGAGAGTTAAGACAAATGAATGAAAAAAGCATTTATTCAATGTTTATGTTAGTCACTGTGCTAAGAATACAAATACAAAGAGGACAACGTTTGTAAAAATCAACATTGATTCATCAAGGAAAGCCAAAAATCCATTTTTTTCCAAAATAAAAAGGGTATATATAAAAATGAAGTTAATTTATTATACCAAGAGTACTATACACAAATTTTTACATAATATTGTTGAGAATCAGCATTAATTGTGAACCTACGTCTCAAAACACAGAACGGCAACAAACCTCTTTCTATAGGATCATAGAAGTAACCATTATCCCTGAGATTGCCAAAGACAGATGGAAGGAGGTCAGCCAAGAAAATCTTAGCGTATGCTCGGGCTGCAATCTTCTGTGAAGTCTCATTCTGTTTGTGTAATACTGCTAGTTGTTGTTGTCTGCGACGTTCCTGCCAAAAAAATAAAAATACTGATGAAAACTCATGTTTAGGTAGTGATTCCAGCAAGACTATTGTCATCGAATTTATTCTTTTAACTTTTATTGCTGCTCCAAATATAGAACTTGGTGAAGAAAATGTACTGAAGTGGTTGAAGCCATACTTTTATCAAAATAAAAAGTAGGATACCTGTCTGTTGAATGTTCATATTTCATCATATTTTATGCACAGAATATATAATCATTATTTCAACCCTGTCTACTTTACATGGGCATGCAATATAAAATTTTAAAATGAGACTCAACATTCATGTAGCACACAACTATACTGGGTACTACTGTCACCTTCACGTAGGGGAGAACACTGGCAACACACTTTATTCACTAGAAGGGGGAAAAGGCCTCATTCTAGTTGCATTTTCTAGTTATCACAAAAACTTAAACAGTACTATTAGTTACTTGAAGTAATACTTCATGTATCACCATCTTTAGGACATGTATATGTCCTATTTATATTCAATAATGTAAGTAAACATGCTTTCTGTGTGCATGGGAAAAAAGTCCTACAAAAACACAAGAAGTATGGGAAACACAGCCCAAATAATCATGGGTGGACATAATGTTCTGTTCTCTATCCCTGTCTCATTTTAAGGCTTGTGACCAGGGTTTTACTTGAATGTTGGGCTATTTGACAACATACACAATGATTCAATAATTTCTTTCCCTGTGCTTTAAAGTACTAGAATACTATTCAATAAATTATTGATTCAGTGTACTTGAGTACACTGAATTGATTGATTTAGTGCACTTATGAAGTAAACTATAATTTCTGGTGGTCTGAAAGAAGTAATGAAGCTAGCAAGTGTATATGAACAGAGTAGCTTAACCAGTGGAAGAATAAAATTTATAAGCATTTATTTATAAGTATCTAACAAATAATATTAAATAAGTTGAAGTTATACCAAACAGAATATATAATAGACTAATAAATAATACTAAAAACCAAAATTTCATAGAATATAGGTCAATATATGATAATGATATATTTGCTACTGCTTCAGAGTCTCCACTGAAGCACTGATCAAAAAGAGACATTATATTTATAGATTCAATGTCTTGGATTTTCTTTTTCGTGGAATCCATGGCTAAATTAGAACTATACCAAAACTCAATTCAGAAATCCTAAGTAAGAAGTTCTTTTCTAAGGCAGTTCACAAAGGGTGCTGCGGTCTAAGTGTAGGGGAGTGAGTTGGCCAGTAAGTATTTCAGGTTCTTTTTTCAACCAGTCTTCAAATATTTCCAGTTAATATGAGAATCCACAAGTAATTTAACTCATAACAGTTACAAGTAGGAACAGCAAAGGGAGAACCTAATGCTGCTGTACCTTCTCTTTCTGGTGGCGCTTCTCCTGCTCTTCAAGTCGCTGTACTTCCGCAAGTTCCAGATTCCGTAATTCTTCAAACTGTTGCTGTTGCATCTGTAGTTCAGCCAGTTCTTCCTCCTCCATGACTTCCAGCAAAGCTTGTTCAATGGTCTTTCCCACCAAAACTTGTAACATTGGTTTGACTTCAATGTCAAAGTTAAACAGCTTAGGAACCCAAAAGAAATTAGTTATTAGCTTCACAAGTTCCAATCATTATATGGCAGAACAGTATTTTATTTGATGATTCTTATATGAATCTATCACAGCTAAGTTAAAATCCACACAGGGATTCATAAAGACCTAATGATGAACCTTCACATTTAAAACTTTAAGACATAAGTATGTAATTCAAGGAAAAATATCTTTGTTTTAATATTGTTCTTCCTGAAAGATTCTCACATCTTACTAGTAGCAGGATTGAAAAAAACTCAGTAACATCTACTAGTAAATGTCCAAGTAGTTGACTTGCTAATCTCCTTTGTAAGCCTATACCCTGAAATCTTTAACTTCGCTGCTTCTATTTATTTTTTTAAGCAATTGGGGTTAAGTAACTTGCTCAAGGTTACACGGCTAGTCATTATTTATATGTGGGTGCTCATTTTCTGAGGCAGGGACCAATCCTGGGTCATCCCAACTCCAGGGCCGGTGCTCTTACTCACTACACCACCAAGCTGCCCCTCCTATTTCTTAATAATAGTTGTTTGGGGTTTCTTTCCCCAAAGGTGCATTCAACCCCCTCTAAATCATCATATTTATGCATTGCAAAATAATGTGAAAACTACAATTACTTTAAGATCCTTCTTAAACTATACTGGATTATTCTATTGCAAATCTAGCTTCATTTGCATCTTTAGTGCAGAATGTACTTCCTTATTTATTACTAGACTAAATTTACTACCTCACTAATTTTTTTAAAAATTGTGCTAAGAACATTTTTGAAAATTTAAGATTTGAATGTCATTGAAGGCAAATCAAAACCACGGTAGTGGAAGCTGTTTCTAGGCATGCTTGGATAAGAAAGCTCTAGATAATCTGAGGAATGAAATCCAGCTTACTGTACTTTTCTGTACAAGAAGGACTACTTATAAAGTGTCTGCACTTTCCTCCAAACCTCCCTGTTGCTGCCAAGGGCACACCATGCTGCCAGTCAGTGATGTCTACAGCCTCACTCACTGTCATCCTCGACTCCTACACTCACCTCACAGATACACCCCACTTAGCTGCTAAAATGATGCTCCTCAAGTGTTGTTCCCTCCCCCTTCTCCTCTACTGAGCACTCTGGCAATCACTTATTACACACACCTAGCACGCTGTCTGGTATCTAGTAATCAAATAGAAACTCTTTTGGTTGGCATTTACAACCTTGCCCCTTTGCTAATTTTCCAGCCTTCTTCTACTACTCTGTTCCTTGGATTTCATGATACAGCTACACTGACCTACTTATATAACTTTTCACAGACATTCCACCTCCCAGCTAGACTTACATTTTTGGATGTGGCCAATGAGGCACGCAGGAGGCACAGTAGATAGAGTGCTGGACTTGGGGTCAAGAAGACATGAGTTCAAATCCTGCCTCAAATATTTACTACTTGCGTGACTTTGGACAAATCACTTATCCTCTTTCTGATTCAGTTTTCTCATATGTAAAAGGGGGTTAATAACACCACCTTTCTGACAGGGTTATTGTGAGGATAAAATGAGATTACAAAAAGCACTTTGGAACTCTTAAAGTTCCAATAAATGCTAGTTATTATTTGTCCTCTCTGTACCTTTGCACTGCTATGCTTGGCGTGTTCTCCTTCCCCATCTCCACTTCTTACAATCTCTGGCTTCCTTCACAACTTCACTCCAACGTCACTTCCTGCAGGAGGTTTTTCCCTCTGACATTATATATCTTGTATGTGCGTATTAATCTGCAAGCTCCCTCAGTAAGATGTAAACTTGACAGCAGGAACTGTTTTTGTCTTTCTTTATATCCCAAACACATAGCACATTGTCTGGCATGGCGTAAGCACTACATAAGTGCTTGTTGACTGACAAACTCTTACTCAGCCTAAATACACTTTATGAATAGAAAGACATAACTGGCAGGACAGGGAAAAGGTTTGCCATACCTCGCCTTCTAGTATCTGTGTGGCTACATCTCTGCCAGTTTTGGCTGGGACAAAGAGTGGTGTGGGTGGTCTGTCTAGAAATGCATCAGTTTGACATTCCATATCAACTTCTATTATGCGGTCAGCAAGCTCTTCCAGATATAACTCTAAGAAGAAATACCACAAAGACTGTGTAAGTTTTTGGTATACTCTAATATTACATGTATTATTTTAAATTTTAATGAATATTATCCTTAAAATCAAAATGATCAAATGTGAGGGCCAGTTTAAAGACCCAATTAAGGTTATACTGTGTGTATGATTGTATGTATGTATGTATGTATGTATGTATGTATGTATGTATGAATATATATGAACATGTATGTGTGTATATGTGTGCATACCTATAGATGTATACATAGAGATAATATACTTAGTTTATGATATTTATTAAGCCATATGTGCTGAGTACTACAAAGGTGTTGTAATAAGAGAGGATACAGTAGTAGACAGCTAGCAGTAGTAGTGTAAGAGGCAAATGTATAACTAAGGGTGGAAAATCAGCCAAATAAACACACAGGAATGAAGAGCTAGGAAGTCCGATGTATAGAATTATGAAACATTTTCAATACTTTTAAAAGAATATCACTCATTAAGCTACCTGATGTTATCTTTCCCCCCTAGGTCTTAAATATATAAATTTTATCAAATCTTAACTTAGATATACAGCTCATTCTGATATATGGTTCTCAGAATGTGAATAAATTCCTAGAATTTAGCTTTCACAGGACGAAATGTCAATAAATTATCCTGGCAGAACTGTAAGTAGAGATGTGATATGTATAGAGTACAGAGTACTGCTCCACACTTTGGATCATGTGATAACACACCGGGGCTTTGACATGAGGAAGTGAGGCAGTCTGGTCAGAACAAGGTCTTTCCTCCAGAGGGAGAAGGATGATACATACATTTAGTGGCTGATGAATTAAGAGAGAGAGCTATTGACCACCAGAGGAATGATATTACTTAGAGTGGTGTATTAAAAGGTACCTGGGTTCTGCTTATTCTAAAACAATGTATTTGTAAATTTGTTGTTTAGTTAAGTCTTAACAGAAAACACTACAGTCCTAGTAGAGCTGGTCAGCTCCTGTCACTTGTGAACACATCGGGTCCTGGGGATTTTTTCTGAGGGAGTTCACGGATGGCTTGTTCAATTTCTTTTTCAAAGATAGGGTTATTTAAATATTCTATCTCCTCTTCTGTTATTCTGGGCAAATTTATATTTTTGTAAATATTCATCTATTTCACTTAGATTGTCTGATTTGTTGACATATAACTGCACAAAATAGCTCCTAACTATTGCTTTAATTTCATCTTCATTGGTGGTAAAGTCACCTTTTTCATTTTTGATGCTGGTAATCTGGTGTTCTAATTTCTTTTTAAAAAAAACAAATTAATAACCAGTGGTTTATCTATTTTATTGGTTTTTCCATAAAACCAGGCTCTAGTTTTACTTACTAGTTCACTGGTTTTCTTACTTTTAATTTTACTAATCTCTCTTTTGATCTTCAGGATTTTCAATTTGGTGTTTAACTGGGGATTTAAAATTTTTTTCTAGTTTTTTTTTTTTTTTAAGCAATTGGGGTTAAGTAACTTGTTCAAGGTTACACGGCCAGTCATTATTTATGTGTGGGTGCTCATTTTCTGAGGCCAGTTTCGATTTCAGGTAATCCCAACTCCGAGGCCAGCGCTCTTACTCACTGCGCCACCTAGCCACCCCTCCTAGTTTTTTTTAATGCCCCATTCATTGATCTGCACTTTTTCTGTTTTATTGATATAAACATTTAGAGATATTAAACTTCCCCTAAGTACTGCTTTGGTCATATCCCATTAATTTTGGTATGTTGTCTCATTGTTGTCATTCTCTTTAATGAAATTACTGTTTCTATGATTTATTCTTTGATCCACTCATTCTTTAGGATTAGGTTATTTAATTTCCAATTAATTTTTTATCTGTTTCCATGGTCCTTTACTGAATATAATTCTTGCTGCTTTATGATCTGAAAAGGATGTATTTACTATTTGTTTTTGTGCATATAGTTTGAAGTTTTTAATGTCCTAATACATGGTCATTTTTTCATGACTACCACTCTAGAATTTGTTTTGAGGTGCTATTTTAATATTGTTTGAAGGGTGATTGGAAGAGTGCAGGCAAGTCTCTGCCTTTACTCTGTCATCCTGGCTCTGCTCCCTTCTTCACTTTCATTTTCAAAAACTTTCTCAAAAGCTTAGCTACCTTTTTCTATAGAATCTTAAGCCATTAGAGCTTATTTCTTCTTTCCCTGAACATTATGAAATATACTCCTCTAAAGTCTAAGGTTCCATTGTTTCTTCCCCCCCCATCCCCTCCACAATGCTATGGCTGGATTTCCCCTCCTCTATTATAGTTCTAAAATGGAGCAGGCTCTTCCCTTTCACTGTTCCCATTATTTGTACTTGGGCAAACAGTTCCTCCTTGTTCATTAAAATCGGGTTCAGAATAGCATTTCCTCTTTCACTTCCTCTACTTATTTGAAGAGTGAAATCATAATTAAAAGTAAGTCAAGAATTTATTAGTTGCTTTACTTTGGGTCAGAGTGAGCTCCAACAGATGTCCAAACAGTTGAAGTTCCACATCACTGAAATATCATGTCTCTGTGACATATTTGCAATGTTTCGCAAATTTATTTCATTCTTCCTTCTGTCACTCCATTACTTTAAATGTTCAAGTAAATAGTCTTTTGGAATGGCACCCATCTTGGCTCTATCTGGCTCATGTCCCACTCTTTGCTCTTCTTAAGTTGGGGCCTCTGAGCAAGTCTATTTGACATACATGATTGACTAAATACAGCCTTTCCCAGAAAGACAAGGGGAAAGAGAAGAGCAAAGAGGCCAAAGCAAGAGGTAAGATTGAACAAGTTTTGGGATTTCATCTACTCATAACTAGAACAAAATTTTAAAATTAGAATACCATTCTACACTGTTAAGTGATGCTCCAAAGTATTCTGAAGGAAATGCTTAGATGATTTATGCTAGAGTATAGAGAGTTAAGCATAGGAATATTTTTTTTCTTCCCTCAGCACATATAGAAACAGTCTGAGGAAAGACTATGAAAAAGGTACAGGAATATTTTTTCTCCTAGTCTGACAAGATAGCCCTATAAGACTTAGAAACAGTACTCTCTGCACAAAGAAGATACTAAAAAAAAAAAAACTTCATGACTTTTAAGTCAACAGGGAACTGGTGTGTATATTAGATGCATGAATAATGTTGTAAACAAGCGAACATAGGTGGATGGAGTCTAAAAACAAAACAAAACAAAACAAAACTGTTTTGTTTTTTTTTTGAGGTGATATACCTGTCTGTACATCAACATGTTTTCTGCCTTCTACAGGTTCAGGACTTCTTGGTCGAAGATGTTCTCTGGCTCGCCTTCTGGCAAGAGCTTTCCTCTTGGCCTCTTGCTGTCTTTGGAGTTCAACAGGATCAGGTTGAGAACTCTGTGAAATGGTGTAAAATATTTCTTAATTTAGGATTAAAATAAGGTAAATGACTGGTGCTAAATTGTTTCCCCACTTCTTTCATTGATTAACTCTGAAACCTAAATGGTATCCAACGGAAAGAATGCATGCTTGAAAGCTTGTAGAGACATGGTCTCCACCTGCAGATCTGGCGACAGGCAGAGTCTTTTTTTTTTTTAAAGCAATTGGGGTTAAGTAACTTGCTCAAGGTTACACGGCTAGTCATTATTTATGCGTGGGTGCTCGTTTTCTGAGGCCAGATCTGATCTCGGGTCATCCCAACTCCGAGGCCGGTGCTCTTACTCACTGCTCCACCTAGTCGCCCCTTTTAGGGCAATTGGGGTTAAGTAACTTGCCCAAGGTTACACAGCTAGGTTTTTGTTTGTGCGGATTAAGTGTTGGAGGCCGGCTCCGAACTCAGGTCCTTCTGATTCCAGGGCCTGCGCTCTATTCACTGTGCCACCTAGCCGCCCCTACAGGCAGAGTCTTAATAATTTGGGGTGAGCTGATATTCACACCCAAGCAGTAAGGGCCAATGACAGAGCAAATTAGACTGCTATATCAACTCCTAGACATTTCCTGGCCTCACTGGGGCCCAAGCTTCCTTCCCCACTTTTTAGCCCATACTGAAGTCCTGACGGTGGTTTCCCATTCACTTTGCAGCTTCCCTTTATGTACTATTTTTACCCATTAAGCTCTGAAAGCAGGGACTGTCTCATTTGCTTGCTTTGTATCCTCAGCATCTGAAACTTACTAAACACTTAAATGAATCTCCCTTATTTATCTGATGCTTACTAGTTGTGTGGCCCTGGAAAAGTCAATTAGCCTGTTTGCCTGTTTCCTCATCTGCAAAATGGGGATAGTACCTTCCATCCAGGGCTGTTGTGATCAAATAAGATAATAATTGTCAAGTGCTTAGCACAGGGCCTGGCACATAGTAAACCCTATATAAATGTTAGCTATTATTTTTTTTTTTTAAAGCAATTGGGGTTAAGTAACTTGCTCAAGGTTACACGGCTAGTCATTCTTTATGCGTGGGTGCTCATTTTCTGAGGCCGGATCTGATCTCAGGTCATCCCAACTCCGAGGCCGGCACTCTTACTCACTGCGCCACCTAGCCGCCCCTTTAGGGCAATTGGGGTTAAGTAACTTGCCCAAGGTTACACGGCTAGATTTTTGCTTGTGCGGATTAAGTGTCTGAGGCCGGCTCCGAACTCAGGTCCTTCTGACTCCAGGGCCTGCGCTCTATTCACTGCGCCACCTAGCCGCCCCGAATGTTAGCTATTATTATCTATGTTTCTATGGGTAGAAAATATTCTCTCCAACTATTAACTAGGAAAACATGGCAACATTTGTCCTCCACATATTCAAACCCAAAGTTTCTGATGGACATTCTTCTGAGGCTAAAGAACAACTTAAAGAAAGCGATGGCTAGACTTGGACAACCAGGCCTTTGGTGCAGTGTGCTGAATTTAGGGTTTAGCACCTACTTATCAAGATATTTTTAAAAAATAACTTGCAGTTGCTGGATGGAATTCTCCCACCTCCACATGGTATCCTAAGGTCTCTGTCTCTTACTTCTCCTGCCCAAATGAGCCCATATTTAATGTACTTCCTTGGTTATTCTTTCTATTAGTTATTTCAGGCAAAAAATAAAATAAAAATCTTGTTACAGTTCTGAATAAGAAGCCATATACTTGGGTAAATGGATCTGTGTTTACAGGTACAATATACAGTGACAGGTATAGTGAAAAAAGAGAATGATTTTAGTCAGAGAAGTCATAGCGTGTCATGGTACCACCCAAACTGTGATGTTTAAAGAACACAATATTTTGCTAGGTGAAGAAGACTCTCCCTTAGCAGCAATGATGAAGCCAACAACAGAGAGGATTTTTAAAAAGCCTTGCGAGGCTAGAAGTCAACTTTTTAGATGAATCAGAGCTATGTTTGGAAATATCTGCAGGGAACAATGGGGAACTTCAGAAAGAACAAGAGAAATTCCTGGGGACACTCAGGAAACCAAAAGGGGAAGACACTGAGAGACAGCTGCTTCTTAAAAAGGCTGTTTGTTCTCTTCAATATACTGACAAAGTTTTCTCTCATCTAAATGCTTATGTGTTAAAGCATATATCACAATCAAAGATGGAGATTAGAACACAGGCTAACCTAACCTAACTCTGTGAGACAAGTCAGGACCTCATCAAGTATTACTTTCCTGATCTATAGAAAGACTTATTTAGATTAGACGATGTCCCAGGTTCTTTCTAGCTCTAAACCCTGTGGTTCTATGGAGAGTTAGTTGGTTATAGCCGATCAGATGGCAATTTTCTCCAGATTTCCTGGGTAGGGGTTATGGGCCCTTGAATAAATTTCCTAAAGTTTACCCACGCCTTTTAGGTCATGATTCCTAAAACAAAAGTCACAATTTAAGGGATCATCAAGTATTAAAGCACACATCTGCATTTGAGGTAGTCATTCTTGGATACCATCCTTTTAAGCACACTATAATAAAAATAGCAATATTATCCAAACTCTTTTATAGATTTTTAATGCAACATCAAAGTGCCAACATTAGGGACAATTATGAGGAAAAAAAAGAGAAAAGGGGACCTATACTGCCAGATCTTATAATACAAAGTGGTAATTATCAATAATATTATCTTATAAGAGGCTAAAAAAAGTACATGTAAAATAATAAGCAATCCAGAATCAGAAACAAGACATAGTGGACTAGCTTTTGATAAATCCAAAATTACTAAACACAGAAAATGGGAATTATTATTCAGTAAAAACTGATGGGCAAATGGTATGTAGTTTCCACCTTACACCACATACCACTAAATGAATTAAAGGTAAAAATATAAAAGTCCATCATTTAAGACTGTATTTATTTTCTGAATATTTGTTTTTGTTTTGTCAGAGTATGTGCTAAAAGGAATTCTTAAATATTATTTCAAAGAATAACTTTTCTCTATTACATTCATATCTTTATCTGAATCTACATATTTATATCTGCTGAGATAGAGATATATCTTCCTCACCTCCCTGGAGAGTTAGAAAAGGGGAAGGAGTATGGTCCAGAAAAACCAACCAACAAATCAGCCAAGTCTGACAGTATCACATTCATTGTTCCACAACCACAGCTTCTTTGAACTAGGCTTGGTCATGATAATCACATAGCATTTTCTTTTCTTATTTTTTCCATTTACATTGATGTAATTATTGAGTAGACAGTTTTCCTAGTTCTGCTTATTTTACTCAACATTAGTTAATGTCTTTCCATACATTTTTGTTTTCTTCAAATTCATCATGTCTTACACCATATTAATATATCAGTATATTCAAGCACCACAAATTGTTAGTCATTCTCCAATCAATGACTATTTGCTTTTGTTCCAGTTCTTTACTATCTCAAAAAAAATGTTGCTATATTTTGGTATATATATGGACTTTCTTTTGAACAAGAACCTCCTAGTGGTATATGCCTAGCAAGTAGAATCTCTGAGTCAGAGTATGGACATTTTAGCTACTTTGTTTGTATAACTCCAAACTGCTTTCCAAAAACAGTTATACCAATTTACAGCTCCATCAACAATGTATCAGTGTGTCTATCTTTTGGTAACTCCTCCAATGTTGACTATTCTTGTCTTTTATCATTTTTACCAATTTATTGACTGAGAGATGAAACCTCATGGTTGTTTTGATTTGTATTTCTCTTCTTATTAGAGATTTGGAGCATTTTTCAGGAACCTATTCTGGCAAAAATAAATTTATATCTTATGCCATTTGCTACAGTGATGAATAACTAAAATGGATACAGGATTAAATATTAGAGGTAGTACCATGAAAAAAAACCTAGAAGATAATTGGAGAGGGAAGAAAACCCATGCATTAAATTTCTTGGGAAAAGGTTTGGTGTATGAGATAATAGAAAACTATCAGAAATGTGTGTGTGGGTGTATGTATTTCCCAGTAGAAAAGTGGTCAAATGAACAGATAGTTCTCAAAAGAATTGTAAACTACTGAACAAATAGTTCTCAAAAGAACTGTAAACTACTAACAATCACATGAAAAACAGTATGCTGTGATTTCACCTTGATCATGTGTTATTTTATTGATTTGATCTGTCTTCTCCTTTTAAATCAGATTACCTAAAGTTAATAATTTTGCTTAGTCTTAAACTTTTAATTTCACTTATCATTTTTTTATGTTTGTTTCAAACTTATGTGTTGGTTTCCAACTTATCTATTTCTCTGCTAAGTGTTACTATCTTCTCTTTTGTGTTTATTTTAGATCTGTTGGCTTTTTCTAATTTGTTAACAGTTCATTAATCCTCTCTTCTGTAAGGATATGATTTTTCCCAAGATTTGCTTTACCTGCATCCCAGAAACCTTGGTATGTTGTTTCATCATTATCATTTTCTTTCACATAATTACTATTTCTGTGATTTGTTCTTTGACCCACTTATTTAGGATTTCATCACTAAGTCTCTATTTGGGTCTGTCTTTTGTTTGTGGTCCTAAACAATTACTATTTTTACTGTGAAGTGGTCTGTAAAAGATATATTTACTATTTCTGCTTTTTTACATTCCTTTACAATATCTTTGTACCCTAATACATGATCATTTTTAAAAAGTTCTATGTGGTGCTAAGAAATATGAGCATTATTTGAAGTCCCACTGAGATGTCATAAACCTTTTAATTCTAATTTCTCTAGTAATTTCAGTTCTGTATTTTTCATCTTACTTATTTTTCTTCTAGATTTATCCAGAAATCATAAAGGGACATATAACTCCTGACAATACTGTATTACTATCTATGTCTTCTTGTAGCTTAGCTAGTGTGTTTTGTTTTGTTGGGTTTTTTTTGTTTTTTTTTTTTTTTACAAATTTGGATGCTAAGGTATTTGGAGTGTTTAAGTTTACTATTGATACTGGTCTGTTATTTATGGTTTCAACATAACAGTTTCCTTGTTTAACTCTTTTATTTTATGAATGCTTGTTTTTGTTTTATCAGATAATATGACTAAAACTCCTACTTTTTTAGATTTACTTGATACACAACAATTTTTTTCAATCCCCTTGGTTTTCTTGTGTGCACTGTCTTTTTATTTTATTTATTTATTTATTTTTGGAGGGCTATTGGGGTTAAGTAACTTGCCCAAGGTCACATGGCTAGGTTTTTGTTTGTGTGTGCGTTAAGTGTCTAAGGCCGGATCCGAACTCAGGTCCTTCTGACTTCAGGGCCAGCACTCTACTCACTGCGCCACCTAGCCACCCTGTGCACTGTCTTTTTAAAAGGTTTCTTGTAAGCAACAGATTGTAGGATTTTGTTTTCTTAGATAATCTGTCACTATTTTTCATTTTATCAGATTATTTAATCCATTCATATTTAAAATAAGAGTTGTTTCTATTTTTCTCCATTTATCTCTAATATTAGGGTTTTTCCCCAAGTTATGCCTTTCTCCCTACTCTATAATAAACACAGAATTATGCTTCTTCATTAATAGCCCTATTCCCACTGGCTCTCCTTCCCTCACCCTTGACCTCCCCTCCCATTTGGTGATTCCATTTTTTGTGTCCCTTTCCAAAGAGATTTTCTCTTACTCTCTTTATTATTCATCCTCTCTTTCTTTCTTTCTTTTTTTTATTTTAAAGCAATTGGGGTTAAGTAACTTGCTCAAGGTTACAAGGCCAGTCATTATTTATGTGTGGGTGATCAATTTCTGAGGCCGGGACCGATCCCAGGTCATCCCGACTCCAGGGCTGGTGCTCTTACTCACTGTGTCACCTAACTGCCCCTTCATCCTTTGTTTCTAATCTAGACCCTCCACTATATCATGACCTATATACTTATTTAGTCCCTCTGTATTCTCTGCATTCCTCTTAGAGTCAAAATTTCCATACTATGCATTCTGGGTTCTTTCCTCTAAGCAGTTTCTGCCATTGCCTTGTAGAGACAGCCCAATGTATTGCCCTTTACCACTGTCTCACAATCCCAGCAAAATAGCAATACCTGCAGGCAACAGAGAGGACATTTCCCTATGGCAGTACCCTTTCCTCCTTGCCCCTAATTATTCAGCCTACACTGACCTATATCCTCCCCTGGCCACCTCTTCCTTCCCATATATTTCAAAATCTCCCTAGATCCCTCCCCTTCTACTCCCCTAGGTTTCAGTTGCCCTGAGAAGTCCAACTCCTTATTCTCAAGGTAGGTTGAATGATCTTTTTGAACACTAAATTCCCAACAGACAACACTTAGCACATTGCCCTGCATCTCCCTTTACAAAACAACTCTTTTCACCCACAGAAGCATTCTTCTGTGAAACCGCCCCCCATCCCATTATCAAAATAAAACTTCTTTTCCCTCCCTTCCTTTTCAATCCTTCCATCTTTCTTCTTCACTTGCTTCACTGTAGGGTCTTCTCTTCCTGAGAGACCACAGGGATCACCTTCCCCTTATTGCTGGTCTTTGATGTGATCTGAACACATCACATACTCACTTCTATCCTCCTCCCCTGCCCCCTTCCCAGCACCTTCCCACTTTGTAATAAAGTCCAAGAAAAGACACTGATTCACCTGTAGGCAGGGTGTTTCCAGGTTCTGTCCATAACGGCCAAGGCTCACTCTTCACCATTACCTCCACCTGACTTGGCTGCTGCGAGTGGCCGTGGTTTGCTCGAGTAACCAGAACAGGAGCATGGAGGCGCACAACATCCTCAGCAAACGAGGATTCAGTGTCAGATCCTTTGGAACAGGAACTCATGTGAAACTTCCAGGACCAGCACCAGACAAGCCGAATGTTTATGATTTCAAAACAACAAACACATAAGATCCCAAATATTGAGTATTGGACCTTGAGGCCAGATGTCCCAGCACCATACCCAGGAATACCTGGTTCAGTGGGATATGATTTACATTGTTTAGAGGACTTTTGGTTAGATAGAAAAGAAATAAGAAAAATCTCCACTGGGATATGCATAAGAATCCCTCAAAATCACTTTGGACAGATTTTACCCAAATCAGGATTAGCAGCCCAAGGAATACATGTATTGGCTGGAGTAATAGATTCTAATTATCAAGGAGAAATTGTTGTGACATTCCATAATTTAGGTGAAGGGCCCATACAGATTCGTAAAAATGATAGGATAGTCCAAGTGATTATCGTTCCTTGTAAAACAATACCACTTGTAAAAACTGACCCTCCTCCCAAAATGACTGTCAGAGGAACTGAAGGATTTGGTTCTACTGATAGAATAAAATCGGGAGCTAAAGTATGGGTAAAAAGGAAGCCAGATGATATTCCAAAGGCTGCAGAGAATATAGCACATGGGAGGGATAATACTGTAACTATTATTTATTCCGGAGAAGATGATTACAAAATTGTACCCTTAACTCATATATTCTACCGTGAGTGAGGCTACAGTAGTCTGGTTATTTTCTCTTTGCTTTTTCTTGGCTTTTTGTCTGTTTACCTTGTTTGCTAGATTTGTTTCCACAGGCTTGGTACCCTCCACCTATAGATGCCCGATAGCTTAAGCTGGATGTCACCCCCGTCTGCAACTGTGATGTGTCACCCTTGGACTTGGCATCAAGCACATTAAGAACTGACCTCTCAAATGGGACCCCTTGGGACAGGGACAGCTCTACATCCGATTTCAGCAGCAAGTAGCCATGGAAGAAGAGATCTTCGCCCCTTACCCCAAGATTTCGGGGCCCCATTTGTTCGGGGGGGAATGATGGGGAGCTTGTGCTCAAACCCCACCCTGAAATATTGTTTTCTGTTTTCTGTGTTTATTGTGTGCTATCTTTGTTATATTGTTGTAAAATTCTGTTGACACCAGTTATTCCTAATATACTTTTGCCAAGTAAGGGACATGAAAGATCTTGGGGCCGAATGTAAGGGTTATGGGATTTAAAGATCTTCCATGCCCCATTGGACTTGCTGACATAGCAGGAAGGGGAGGGGCAAGAGGAAGCGGAAGAAGAGTTAGAGTTCCGTTGGGGACTGTTGGTGGCCACAGCAACAGCAGTAACTGCCAAGGTAGAGGTCGAGGCCCAAACCTCTTTTTAAGCCAGCCAGAATTTCTGCTAAGGACTCTTGTTGGGGGCTGCCGGGAACTGGAACTGCGGGGGGCCGGAGCTGTTGTGAGCACGCTTCCTGGACGCTGAGCAGTTGCTGAGAGTTGGGAGAGAAGGACCTTTGCCTGAAGTAGCCTGTTCTGTTTTGAAGGCTTAAGAATGTGGTTGTTTACTATGTTAACTACTGGTGCCAATTTCATAACTACCCTGATGGCTTTGACTTTCTGGTTTTGGGACTCGGTTATTTGGTATTTTAATAAATTCTCTGGCTTTATCCCCCATATAGAGAGACTGATATATTTTGTGATTAATAACCACATAAGCCTATTTATAATTGCCATAAGCATAGTGAATATTGCATTGTTAATACACTTGGGCTTCACCCCATCCCCTTGTGTACATTTAGAAAGAGTTCTCTTATAGTCTCTCTGCAATTGTTCTGTCCCTGTTGTTGTCACTGGCTCTTGCATTCATTCACCCCTCCTACATTTTGGTTGGCTAAGGTATTCGAGAAGCAAGTGAACTCTTTAGGTCTGGTTTTTTTTTTTTGAAAATGTTTCAAATCCTTCTTTATTATTGAATGCTCATCTTTTTCTCATTTATGATGAAGCTTAGATTTGCAGGGCAAGTCACTCTGGACGGCATTCATTGTTTTTTGGAACACACTGTTCCATTGTTGAGGGTGCAGAATAGTCTTGTGTTATTCTTTCTTTCCTCTGTATTTGAAGGTATTTCTCATGGTTATTTGAAGAATTTGTTGTTTCTAAATTGAATTACTAAATTTGAGCACTATGAGTCTTGGAGTTTAGAGCCTTGGGCTTTTTTCTAGAGGTGATCCATTCATTCTTTCAAATAATATTGCTTTTTCTGTGTTTAGAAGTTCTAGGGAGTTTTCTTGCACTATGGTGTTTGAGTTTTGTGGTTGGTCTTACTGTTCTAGGAGACTCCTTAGTTTGTTTTTTTTTTTCTGTCCATCTTGTCTTCCAGATCAATATGCTTTGCTCGAATAGGGAATATGTTCTCTTTAATGTTCTTCTTCTAGATTTTCCTTCACTTCTGTGTATTTGCATTCCCAAGGAGTTGTCCTTTCTCTTGTTTCTTTAGTAAGACTTGCCATTGCAGACACCAGTTTGTCTATTCTGCCCATTACTTTTACTATGCAAATCATAAATTCTACTCTCATTCTCATTTCTCTTTTTAAACCGCTTAGGACAGTATGTCATCACTCCATGTTCTCGAATTCTACAGGATCTTCTGTTTTCAACCGCTGAGCAATTTTGTTCTTTGTTTTGATGTATTTATTCAGATGCCTGAACTAATTTGCTAAATTTGTAGTCCACATTAACTTCTGCTGTTAATAATTTCTTTATTGATTTATGTCTATGCTCGAGGTCTTTTGAGTTTTCAGTCTCTCGAGATTCTTGGTATTTTCAGTGTTTCCCCTCCCTTATTTTCCCCTATTGTTCACTTTCTGACTCTCTCCCCTCTGATGGTGGTTCCCCTGGGGGCTGGATCTCAAAGAGTTTCAGTCACACAATGGGCAATTTTAAAAGTTCATTAGCCTAGGTCACTGACCCAAGTTACTTTTAGCACAGAACTGGCTCTTTTCCTTAGGCTTAGTAGAGTACCACATAGTCCTATCCAGCCCCCTGTTCTCTCTGTTCCTCAGTTACCTGCCCAGGCAGTTGAGTACTGCCATGCTGTGGGGTTGATTTCTGTTCTTTGTAGTTTGGATCTCTGAGGTTCTGAGAGGAGTAGGTGAGGGATTCGGGTGTGGGGTTGAGCTCTATTTCAAGCATAGATGTATACTGTCTGGTCCCTCTGTTCCTCTTGCTCTCCTGTAGCGGTCTTTTTCAGTACTGAGTGCTATTAGGGTGCTGGCTGCTGGGGTCTCAGCAAGTTTCTGCAGTTTGGCACTTGGATCTCCATGGCACTAGAAAGAAGGCAAGAGAGGAGGCGGAGCCAAGATGGCGGAGTAGAAACAGCTCCTCCAAGCCTCTCTGCCCCCAGATTCCCCCCAAACTATGTAAAAGGGGACTCTGAACAACTTCTGGAGCCCCAGCACTCACAGAACGACACAGAGAAGCTAACCTCCCGCTGAGGACAGCCCAGCAGCCCTGCAGGAAGGACCAGTGCAGCGGTCTGGGACCTGGCAGCGCGCAGAGCGCTGAGCGCAGGAGCCGAGCCAAGCCCAGGTCCGCGTGAGCCGAGGTTTTAGCCCCAGGGCGGCAGGGCCAGCAGCCGGCTGGAGGAACCCCAGAACACCAGGAGCTGTGGCGACTCCAGAATTATCAACATAGACATGCCTAGGACAAAGTAAGAGGTTAGTGTCCTATGGACTTTGGGACCTGTATTTGGGGAATGCGTCAGCTCCCTCCCCTGGGGGCTAGAAGCCGCTGAGGAGACACGCCATTTTGTAGTTTTCAGAGGCATTTCCGGCTCCCAGCCTACAAATCGTGGGGAGATCCAGCGATCAGTCTTGGGGGGTAATCGCTCTTGCTTTAACCTCCCTGGATCTGGATTGTGATCTAGGGTGGAAGTTGTGGGTGGGTTTACAGCTTGCCAGAAACGGAAGTTGCCCCCCACACGTCCGGGACGAAAATTCCTCTATCTGGCCTTAAAGCCATAGTGTGGCAACAAGCCCAAAAGTCAAGCAATTAAGTGGCAACATGCCAAGGCAAAGGAAATAGAAAAATGCAACCCTAGACTCCTATTTTGGGGGCATAGAGAGGGAAAAGGACTGTAAGGTCAGAAGTCCTGCTTCAAAAGCCCCAGGGGAAAACATGAGCAGGTTGCAGGTCATAGAGGACCTTAAGAAGGACTTTAAAAATCAAATAAGAGAAGTGGAGGAAAAATTAGAAAGAGAAATGAGAAGGATGCAGGAAAAGTATGAAATGAGGGTCAACAGCCTGACTGAGGAAAACAACACCTTAAAAAATAGACTAGCTCAAATGGCAAAGGAGGCCCAAAAGGGCAATGAGGAGTCGAATTTGCCAGATGGAAAAAGAATCTCAAAAGTTCACTGAGGAGATTCATTCCTTCAGAGTTAGACTGGAGCAAATGGAAGCTAGTGACTTTATGAGAAATCAAGATGCTGTTAAGCAGATCCAAACAAATGAAAGATTAGAAGGCAATGTGAAATATCTCATGGGAAAAACCACTGACCTGGAAAATAGATCCAGGAGACACAATTTAAAAATTATTGGACTACCTGAAAGCCATGATCAAAGAAAGAACCTAGAAATCACCCTTCAAGAAATTCTCAAGGAAAACTGCCCTGATGTTTTAGATCCAGAGGGCAAAATAGAGGTTGAAAGAATCCACAGATCACCTCCTGAAAAAGATCCCAAAAAGAAAACTCCCAGGAATATTATAGCCAGGTTCCAGAATCCCAGATCAAGGAGAAAATACTCCAAGCAGCCAGGAAGAAACAATTTCAATATTGTGGAAACACAATCAGAATAGCCCAGGACCTGGCAGCTTCTACACTGAGGGATCGAAGGGCATGGAATATGATATTCCAGAGGGCAAAAGAACTGGGAATGAACCCAAGGGTCACCTACCCAGCAAAACTGAGTATTTTGTTTCAGGGGAAAATATGGTCATTCAGTGGAATAGAGGACTTCCAAGCATTCTTGAGGAAAAAACCAGAATTGAATAGAAAATTTGACATCCAGACACAGGAAGGAAGAGATGCCTGAGAAGATGACTCACAGGTTTCTTTTAAAAGAAGCATATCATATACTACCTGGGGAAGAGCCAACCTGTGCTGGTGACTTGGCAAGCAGTACAGTAAGGAAGGGACGATCACTCCCTAGGGAAATGAGATGAGGAATCAAGTGCTCATATACCAAAGTCTCTAGGTTGGGTTAGTACCAGACTTTGTTTTCGGTGTCAGAATATGTGGGGTTAAGGCAAAGAATGATAAGACTAAGAAATTCAGGGCAGAGAGTGACTAGCAGATAAGGAGACAAGACATAGGATATGCCAGAAAAGATGATCATTTGTCTGATTTCACCTGTCTCCCAGACTTTGGGCTTACATGATAGCCACTTGTACTTTCCATGCCAGCTGCACAGCAAAATGCAAGCATGCTTATAGGCAAGGCCTGCTAGAGCTTCTCTTTTGTCAACAGTGCCAACAAAGCAATTAGCTCAATAATGGCACGTCTGCCTCCACTTGTTCCTGTTCCTAACTTAACTGTCTCAGAACAATTCCAATTATTTCATCAGCTGACTTTTCAAAAGTGACAATTATTTAGTTAACATCATAAAAGTAAAGGATTTGGATCTAGAAGGGACTTTAGAATAGCATGGTGTAGTTAAACGAATACTGATCTAGAGACAACTGGGACCTGGGTTTGAATTCTGCCTCTGACACTAACTAGTTGTATGAAAATGCCCAAGGCACTCTATAAAAACACCAGCATCTTTATCAAGGATGATGATACTTGTAGTAGCTAATTCCCAGAGTTATTGTTAAGATCTGATATGACAATCGATATTAATGATTTGTAAAACTCAAGACATCACATAAATGCCAGCTACTATTATGCCATCCAAAGCCCTCAATTTATAGATGAGGAAAATGAGGGTAAGGGGCGGCTAGGTGGTACAGTGAGTAGAGCACTGGCCCTGAAGTCAGGAGGACCTGAGTTCAAATCAGACCTCAGATATTTAACACGTACTAGCTGTGTGATCTTGGGCAAGTCAGTTAACCCTAATTGCCCTCCAAAAAGCCAAAAAGAGGGTAAGATAGAAGCAGTGACTTGTCCAGTATCACAGAGCCAGGACTGATTTCAACTGAAGTATCCTGATGAAAGATCTCACGATCCCTTCATTATGAAACACTGCCTTTTTTGTTTTGTGTTTTTAATCTGGTAATGAAACCATTTGCCCTGAGATATTTATATTTATTGTTTGCAACCCTGGAGTGAAAGAATTTAATTTGTAATAAAAAAAACCTGAATGTAAAAAAGAAAAAAAAAGAAAGAAGGCAAGAATGGGTTGTTTTTTGTTACAAGTCCATGGATCCAGCTGGCTAATGCAACCTCACTGCATGGTGGATGGTAGGGGAGGGGGTGCTAATTGAACTCAAGTTAAACACTTGTTCATGGTTATTTTTTTAACCTTCTTTTGGGTTTTTAGTATCTTAGACCATGGAATCAGTTGAAATTGCTTTATCTTTGTCGTATGGTTTCCATTTTAGAAAGGTATGAGAAAATGTTTAAACCTCCATTTTGGTGATCATGTAACCCCTCCTCTTCTTTACCTCCTACTGTCTTACTGATAATAGCAATAGTACTGCTATACTCTTCCCTGGACATAACATCTGGAATACCATGTTCATTTCTTGGTGCCACATTTTAAGAAGGCTCTAAGTTGGAGAACATTCATAGTAGTTGACCAGGATAATGAAGCACCTTGTGATCATGCTATTTGAGAATTTAGTCTAAGATACTGGGACATTTTAGTCTGTAGAAGAGATAGCTGTCTTCAAGTATTTGAAGGACTGTCTTGTAGAAGATGTATTAGACTTGTTCTGTTCAGCAGAACAAGGAGCAATGGACGGAAGTTAGATGCAGATATAAGCTTGATATAAAGAAAAACTTCCTAAAACTTCCTAAAAGTTGGAGATATCCAAAACTGGAATAGGATGCTTTGAGAGGTAAAGAGTTCCCTTTCTCTGAAGTCTTTTCTTAAATAAACTTAATATAAATATGAATGTTTCAATATACAAAGAACAGAAACAGACTATATATAAAACCACCAACTTCTATTATATACTGTTTTTAAAAAAGTATACTTAAGTTAAAACAGTAACAAAAGTGCCCTGTTTGTCTGTATCTCTCTCTCTCTATATATATATGTTTATATACATATATCTGTCTGTATGTATGCATACACAATATAAAATCTTCTGATTATTGCTATCAAAATCATTTTGGAGTTGCCAACAAAACAGGTATTGATGTCTCAGTAGATTAATACACAACAATGTAATGATCACAAATGGCATTTTTATTTCTATCAGTATCTCCCATTTTCTCTTAATGATTTATTTTAAAAAGCAGGTTGGGGGGGATGTATTTCTTATGTTTTTAAAATTGATTATCTCAATCTTTTTTACTCAATTTCTTGACCTTCCTGAGTATACAATCACGGTCCTCTGTATAGTGAAATATTTAACTCCTCAGATATAGAAATAAAGCATGAAAATGAAATTAAAACAATAAACACTCACAAACATTTCTAAAACTCTCAGACTGTAGTAGTGACAGGTGGCAGTGCTGACAATCTATTTTTAGTGAGAATGTCTCTCATTGTCTTTATGGCAAATACTCTTCACTGTAGATATTCTGTGCCAACGAAAAAATCTTATACCTATACTTTTTGTTTATGTTTCAGGATCAAACTGTGTTTTCACTGGTATTGGGGAACACTGAGCAAACTCCTCTCAAAGCAGACAAGGGCCTGCCCTCTAGCTTTTAGCAGCTGCCTAGGGCACCAGCAGGTAGGTGACTTGCCCAGGGAGGTAGATTTTGAACCTTGGCTCTGAGGCCTGCTCTTTATTTACTATGCCATGTTGCCTTTCTTTTCTTCACTTTTTGTTGTATTTTTAAACCTAAATAAATGATGCATGTTATTAAAGGCCTCCTCAAATGAAATAATATACAATAAATATATCAATATCAAATGAGGCAGAACCTATAAAACACTTGCCAAAGTGCCTAGTACATACTAGACACTTAAACACTTATTCTTTTCCTTTCCCCTCCATGCCAATGATAGAACACTAATTAAGCTGCTCCTAGCCCCAGTAGTCTTTCTTATGGGCCTCACTAAAGAGCAGCATGTCCTGATTTAACCACACCATATGCCCCCAGATGCATCATAGGCGTCACTGAACAGCAGTTTCACTGCCCCTACCTAGCTATTCCCTGTCCAACTCAATATCCTAACTTTTTCATATATGCCTTACTGCCTCACTATAACAGCAGATGTGTCCATGAAGTCATGCTCCTCTAGGATAGCAGGTATGTCCATATGATGGAATGCTCTCCCCCCAGACCCGTTCCTCAAATTTCCACAGAAACTTCAGCTATGTCCATGCACTCAACCACAACCACATCTATCTAGTCTCAGGCAGGATCATAATAGCCAGCCAATCAGAAAGCAGCCCCACCTGCATGCCCAAGCAGGATGTGGACCCCAAAACAATAGAAGGGACTTTCCCTAAGTAGGCATCTGTGTAGCAATAGTAAAAAACTGACCTAGAGTAAACTTAGAATGTATGCATTATGAGAAATTACACACACAGTTCTACCAACATCAGGGCCCCTCCCCTATTACCTAATCCTTTGACATACCCCTATTGCCTTTATAATATTCATAATTTCTGTCATGTAATCAGCATCATTACGCTAAAAAATTGCCTAACTTGTCTAAGTTGCTGGCTCCATTTCCGAGGAGCGTCATTCTCAATAGATACCTTTGCTTGGATTGTTGGCAGTCTGAGTCTATGAATTAATTTGAGATGACCCCAACACACCATGAAATCGTAACACCTACATCTCCTGATATAATCTCATGATTTTTACAGATATGAATTATACATACTATTTGATTAATATAAAGTAATTCTGTCATTTGTGGTCATTTGTGGTTCTTTGATCCACAATACATTTTCTTTAAAATGTAGGAATCTATTCTGTTTGCCATTTTTTATTTAACATTTTTGCTTTGATAGTCATTAATGTTAGATTGCATATTTGACTTTCTTTTCTTTTTTTTTTGGAGGGGGAAGGCAAGGCAATTGGGGTTAAGTGACTTTCAGAAGGTTACACAGCTAGTTAAGTGTCAAGTGTCTGAGGCCAGATTTGTACTCAGGTCCTCCTGACTCTAGGGTGGTGTTCTACTCACTGCTCCACCTAGCTGCCCCTTGACTTGCTTTTCATTGTTACATGTCAAAAATTTTTGAACATTAATACTTAAACTGTTTGTATTAAAAAAAAAAAACTATATTAGTCTGTAGTGTTCTTTTTTACCTTATCTCTTCCAGACTTCAGGGTCACATTTTCCTCATAAAAAGAATTAAGTAGAATAGTGCTTATATAGCTGGAGAAAGTCCTTATAAAGGTCTGAAAGAATTTGCTTATGAATTAGTTTAGTCTTTTAGAATTTTTTATTTTACAATTCATTACCTGGCTTATCTAATTTCTCTTTTTGAAACTATTCTTTTGTAATTTCCTGTTTTGTGACTTCGGTTATTTTACATTTTAGGAATGATTTATCCATTTCTTTGAAATTCTTAATTTTATCAGCATAAAGCTATTATAGTTATCTATTTATAGCACTAGTCTATATAGTAGTTTTCCTCAGGGCAGAATTTGACACCATTGATTATTCTTTTTTTAATAATTTCTGACAGTGGAAAGAGCAGTGGACTTGGGAGTCAGGAATGACTAGGTTTGAATCCTGGTCCAGAAACTTACTGAGCAATCCCTAATTAACAAACTTCCTTTCTTCTTTAACCTTTTCTTTTCTGTTCCTTCCATCTCTTGGCACCCACTCCCTATGTATGGCAGTCTTCAACACCCTTTCCAGTATTGGCTACACTTTCTCTCATTAAGCTGGGGGTAGATATGGAGGGTGAGAAAGGAATTGGAAAATGTGCTGCTCCTTTAACAAGTTCCAGACAATCCCTCTATGGGGATAATTCAGTGACCTCTCTTCCTTTCTTGCTCCCTCTGAGCTCTGTAAGGCTAATTCTTTCTTTTGGCAGTGCCTAATTTGTAATCCTGACCTTTTCCTGCTAAATATGTTTTTGTTTTTTTTTTTTGCTTTTTGGAGGGCAATTGGGGTTAAGTAACTTGCCCAAGGCCACACAGCTAGGTTTTTTTTTTTTCATTTGTGTGTGCGTTAAGTGTCTGAGGCCAGATCCGAACTCAGGTCCTTCTGACTCCAGGGCCGACACTCTACTCACTGCGCTACTCACCTAGCCGCCCCTAAATATGCTATTCTTACTCCCCCAATACTTCAGAAGCAGAAGGAAAAATGATGAACCTCTTGACTACCTCTATTATGGAATCCTGAACAGTCTTTTCCTGGCTCTTCCTCTTCTGTCTCCACCTGTGAATAGTTCTTTTATATGATCCAGCCACCAACAACATAGGTTTAATAATGAAGGAATGAGATTTCCCCCATGTAATATTATTCACTTCTATGTCTTCTGCTTCTTTGATTCTTTAGCCTTTGATACTTTCGTCGCTTTCCTGAAGTCTCTCAAAATGTGAGCTTTTTTTCTTAAGAAAATCAAACAAACAAAAATATATAATTCATGGCCTTCTCAAAGCCTAGCCACATTTTTTAGTCTGTTATATGAAAGCACTTAACTTTCTTTTGTTTGATTAATTTATATGGTGAATCCCTGCTTACTTGTGTCTTTTTGAAGAGATGATTAAATTCTTTGCTTCTGATGCATGCATAATTATTTTCTTTAATCACTGGATCATATATTTACAGTTGAAAGGAACCTCGGAAACCTTCTAGTCCAACTCTTTCATTTTTGGGGGCTTTTTACCAGGATATGCTCTTGGCACATATTTCTGTGACCCTGCTCTTTCTTAGTTCTCTACCTGTTCAACTGCTCCTTAGTATCATTTGCTGCCTTCATTCATGTCAGGACCACTAACTGTGGGTTTCCATCAAGAGTCTGTCCTGGACCTTTTTTCTTCTGACATTATCTGGTTTGATGACCTTATCAGCTCCAGTGGGCTCAATTATTATCTCTACATAAATGATTCCCAGATCTATATGATCAGCCCTAGTCTCTCCCCCACGTTTGAATCACCAGCTGCCTACTAGACCTTTTGAAGTAGATGTCCTATAGACATTTCAAACTCAACAAGTCCAAAATGGAACTCATTATCTTCCTCCTCCACCCAAACAGTCTTCCTCAACTCAACTTCCTATGATTATGAAGTGCACCACTGTTCGGAGTACCCCCATTCTTCCAGCCACTCAGCTTTATCTCAGTGTCATCTCTGACTCCTCAACTATCACCCCACATAACACAATCTATTGCCAAGTCTTGTCTGCTCTTCTCTAAATCCTCTTCTTTGCATTCAAACAGCCACTACTCTAGATCACGATCTTGGCATTCCCTACCTCCCACACCTGAATTACTGCAATAGTCTTTTTTGGTGGTAGTCTGCTAAATTTTGTTTATTTTATATTTCATATCTTGATATAATTTACCTCTCTTTTATTATGAACCTAAAACACCAAAAAAAGCATTTCCGTATGTAGAAGACAAAAAGAAAATTCTTAATAAAATCATGAATCTCCACTTCAAACCTCTTATTTTTCCCAAAAAGTAAATAATAAATTCTTCACGTTACTTTCAATACTGTCCTGCTTCTCTGTGCTTCCTTCTGTTCTCTTCTCACTACCTTTACAAATGTTTTAATGGACCTCTTCAGGGATATCACTAACTCTTTTCTTGCCTCCCCCTCCCCCACACCCCACATACCCAATTAAACAAACGAAAAGAAAGGAAATAAAAACCCCATGGAACAATTAAGCATATTCAAACAAAATCATAACGATAGCTAGCATTTATATAGTGAGTTAAGATTTGAAAAGCACTTGACATATGTCATCTAATTTTATCCTCACAACACAGTGAGGTAGGTACTATTATCATCCCCACTTTGCAGATGACGAAATGGAGGCACATAGAGTTTAAGTGACTCGCCCATGTCACACAGCCAAAGTGTCTGAGACAAGACTGGCACTCAGGTCTTTGTGACTGTTCTAGTCACAACTTTTGTGACTTTGTGACAAGTTTAGTGCTCTAGGAACTGCCCCACCCAACTGCCTTGGTGACCACGTTCAAAAATGTCTATTTCTGTACCTTTGCATTGTCAACATGTAACATGTTTCATCACAGGTTCTCTGAAGATATGGCTGATCGGTTCTGAAGTCTTTCAAAGTCATTTTTCTCTACAATACTGCTATCTTTGTATGAACTTATCTTGGTTCAGCTCACTTCACTTTATATCAGTTCAAACTATCAAGGCCTCTGAAACTGTCTGTTGCATCATTTTTTGAGGTGAGATAATGTTCCCTTATGTCCACATACCATAATTTATTTAGTCATTCCCCAATCACCTAAAAGGTAATCTAAGGCAACCTAACCTCCTGAGATACTAGTTCTTTGCTTTTCCTTCTTCCCTTTAGGATATGTAAGTTTGCTTTGGTTATGACTTGTCTTTCCTTGATATTATCTTCCCTCTTAAACACCCCACTTGTCTTCCTGTTGAGTTCAATGCATTCCTTTACCAAACTGTTGAACATATGTGTATGTTTTCAATCCTGCTGAATCACTCTCCCTCCTCCTCCAAGTTTGTATATTCTTTTCTCACACTCCAAATATGAGATGTTTGCATATTTAACGAGAACTCTTTCTTCCATCTTCCTTTCCAAACTAGTCTTCCATTTACCCTCCCTTTTCTTTCCCCTCTTAAACTCTAAGAACAGAACCATTATACCACCAGGACCTCGTTCTTCCTTCTTTACTTCCCTTGAGATTCTTTTGAAGATATTAAGGTTCTGAAGGAACGCTTGGTTCTTTTCTTCTCCCCATCAGAATGTCAGTACTATACATCATCACATAGCTCCTTTCAGGTGCTCAAATGAATTTATTTCTAGGTTTTTCTGAATCTGTGTCTGTATTTCAGGTTCCTCAGCTCAGGACTTTTCATCAGAAATGCTTCCAAGTCCTCTCTTCCATTTAACGTTATACAATAGCCTTCTAAAGGATCTTTCAGGCTCAAGCCTCTCACCACTCCAACTTACCTGCCATGCCGGTTGCCAAGGTGATTTTTACAGGTCTGACACATATGACTCCCCTGCTTGATGAACTCCAATGGCTCCTTATTACCTCCAATGTTCTAATGCCAGGATTTGGCATTTTAAAGCTCTTTACATCCTGGCCCCTTCTCAAGGTTCTTTATACTGTTACCACCTCCCCTGACCCTCTTACACACTTACTTACACACACACACACACACACACCACACACACCAGACATACCACACACACCACACACACTTTCCCATTCAGTAACACTGACCTCCTTGTTCCCTACACAGGCTACTCCATCTCTTGTCTTGTGCCTCATGCCTGGAATGCTTTTCTCTTCACCTCCACCTCTTCCATTAGAATATGAGCTCCTTGCAGGCAGGGGTGATTCTGCCTTTTTTTGTCTACCAAGCAGTCAGTAAATACTAAAGCACTTAATAAAGGTCTGGATTAACTGAGTCTGGGTAAGTCATTTAAGAACTCTGAGCCTCAGCTTCTTCATTTGTAAAATGGGAGAATACCACTTGCACGAGGTTTGTTAGGAAAGCACTCTCTAAAACTTAATGCAACTAAACAAAATGGAGTTATTTTTATTTTACTTCCAACTTAACATTTTACTTTGTTTTAAATTTCTATGCACTATTTATTATTTTAATGTGCCTATGACATAGGCCCTATATTTTTATTCCACTATGAGACAGACTATAAGCTCCATGAGAGCAGAAACTAAGCCTCATCTCAATTTTGAATCTCCTCTAGAGCTTAAACAGTAATAATTCAGCAAACTTTTCCTTTATCCTTCTCACACTCCTTAGAAGAAGGTGCCTCCTCTCACCAGTTTTTGCCCTTGGTTCTCCGTTCTCCTTTCAGTTTGGCCATTGAGGACATGATTTAAAAAAAATTAGGGGAAATTAGAAAGGGAAATTTAGGTTTCATGTAAGTGAAAACTTCCTAACAATTAAAGCTGTTTAAAGGTGGAATGGGCTATGGTGGAAGGCAGCTGGATCCCCCTCAAAGGTTTTCAAGGGACAGAAGAACAAACACTTGCTAAATATAATGTTGAAGGGATACTGTTCAGATAAGTATTCGACTAGATACTCTCTGTGGTCTCTTCCAACTCTGAAATGCTGTGGTTCCATGATATACAAACATAGTTCCTTACTTTCTTCAGGGTTTATAAATGAAAATGAATATATTTAGGCATGGATAAGAAACCAAAAATATATGCAATAAAAATGTACATCTTCACTTATCTTGGGCAGGGGAGGAACCTACATTGCATAGGTGGTTGGGGAATATGCTTGTTTCAGAAAATCCTACAGTATTTGAAACTCATTTTTGATATAAAAATATTTTGGCATAAAAAATAAAAAACGTATTTTTGGTATAAAAATAGAAAAAATTTTGGTATAAAAATAAAGTGATTAACTTATATATTTCTATTTCTTGAATGAGTAGTAATATTTTATTGTCATGGCAATAAATAATATAATGCTGTTAAATACTGACTTATTTTCAAATTACAATGATGTTAGTATTCAAATAAATGCAAATTCAAATACAAATTGCACTTACCGGTGGATATGTATGTAGAGCATAAGTGTTGCCTCGTATAACCCTTCTGTCATACATAATGTTTCCATAGCGAATAGGTTCTTCTTCTCTAGAAAATGTCAAATTTAAAATGACCACTAGTTACTAATTTTTTTTTGTAGAGCTGAATTAAGCATTGATAGCATATATTCCAGGATAAATATTTTAAAAGAATACTTTTCTTACAATATAGTCTATATGTGAAAACTGGTCCACTTAAAATAGAGCCCGCTAGGCATCAGTGATAAATTGCTTCACTTGGGGATTTGAAACAAATTAATAAAAGAACCACTTTTATGCTTATTAAATAAATTAGTATTCTCACTATTGTTTTGTATTTAGGTTTTAAAAATGAATCTGATAATCTATTATCACCTCAGTCTTAACTATATGTTAAAAATTAATTTGAAAAAATCTGTTACATCACTAAAGTTCTATTCTGATACATCACTGAAAAAGGAAGATAATGCTTTGAGCTTTCTCAAAGGCACAATAAAGTATCTAGTAGGTCTTAGCAAGTTGAAAAGGTTTTGTATATGGGTTCAGTGACAATGCCTATCTCTCATTCAACTCCATATGTCTTTATCACATGTATGTACAAGGAGGTACTGTGCTAGATGCTACAGAAACAAAAGAAAAAAAAATTAACCAATTCCTACCCCTAAAGAACTTATCTACAAATGGGATATGAGATACACACAGATAAATACAGGGTTTCAAATCCTAAGTGCAGAAAGGCCCAGCATGGACAATTCACCACCAAATAATAATATTTTTTGTAAAGACCATTCCTCAATCAGATAAAAATATTCTACTCCCCTCAGCCCTTTATAGCCCCTCTCTGCTTCTGAAGTGGCAGTGGCAGAATGCTAAGGATACACAATCTTAAGATATCTCTTAACATTAATTTAACTGTAAATTAACTTTGGAAACACCTTATCTTGACTCTTCACCCTCCTTTCACCTTTATCCAAACCCAAGGTTGATAGGTTCTATCTCCACAACTCCACTGTTTGCCTCTATCCTCTTTCTCTTCACTCAGTCACAATTTATTGCTAGGTTCAAGTCATCATCACCTCATATCTGCAACAGCCTCCTAAATAAATGGCCTTCCTTCTCATACAATTTCATCCCTTTACAATGTATATCCTTCACAAAGCAAACAAAATAATCTCCCCGAGGCACCGATCTGACCAGATCGTTCCACACTAGGATAAAATATAAATCAGATGTATTTCAAAGATTTGATTCTCAAGGGACCTTAAAAAGGGTGCCTTATTTTAGCAAGGTGATTGTCTTTCCTGGCAGAGAGTTTGTGAGTTCTTTGGCTTTTTCATTGTGGTGAATTTTTGCTATCAGCTAAGCTTCTCCAAAAAATAATAATATTTAGTCCTTGTCTTCTTTCTTCAATACTTATAGGGGAGTAAAATATAAAACTATAAAAGTAGGAACGACAAGATTATGAGGGCTTTAAAAGTCAAAGAGAGAATTTTGCATTTGTTCCTGGAGTTAACAGGGAGACACACTGGAATTTACTGATCAGGACGGGTAACAGGTAATCACCCTCAATAACACTGGAAGAACTATAGGAAGATCAGTCTGTCAGGAGGCTGGAGTGGGGAGAGAGTCAAGTCAGGGAGCTTGAGCACCTGACCACTGTAATAGTTCTGGCATGAGGTAATGAAAGCCTGTACCAGGGTAGTGGGAGAAGAAAAAAGGGGATTTGGCGATAGATTAGAAATTTTGGGGGGTGGAGAGGAGAGAGATGAGAGTGAAGAGTCACAGCTGGGTTAAGATTCCTAATCTTAGTAGTGTTCTTTTCTTAGGGCCAAAATATTGAATTCTGTTTGCTATTCATAGCCAAATCACCCCTCTAGCTTTCCAGTCTTCTTTCACCTTCCTCCTCTTCACATACTTTGATCCAGTGACACTGACCTCCTTGCTATTCCTCAAACAACACAACTCTGTCTCTCCACCCTTGGCATTTACACAGCTGTGTCCATTCTTGAAACTTTCTCCCTCTTCATCTCTGCTCTTTGCTTCCCTGGTTCTCTTTGAGTATCAGCTGAAGTTCCACTTTCTAAAGAAGCCTTTTCCCATTCCCCTTACTGCAAACACCTTCCCTCTGTCAATTACCTCCATAAATTTTATTTGTACATAATTGTTTGCATGGTCTCTCTCATTAGACAACAAGTTCCTTAAGAACAATCAATCAAGGGGTGGCTAGGTGGCACAGTGAATAGAGTACCAGCCCTGGAGTCAGGAGGACCTGAATTCAAATCCCAACTCAGGCAATTACACAAAACTAGCTGTGTGACCTTGGGCAAGTCACTTAACCCCAATTGCCCTACCTTCCCCCCCCGAAAAGAAAAAAAGAAAAAAATCAATCAATAAGCATTAATTAAGGGGCAGCTAAGTGGTCCAGTAGATAAGAATTTTGTACTTGAAGTCAGGAAGACTCATCGTCCTGAGTTCAAATTTGGCCTCAGACACATACTAGCTGTGTGATCCTAGGCAAGACACTTCACCCTGTTTGCCTCAGTTTCCTCATCGGTAAATTGAGCTAGAGAAGGAAATGGCCAACCATTATCTTTGCCAAGAAAACCCCAAATAGGCTTAAGAAAAGTCAGACATGATTGTAATGAATCAACAACAAACATTAATCAAACATCTACTATTTGCCAGACCCTGTGCTAAGTGCTGGGTACAAAAAAAAAGAGGGAAAAGACAGTCCCTTCCCTCAAGGAGCTTACAATCTAATGAGGGAAATGACAAGTAAGCAAATACATAAAAAGCGAGCTATATAAAGGATAAATAGGAAATAATAGGAAAAGCACTGAAATTAAGAGGAATTGGGGAAGGCTTTCCATAGAAGGTGGAATTTTATTTGGGACTTTAAAGAAGCCAGGAAGGTCAGGAATTGGAGTGGAGGAGGGAGAGCATTCCAGGCATGAGGGATGGCCAGAGAGGATGTTCCCTGCCCAGAGATACAATATCATATGCAGGAAAAAGGAAGGAGGCCAGTGTCACTGGATCAAAAATTATGTGGTGGGAACTATGGCACAAGGAGACTAGAAAGGTAGAAGGGGGCTGGGACTTAACATTGTGCCTGGCATATAATATGCACTTAATGATATTGACTGACTTTTGTATGTACCTACATGTATATATGTAACCAAGTTTCCCCCACTGATTATAAACTCCCTGAGGTCTGGGACTGTTTTGTATTTGTCTTTCTATCTCCAGAGCCCAGAACAGTGCCTGACATTTACCTAGTAGGTTACTTGATGCCTGGGCATTAAGTAACTCTCCTAATTCAGCAGTATAACCAACTTTACTTCTACTTCCCCTTCACATATTCCAAGTCTTTGACAAACTGAACAATGCTCCAAGTTTCCTCATTACCATCCTGCCTTCTCTTATCTCTTTGGCTCATGCCAGTTACCACATTTGGGACAGGGTCACCATCCCCTCAATTTGTCTACTGATGTCCCCCTGTTCTTTTATGCTCCAACCCAGATACCATTACCTCCTTCAAGAAGCTAACTCCAAATTACCCTGTGGAAAATGAATCTCTTCTTCCCTAAATTTTTGCCATGGTCTCTGGTATTATATTAATTTGAAAACATGTGCAAATTACAATGCAATAAGCTCTTTGAGAGCAAGATCTGTGACATATCTTACAGGAACTAGACCAGTGATTTCATGAATGTGGGAAACTCTACTTTTGCAGGTCAGCACTTTTTTCTGTAATTTAAAGTTCTTAACCTGGGGTCTGTGACCTTGGTTTAAAAAAGAAAATTCTGATAACCATGTTTCAACACAATTGGTTTTTTTGGTATTTATTTTATGAATTTAAAAAACATTTTGAAAAGGGGTCGACAGGATTTATCTGTCTGCCAAAGGGGTTCATGACACACAAAAAGCTAAGAACCTCTTCCTTGGAGCTGTCTAGAACACAAAGAGGTTAAGAGGCTTGCCCAGGAGCACATGGTTAATATGTGGCAGACACTGGACTTGGACCTTGTCCTCAGTTCTCCCCTGCAGCACTGAATAATGTTATGTGTTTTATACACGTCTACCCTGCCATTCTCTGGCACGGACTGGACACTTCAGCATGTCCCCACTCTGGCTGTCTCCTGTGCCTGGCACGCTCTCCCTCCTCATTTCCACCTCTTGAGTCCAGGTAAAGTTGCATCTTCCACCAATAAGCCTTTCCCGGGCCTCCTTAATGGTAGTGGCTTCCCTCTGATCTATCCCCAATTTATTCCATATATCTTGGCTTGTTTATAGTTGTTTGCACGCTGTCTCCCCCATCAGACGGCGAACTCCGAGGGAGCACGAAGTCTTTTGCATCCCCAATAACAGGCACATACAGTAGATGCTTAATAATGGCTTGTTGACTTGTATTCCCTGCGACTCGCCAGGGCCTGGAGCTTCCTAAGGGCTTCTGGCGGAAGCACGTGGAGGGAGTTCGCGGGTGGGGGTGGGGTGGGGCTGGCCGAGGACTGGGGGATCGGTTACTCACGACGACCCGAAGCACTCCCGGTAGCGGCGGCGCTGGAAGGTCAGGGCTCGGGGCCGGCTGGAGAAGGTGTAGGTGCCGGTGGGTCTGGGGCTGGAGTCGGCCCCGGTGGAGGTCATGGTGGCAGGAGTAGGCCACCGACGGGTCGACGGGCTTGGCTGGGAAGCAGCAAAAGGCTGTAGAGCTGGGCAGCCCTGCGAGCTACAACTGGTGCCACGAGCAGAAGCTCAGTGGCCGCAGAAAGTGGGCCGGGAGGAGCGGGAAGCGGCCCGGTCCCGGGGAGATAGTCGGGGCTCCGCTCCACTCCAGTAACCCTGTGGATGCCGCACAATGATCGTCTGTAGCGACCGGCATGGTTGCTCGGCAACGGGGGAGTTCCGTCTTTCGCCGGCGTCTCCAAGGTAAGCAATCCCAGGAGTCAGGGAGAGGGGCGGGGTGCCCTATTGCTCGTCACTTCCGGGCGCTTTAGCCAATCTTGTTGCTCTTCACTGCCGCCTCCGAGCCACGCCTCCAGGGTTTGCGCAGGCGTAGTAAACGGAGGCCTCCTCATTCTCTTTGGAGCACGTGCTAGTATGTGTGATCCCCGCTGTGCCGTTTTCTGCATACAGCTCAACCAGTCTTAAGGGACCATCGTAGGGCTGCCAACATGTTCATTCCTCTTCCCTTTTTCAGCTTCTACCCTCCCACCCCCCACCCCATCCCCATCCCCAAGTAAATTTCTTGAGAGCAAGGACTTTAATTTTTGTCTTTTTATTTCCATGCGTGCCCTTTAAATCTCCCATTAAATCAACACTTATTAAACATGCCATATACAAAGTACCTAGGAGAGTTTAGTAAATGTTGGTTGGATTGGAAAATGAACTCATTGGATCATGGAGAGAACCCTCAATTCAACCAACATTTATTAAACTCCCTTGGTACCTAAAACATGGGGTGTTTAATAAGTGTTGGTTGAATTGGAAAATGAACTCATCTCTTTTGAACATAGGAGGGTTTAATAAATATTTGTTGAATGGAAGGCCCTCTCCATGGTCCTACGAGTTCACTTTTTGGGCATTGTTGAATGTTGACCAATAGTGATGTCTTTTGGTAGGGTAAGTTTCCACTGAAAGTAAGCAAGTTGATCTGATAGTGATGTCTTTTGCACCACTGGGTTTAGCAAGAGGGTTAGAAGACAGGACTAGAAATATAGATAATACATTATTTCTTTAATTTTTTGACAAGGAAGTTATTTGCAAAAATTTATGAATTTAGAAAGAATTGTTTATTTAGAATTTATCAAAATCACTATGAATTATTATTCTGATGTTGTTTGCAGCTTGAACCCTATGTTTATGAGAAATGCCACAAATTATAACCAATGACTGAGACATGAATTCATAAGCTCTTGCCACAAGGTGTCAGTAATTCTTAAGAGCTTTTGCTAAATGTAGCAATACCCAATAGTTACACCTTATTTTTAGAAAATCAGATGTGGGAAAATCCAGATATGTGAAACATATTATGTAAATTACATTCTTTTATCATATAATAAGCATGCATTATATGAACATAATTATAGTATGATAACTTTTAAAGATTTTTCTCTTTAAAGAGTTAGTTTCTAGTGCATTTAACATATTTCGATTCTTTTTTTAATTGATTTACATTTCTCTTTCTAGAAAAATGCCAACTGGATAACTCAACAAACATTTAGGTTTTATTATTTATTGTTACTGCTACTAGAGAGCCGTTCTTTGGTTCAAGGCCCATTTCTGACAGACACTGTCTTTGTGGGGGAGGCAGCATGGTGTGGTGGATAGGCTATTGGAATAGGAGTCAGAAGACCTTCAATCAAGTCCTACCTCTGACACATTCTGACCGTGACACCCTGGGCAAATCACAACCTCTCATTGTATCTCTTTAAGACTAAAGGCTGCAGAAAAGGTGCCAGTATGCATTGGTAGATGGATTTTTCTCACCAGGGAATTTCAGTAAAATACCAAACCCTTATCCTTGGACAGTCCACATGATCTGGTATCCCCAGACAACTTTTTAAGATTAGAATTAAAGTGATAGAGAGAGTTTATTTACATCCCTGTAAGCAATCCCCACACCAATGAAATAACAGATACAGGCTTAAAAAGAAAAAAAAATACTACAATTAAATGAACAGGTAGGTAGATCTACAATGGGCTTTTCTACATATGAACCTGGGACTATATAGGAAGGTAAGCATTGATGTGTGCTACCCATATTGTGGTAAGATCAGTGACATTGGGCTTGCTTACTTTCAGTGAAAACTTACCCTACCAAAACACAGAGCATTCATTCTCTCTAATAGGAGAAACTTACTGGTTGTAGGGTGAAATGACCAACAGCTGGGCTAAAATTAAACACATAAGGAGGGTTCATTGATCTTCAGAATCATAAATGTTGACCAACAGCCTCAATAATCTACCATAGATAAGAAAATAGATGCAAGACAGTCAGTTTGGAACTTGGTTGATCTGTGACTAAATGCATGATGACAGATCTGAATGGAATGGAATTAATGATATTCAGAGAAGCCTCTGCCTCTGCCTTTGGTGCAAAGGTAACAGTAATGATGAAAACAGAAGGGACTGCTGATTCACTGGGTGAGAATTTTTCCCTTTGTGTATGGAAAATTGAAAAACAAAAATTAGATTATCTTTCACTACTCACAGAAGGAAAATAGAAGGTGATTAAGACTTTTACTTCAGTACTTCATTTTTACCTCTATGGTTTTGTTTTGTCGTGTTTTACCACAAGACAAAGCTAGCATTGAAATCGAAAGAACACACACAGCCTCTGGAGAAGACCTCTTCCCCTTAATAGCTGGCTGTCCATAGACAATTCATTTAACATTCCTGGGCCTTAATTTGCTTATATATAAAATGAGAGGTTTGAATTAGTTGGCCCTTAAGGTCCCTTCCAGCTATAAACCTATGATCCTATGGATTCATTTTTTGAACATTATAGGATATTTATGCAGTTTCTAATAGTAATGTACTTTTAGACCACTGGTTTAACAAGAGTGAGAGAAGAGAAGCCTACAAGTATAAATTTTTGACAAGGAGATTATTGGCAAAAATATATAAAAATATCAAAGTTTATCAGAATTTATCAAAAAAATTTTAAGTAACAAAAACAATGGCATTTAATGGGAACTGGGGGCATGGTTGCAATGATAAAGTTCAACAAGGATAGGGATCTGGGCAGGAAGGTGACAAACTATGAATTATTATCATTCTACATATTGTTTATGCAGCACAGCATTTGGCACATGTTAAGCTCTTAATAAATGCTTATTTCTTTCCATCCTTCCTTCCTTTAAAAAAAGAATACAAATCCTGTGGTACAGTCTGGAGAGTCGATTTTTTTTAAAAGCTGGTGTTTGTTCCTGTCTTATAAGAATATTCCATTTTGCGTTGTTTGTTGTCTCTGTGAACATCACTCAGAATGCATTTACCTATATGGTAAAGGCAACTTTGAAAAGTAGAGGTACACATCAATTTGAGAAAACTACATATGAAAGTCAGGAATTACAAAACAGATAATACTGGAATATATTTCACTTTGTAGAAGGATTCATTATAGAATTTCTTGGAAAAGGGAACTTAAACAGTTTGATTTATAACATAGATTTCCTGGAAGACTACGGAAATCCATGTGGATTTCCGTAGTCTTCCAGGAAATCTATTGCCTAATAATGACTTACTCATATAACAGAAAGAAGGAAACATTGATTAAGCTTCTACTACATGCCAAGTACTCTTCTAAACACTTTTCAAATATTTTCTCATTTGAGCCTCAAAACAATGCTGGGAGGTAAGTGCTATTATTACACCCATTTTACATCTGAGGAAATGAGGCAGAAGTTAAAGTATACTTGTAGAGTATACAAAATACTTTCCTTAAAATAAACCTATGATGTAGGTAATTATTCCAACTAATAGATGAATAGATTAGTTAAGTGATTTGTTCTAGATTATGAATTTAAGAAATGCAAGAATCAGGATTTTAAGTCAAGTGAAATCAATGAGCACATATTAAGTGTTTACTGTTTGCCAGGCATTGTAATGCTAACAGTGAGCAAAATTAACAATTAACAATGATTAACAAATCATCTGGGATATAAATACAAGCAAAAAGAAAAATAATTTGCCCTGGAGAAGTTTATGTTCTAATGGGGGAAGACAAGGTATAGAAGGGAGTCACAAGGTAGAGCCTGGAGCTGCCTCTGAATGGAGGCTGTGAGAGAATACATAAATGGAGAAGGGACCGATGAGATAGGGAGGATATTTTAAGGGAACTTCTAGGGTGAAGCATGGTGGAGAAGTCTGGAGAGTCAGAAACAGAGCCAGGAGAAAAATCCAGGTTTTCTGATACCAGAAATTATCCCACCACATTTATCCAAAGTGAATTGCCCATGTTTCTATGTATATGTACACATGTGTTTCATGTATGTGTATACATACATGTATATGTACACACATATTTATAAATCTCACAACTGCTGGTTTCTCAAATTTAAAAAAAATTGAATTGTTAATAAATGTCTCTCCTCCAACATTCCTTTCCAACTCCATTTCTGCCTCTCTTGACTTTCTCACTTCACACTAAAAATTTGACAATTGGCTCTCATGATCAAGTCCAGCATAGCCCTCATCTCTGATTTTTTTTTAAATCATTTTCAAGGACAGGATCCACTTTTTAAGCCCCCCTTCCCTCTGATCTTTCCCACCCCACCCAAAAAACACCCAAACCGAATTAACATCCATTCACTGTGAAAAAATACAATAACATTATCCACACCTTAGTAAACAAGTTTCATGAGTATTTTATCTACAACTACAGGCTGCCTCTCAATGTAAGTCTGCTATTTTGCAGATAATTGATTGCTCTGAGATTCTGAGAAACTATGGGATTAGTTTACATTGCTAGGAAGTAGACTGGGACTTGAACCCGGGTCTCCTGATTCCTAGATCACACTTTTCCCCTTATACTAGATTTCTACAGGTTTATAGCCCCCTCTGATCTTATTATAATGGATAAAAGCATCACAATAGAGACTACATGACAATGATTTATTGTCTCCAGAAGGCCCTTATTATAAATTGGGATGTCCTAAGCACTCTTTCTGTCTTCAAGTCCAGCATTCTACCAAATGCACCACTTTATTACCTCTTATTATAGATGAAGAAACAAAAATCCTTTGAGATTAAGTGACTTGGTAAAGGTCCCATAGTAAACAAATAACAGAGCCAGAATCTTCTGTATCATCTAACTTTTAAATACCTTGTTCTTTCCACTTTCCCAATTCCAATAGATTTTAAGCTACAAGAAAAAAAAAAAAGGAAGCAAAGACTGTGTTGTTTTTGTCTTTGTTATCTCTGGTGCCCACCACAGAGCCTAGCAGCTTGTAGTAGGTAATTAATAAATGCTAACTGATACTAAACTGCCTCCAGTATCAATTTTAAATGACAAAAAAGTCTCTAATTCACGTATTGTATTTTAAGTCTTAGGGCTGACTGGAGAGGTTGGGGAATTGGGGGCTCAGGCATCTAGTCTTTAGCTACTACCCCCTGTCTATGGAATAAAGGGAGTCCCAGGAATAAGGTAAGATGATGGGATTTTAGAGTTGGAAGAGATATAAGAGATCCTCCAGTCCATTTCTGTCATTTTACAAATGAAGAAACTGACACCCAAGGAATCCAAGTGACTTGCCTGGGATAAAGCAAAATTTATTCTGCATAAATACAGTAGGGTGGATGTTCCTGGGAAGCCATTTTTGCTAGTAAGCAGGTTCCCAGAGAGCCAGGCAGAAGGAATAGCCCTTTGGTAAATTGCATCTACAGACATGGTTTGTTACCTAATAGGAAATGTAGTTTCCTCATCTGTGAAATGAGAAGGTTGGAATATAGATGATTGCTAAGGTTTCGTCTAGCTTCCGACGTCATTCTCTATCCCACTTGCCCTAGTTTTGAGCATCTTGAGACCAACAATACTACGATTCTCACACAGTAGAAAGAATGTTGGATTTGGAATAATCTGTGTGATTTACAACAACCTAAAGGTTTGGATCCCAAAGAAGACTTGAATGTTTCAAATGTTATTTTATTTTTCAAAAGGCAGCTGAAACTGGCTGACCTGATGGTAGACTAAGAAGATTTTTAAAGCAAGTCTACAATAATTCATATTCATGGAATGATTCTTTGAGCTTAAATATGCTAATAATAATTTCATAAACTACAGTTTCAGCATTTTAAAAGGTTCTGGTGGGTTTTTTTTTTCACTGTATCCTAGAGAGGAAATTAAAATCAGAGGTGTTCTTCCCTGGATATCTTTGTAAGAGATGAACCAAACTTCTGTTTCCACAAGAAAATATGTAATATACCAGAAGTCTTGTATTTGCTGAGGAAGGCAGGAAAATGAATGGATTAGAAAGTCTTGGGAATATTGATTAGCACTTCAAAAGGATGTGGGTCCTGCTTAGCAGCATATCTAACTGCCAACTACTCCTTCCTTGTACTTTAGATAAAATCCACCGCTTCAAAGGACAGAGGAGAATTTCATTTCTCTTCTTAATGTTTAAGGTGAAGGAAACTTAAAACATCCTGAGTTTGCCCTCTTATCAATTAAGGGAATTCCTTCAAAAGGATTTATAAATGTCATTCTATTAAGAAAATGAGGAATGTGACAGGAGTGTATATCTGAAACTCTGAAGTGCGTAGCCAATGGGAGGCAGGGGGAAATTTGAATTGGAAACAGGGCATAAAGAGGCTTGTCTTTGTCTGAACAAGCACACTCCATTTGGGAACTACCCCTTCATTCAGGAGAATGAAAAGCAAAAATAAATTTCATGAAGACTTTCCTGGCTTCACAAATATTAATTCTTTTTAGAAGTGAGCATGTTTCTCACAAATATATATATATATATATATATATATATGTTTATATATATATATTTTTATATATATATAAATTAAATATTTTAGTTGTGATTTGATGTTGAACATTTTCATAATCAGATAAGCTTGGTTAGTGACTATTTACATTTCTTTTTAAAAATTAATATTTTATTTATTTATTTTTAGTTTACAACATTCATTTCCACAAGATTTTGAGTTAAAAATTTTCTCCCCATCTTTCCCCTACTCCCTACCCCAAGGCAGTGAGCCTGCTGAATACACCTTCCCCCAATATGTTCTCTCTTATACCCTCCCCATCCCCCTTCTAACTTTCTATAGGCAAGATGGATTTCTATGCCCTAGTGCCTGTATATCTTATTTCCCAGTTGCATATAAAAAACAATTTTTTTAACATTTGTTTTTAAAACTTTGATTTCCAGATTCTTTCCCTTCTTCCCTCCTCACCCACTCCCACTGGGAAGACAAGCAATTCAATATAGGTTGTACATGTGTAGTTAAGAAAAATGTTTCCATAGTAGATATATTGTGAAAGACTAACTATATTTCTCTCCATCCTATCCTGCCCCCCACTAATTCTATTTTCTCCTTTGACCCTGTCTCCTTTCAAAAGTTTGCTTCTAACTACCCTATTCCCCAATCTGCCCTCCCTTCTATCATCCCCCCTCTTATCCCCTTGCCTCTACTTTCCTGTAGGGTAAGATACCCAAATGAGTATGTTATTCCCTCCTTAAGCCAAATTCAATAAGAGTAAGGTTGACCCATTACCTTTCACCTTCCTACTCTTCCCCTCCATTGTAACAGTTTGCTCTTGCCTCTCTTAGATGAGATAATTTACCCTATTCTATCTCTTCCTTTCTCCTCCCATTATATTCCTCTCTCACCTCTTAATTTTATTTTTTAGATATTATCCCTTCC